>CM033648.1:36348761-36394789 GCA_019512145.1 Engystomops pustulosus | reverse complement strand
TAGTTAGATCTTGGGATGGAGCTGGCGCTCCGCTGCCAGGCGAGCTTTCGCCAATCCAAGCCCCTGACTCTCGGCTACTCCCCAAACAGCATTTCTAAGAATCTTTTGTATAAGATCAAGTGTAGTAGTGTTCTTATAAGTTTGGGTTATGACGCGTGAGGGGAATGTAAACAGATGCGCAAGAAGCGCTGAAATAATATCGGTAAATGATAAAAGTTTGCCAGAATATTTTGTGGATATCACAGCAGGGTGGCGACAAAGTTAACAAGTTTGATGTGAAAGCCATGAAAACAACCCAAAATTCTGCCTGGCACAGCTCGTTTGCTAAGGGGAGCCAGTTGGCCCTGGCAAAAAATAGCCAGTTTCCTCTGCTTTAGTGTACAAAGAGGAGGAGTGCATACATTATTCAGCTAGTGGAGAATGGAAATCCTGAGAAATCCGAGCTTTATTCATCTTGATAAGCGTCAGCCTGTCAGCGCTGTCAGTCAACAGGCGTGTACGCTTATCGGTGATGTTGCCACCAGCTGCACTGAAAACCCGCTTGGACAACACGCTAGCTGCAGGGCAGGCAAGAACCTCCAAGGCGTACAGCGCCAGTTCGTGCCACATGTCCAGCTTTGAAACCCAGTAGTTGTAGGGAGCTGTGTGATCATTTAGGACGATGGTATGGTCAGCTACGTACTCCCTCACCATTTTTCTGTAAAGAGCAGCCCTACTCTGCCGAGACTGGGGACAGGTGACAGTGTCTTGCTGGGGTGACATAAAGGCAAAGGCCTTGTAAAGCGTACCCCTGCCAGTGCTGGACAAGCTGCCTGCTCGCCTACTCTCCCTCACTACTTGTCCCGCACAAGTACGCCCTCTGCCACTAGCGCTGTCAAAAGGGAAATACTGTTTCAGCTTGTGCACCAGGGCCTGCTGGTATTCATGCATTCTCACACTCCTTTTTTCTCCAGGGATGAGAGTGGAAAGATTTTGCTTGTACCGTGGGTCCAGGGGAGTGAATTCTTGCGCGTTGGTACTCTGGCGCATATGGCAGACCAAGTTAAGTGTAGTAGCGTTCTTATAAGTTTGGGATATGGCGGGTGAGGGGAATGTAAACAGATGCGCAAGAAGCGCTGAAATAATATCGGTAAATGATAAAAGTTTGCCAGTATATTTTGTGGATTACACAGCAGGGTGGCGACAAAGTTAACAAGTTTGATGTGGAAGCCATGAAAACAACCCAAAATTCTGCCTGACACAGTTCGTTTGATAAGGAGACCATGTATGGAGGCAGCTATATGGACGACTTTTGGAGGCAGCTATGGCGACGATATGTGGAGGTAGCAATGGAGACAACATGTGAAGGCAGCTAAAAAGATGACATGTGGAGGCTGCTATGGAGACAATTTAATTTGGATAGTGCCTGTATGTGGCAGTCCAAAAAAGTTTTCAAACCAGAGGAGCAGGTAGGTGGTCCTCCAGAAAAATTAAATACATAGAGTACTATAGCTAGAGCCAGTTGGCCCTGGCAAAAAATAGCCAGTTTCCTCTGCTTTAGTGTACAAAGAGGAGGAGAAGGAGGACAATGAGGAGGAGGAGTGCATACATTATTCAGGTTGAGCTTCTTTCACCTGGTGGAGAATGAAAATCCGGAGAAATCCAGGCTTTATTCATCTTGATAAGCGTCAGCCTGTCAGCGCTGTCAGTCGACAAGAGTGTACGCTTATCGGTGATGATGCCACCAGCTGCACTGAAAACCCGCTCGGACAACACGCTCGCGGCAGGGCAGGCAAGAACCTCCAAGGCGTACAGCGCCAGTTCGTGCCACATGTCCAGCTTTGAAACCCAGTAGTTGTAGGGAGCTGTGTGATCATTTAGGACGATGGTATGGTCAGCTACATTCTCCCTCACCATCTTTCTGTAAAGATCATTCAGCTTGTGCACTAGGGCCTGCTGGTATTCATGCATTCTCACACTCCTTTCCTCTCCAGGGATGAGAGTGGAAAGATTTTGCTTCTACCGTGGGTCCAGGAGAGTGAATACCCAGTAATCAGTGCTGGAATAAATTCTAGGGTCACGGGATAGGCAGCCTAGCATGAAATCTGCCATATGCGCCAGAGTCCCAACGCGCAAGAATTCACTCCCCTCACTGGCCTGACTCTCCATTTCTCCTCCTCCAACTCCTCTTCTTCTGCCCATACACGCTGAACAGTGAAGGACTGAACAATGGTCCCCTCTTCTGTCTCGCCCAACATTCTCCTCCTCTTCCTCCTCATCCTCCTCCACCTCCTCCGATATGCGCTGAGAAACAGACCTAAGGGTGCTTTGGCTATCAACAAGGGAATCTTCTTCCCCCGTCTCTTGTGACGAGCGTAAAGCTTCCGACTTCATGCTGACCAGAGAGTTTTTCAACAGGCCAAGGTGAGGCTGATGATGGCGGCATCGCCACTGACCATCTGTGTTGACTCAACAAAGTTACTCAGCACCTGACAGATATCAGACATCCACGTCCACTCCTCATTGTAGACTTGAGGAAGCTGACTGACCTGACTACCAGTTCTGGTGGAAGTTGACATCTGGCAGTCTACAATCGCTCTGCGCTGCTGGTAAACTCTGGATAACATGGTGCACATCGGGAAAAGTAGTGGCGGCTGGGGACCAAATACCGAGTGGCGGCCGCCGCCATGAGGTTTCGAAAGGCCTCGGTCTCTACCAGCCAAAGGGCAGCATCTCCAGGTTAAGCAGTTTGGAGATGTGGACGTTGAGGGCTTGGGCGTGTGGGTGGGTTGCACTATACTTCCTTTTGCGCTCCAGCATCTGGGGTATGGAGAGCTTAACGCTGGTGGATGCTGTGGAGGATCGTGGAGGCGAAGATGGAGTTTTCCCATGGGAGGTGTTTGGGCTGGGGGCCGGGGGATGACTAGCAGATGACACAGCAGTGGTGTGCCGGGCTGGAGGTGAACGGGCTTGGTGCCATTGAGTGGGGTGTTTAGCATTCATATGCCTGCGTATACTGGTAGTAGTTAAGCTAGTAGTGGTGGAACCCCTGATGATCCTTGTTTGGCACAGGTTGCACACCACAGTCCGTCGGTCATCCAGTGTTTCTTTAAAGTACCTCCAGACTTCTGAAAATCTAGCCCTCACCACGGGAGCTTGACTACGTGAAACATTTGGCGCTGATGCACTAGCTTTGTCCCTGCCTCTCCGTCTGGCCCCACCACTGCCTCTTCCAACCTGTTCTGGTATAGGACTCGCCTCCTCTCAAGAGCACTGTTTGACGCCGGCCTATCAACCCAGCTTGGTCTGGTCACCCTCATTCACCTCCAATCCCTCAGTCTGCTCCCCCCTCGGACTTCCTGCCCTGACAACAACTTCACCACAGTCTGACAACCATGTCTCCTCATCGTCCGACACCTCTTTACACACTTCTTCCACTACGTCAATAATGTCATCATCACCCACAGACTGCGACCGGTGGAAAACCTGGGCATCGGAAAATAGCTCAGCAGCAACCGGACAAGTGGTTTGTGACTCTGGGAAGGGTCCAGAAAGCAGTTCCTCAGAATATGCTGGTTCAAATGCAAAATGTTCCTGGGAGGGGGCAGACTGGGGGGAAGGAGGCTGAGGTGGAGGAGTGCTGATTTCTGTGACATGGATGGACTGCGTGGAAGACTGACTGGTGGACAAATGGCTAGAAGCATTGTCCGCAATCCACGACATCACCTGTTTGCACTGTACTGGCCTCAACAGTGCTCTACCACGAGTCTCAGTAACTTGAGACATGAACCTTGATAGTGTAGCTCTGCGGCGTTTCCCTGCTCCCTCATCAGCAGGTGGTGTCTACCACCACTCGACCATAGACCAACGCGCCCTCTGACCCCTTATAGTTGGACGCCCACGTCCCACGCCCTCGTCCTCTACCCCTGGCCCTCGGTTAAACATTTTCAAAATTAAGTGTAAACTGTAAATTTTTTTTTGTTTTTTGTTTTTTTGTGTTTTTTTTTTTTAAACAACACGTGCTATCCTATTGCTATGGCTGAGTTTTTACCCACACTGACAGCACACAACTGGATTTTGTGCTGTGCCTGATGACTTTAATAGAAAAAAATGTAAAAAAAAAAATACGCAACTGTGCCTAATTAAATCAAACCCCTAATAAATTTCCACTTAGGTTTTGAGATGGATATGTGTGTCACTAAGATCTAAACACAACGGTCGCAAGTCTCCCTGCAAAATTACACACATGTACTAGCTGCACTACTACAGTGCCAGCAAGCCCAGCCACAACAAATAAAAAATATATAACGTTTTATTTTGTACCCTAAGGAGAGCTGTTGGGTTCTTGTAGATTCACTCTACTGCCTAACAACTATTGACTCAGAAAACCTAACGCTGTCCTGACCAGCAGCAGCTCTCTCCCTAACGGCATCCGAGAGAATGATCCGCGGCGCGCGGGCAGGGCTAGTCTCATTTCCGGGGTCACCTGATCAGGCCAGCCAACCACTGCAGTCGACGTGTAAGGGTACCCGTCAGGCTGGGGAGTGCAGAGTCTCCTGGCTTGTGATTGGCTCTGTTTCTCGGCTGCCAAAAATCACAACGAGCGGAGATGCCATTTTCCGAGTTGGCGAAATACTCGTTCGAGCAACAAGCAGTTTCGAGTACGCTAATGCTCGAACGAGCATCAAGCTCGGACGAGTGTTCGCCAAACATCTCTAATCCTGAACTTTCAACGCCCACCAGGTTTATGTGCAAAATTTTAAACATTTAAAGCATGTGAAATAGTTCTAATTTTACTGCAAAAACAGGGTTAATGAAAATAAATCCTTCCTTTGCAACTGCCCTAGACCAGTTGCAGTTTTGCACCTAAAAAGTTAGCAAAAATAAGCAAAAAAAAGTGAACAGAACATTTGGAAAACAAAGATACATAAGGCACTACACAAGGTGCAGACCAATGCGTACTTGAAAAATGACATCAAAAGCAGTATAAAGTCGCAAAAACAACAAAAGTCACAAAAATGAGACAATTACACTAGCAGAAATATAAGTACAATGACACAATCAGCACATCCTTAGCTGTACCCCATGGACAGATAATAACAAAATCACAATTTAACATATTTCAAATTGCTTTAAATTACTCTGAACTTGCGTTTTTCACGCGCGTTTTCTGCGTGTGCTTTTGACGTGCAGAACTTGCATTGCACTCTAACCCATTGTAATCAATGGGTCTTTTCAGACTTGCATTTTTTTTCACTCACACATGCGCTTTTTTTTACGCACGTTTAAATCTCGACATGCTCTACTTTTGCAAGTCACGCGTGAAAAACACACCATACAAGTCTATGGAGATGCATCAAAAACTCATTGCACTGTGAGACACTTGCACGTGCAATGCAAGTGCAATGCCTTTTTCACGCATCAATTGCCATAGAAAAGATAGAGCATTACCTGTGCATGAAAAACGCATTGAAATTGCATTGAAAACACGCGTGAAAAACTGAGACACTGAACAAACTCTGACTTAAAACTGATTGCACTCTGATGCAAAATGTGCGTTTTTTTCACTGACCAAACCCTGATCGCACCCTGATCAGACTCTGACGGGATATGCAATGCAAGTGTGGAAGGGGCCTATCTCTGCAGCTTAGCAAGGTTATAGATATCTTATGTATGTTTAGATTTTTAAGTTTTACTATTATAAGATATAACATTTATTTTGGATAATCCACTATGCTGAGGAACAATTAGAAGACAAAACATTACTGGGGGAAGTCAAATAGTGTGACAAAAATGATTGTTAATAGATAAGGGTATCAATTTACCGGATTGCGGGCAAGGCCACCAAACAGGCAGTATGTCTGGATGCCACGGAAAGCACATGAACCCCGGGCATGAACTTGAAAAGCAATCCGGCTCATCTCTATTTATAAATCCAGCTACTAGTCAAAATATTATTGGTCAAACCAATCTAATAACAAAAGTGTTAATTTATTCAGTCTATGTGCTTGACTCATATTTTGAAGTCATCCAATTGATGCTTTAAAAAGGGTTTATATGAAGGAGATATCTAGTAAAGTATTGGGGTACAGTTGTATAGCTGTTTAACCTCTTCCCGCTCAGCGTCCGATATATCGGACGCTGAGCTCAGTGACTTAGCGCTCAGCGTCCGATATATCGGACGCTGAGCTGATGCCGGTTTGGCTCAAGATCTGAGCCGAACCGGCATCGGGAAAGACTGGGTGCCGGCTGTGACTGATAGCCGGCACCCCAGTGTAACACCCGCGATCGGAGTTGTCTCCGATCGCGGGTGCTTAACCCGTTAAATGCCGCGGTCAGCGCGACCGCGGCATTTAACATGTATCTGGGGGGTCTTTCCCCCACGATCGGCCCCCCCGAACCGTTTTCGGGGTGCGCCGATCGTTGCTATAGTAACTCTGGGGTCCGATCTGGACCCCAGAGTTACCTGCAAGAACAATTCTGAAAATACGGAAAATCAATATTCTATTTGTAGCCTAGTGATATAAAATTATCCAGACATTTCCAAAAATGATGAAATTGTAAAGTTAGACGTATGGGAAATGTTATTCAGCAACTTATTTAGGTGGTAAATCTAATTCATCTTTTTTTTTTGTAAATAAACGCAAAACTTATCAGCCAAAATTTACCACTAAAATGAAGGACAACATGTGGGGAAAAAAACAAATCTCAGAATCGCTTAGGTAAGTAACAGTTAAAAAGTTATAACCAGAATCCCAAAAAATCGGGCTGAGCCTTAAGCTTCAAACCTGCTGTGCCCTTAAGGGGTTAAATCAAGGCGAGGTTAATGCAATGTAAACGCGATGTGTGAACACAACCCAACATCGGATGCACATTTCTTTACATAAACGCGCATGAAACATCTTGTTGACACGAACACGAACACGAAATTTCTACGTCCCAGTGAAAGTGATAACATGGAGTCTGGCTGGACAGGACGCAGGTTATTCTAATCAATGATCCTGCTGTGATCTTGGTATATATACTTACATGGTAGTTATTTGACTAGGAAAGACGAATCAGGTCAGTTTTAGATACTATGAGGTACTGTTTTTGTTGCATGTGTTACATTATTTTAATGGCGGTGAGCCCATATACATTATGTGCATATTTTTTTTGTATAAAAAAAAAGTAACACAGTTATCTACATAAGTCAAGAGGTACACTATTCTTCTAGTTTCTATTAGGCCAGGATTCGGTGAGTGCAAAGGCATTTGAACTGTAAATGAATTGTATAGATGAACATTTACTTATGTTAGTGAGTAAGACACTCAACCAAAAGATATGTTATTTTTCATTAATTTTTTATTAGATTTTAACAAAACCGACAAGTGCTAACATATGATACAAAAGTACAGTTGTGGCCAAAAGTTTTGAGAATGACACAAATATTATATTTTGATCGCATCAATGAACATCGACGTAATATTGAAAAACAAGTGGAAGAGCATCCCCTATCAGACCACTATAAAAAATACCATCAAGGACATTTTGGAAAATCCGAATTCTTCGCAATAGAAAAAGTACCTCAAAGCTGGAGAGGAGGAAATTATATCTTCGATATGTCACGATCGGAGAGTAAATGGATTTTTCTACTCAATACTTTGGTCCCAAGTGGACTTAATAAAGAAATAGAATTGTTCGCGTTTATGTAAATACTAAATACCATAACTACGGACCGAACTATACCAGATATAATTTCCCATTTTTAAGAATATTTTTTAACACAAAACAAATAAAAAAGTCCCCTTTTAATTTATAATTCAAATGCTATTTATATATATGTTTTTAGTAAATTAATAAAGGAGACAAACATTCTTCAATTTTACATTAAAAGCCGATATATACTCACCTGTAGTCCCAAGACTGTAATTAGACAAGAGCATATAATATGCTGCCGGCACAGTGACAATCCACCCTGACGAAGGAGACAGTATCAGTCTTCGAAACGCGTCGGAGGATTTTTGTCCCTCTGGACCCACCGTAATCTGGTGACGTCACCATACGGAATCCACCAGAACTGTGTTTGGAGTGTGCAGCTACCGGCCGGAGCTCCACTCCTCGTGCAGTCAAACGCTGTATAGCCTCTTGCTAATACAATCGAGCGGATTACCCCTAAGAAACAGCATCTTGATGGACTCCTGACTACAAGTGCAACGGAATTTCTTCTCCTGGAATCTACCCGGACAAAGGAACCTGCAGCAACAAAGGTACCACTGTATACCATACTTAAAGACATTTACGGTACCATATATGCCTGACTTTTTCTGTCACTTAGTATGTACTAATGATACCAAGGCTGCGATATCCTGCACACTTGTAGTTATAGTGTACACATTTTAATTATCAGTGGCGCAGGTACCACATTGTTTTATTGATTTTAGTGGCTCCTTCATTAGGCGACACACTTTATAGACTGGGTGCAGGTCACCACCTATTAGTACCAGCGACTCCCCCAAAAAACTACTCATTATACACTTACACATCAGCGCCAAATCCCAAAATGCTTTGTGTTTTGAACATTTAGTTATGTTAGTGAGTAAGACACCCAATCAAAAGATATGTTATTTTTTCATTTATTTTTTATTAGATTTTAACAAAACCGACAAGTGTTAACATATGATACAAAAGTACCGTCATGGCCAAAAGTTTTGAGAATGACACAAATATTATATTTTCACATTATCTTTTGTGTGTTTGTCAGATGTTTTTATCACATACAGAAATACAAGTGCAATCATATTATGAGTAACAAAAGCTTTTATTGGCAGTTAGAATGAGTTAATACAGCAAGTCAATATTTGCAGTGTTGACCCTTCTTCTTCAGGACCTCTGAAATTCTCCCTGGCAACTCTCTATCAACTTCTGGACCAAATCCTGACTGATAGCAGTCCATTCTTGCACAATCAATGCTTACATTTTGTCACAATTTGTTGGTTTTTGGTTATCCACCCGTCTCTTGATGATTGACCACAAGTTCTCAATGGGATTAAGATCTGGGGAGTTTCCTGGCCATGGACCCAAAATCTCTATGCTTTATGGCAAGGTGCTCCATCCTGCTGGAAAAGGCATTGTTGTTCACCAAACTGCTCTTGGACGGTTGGGAGAAGTTGCTCTTGGAGGACATTCTGGTACCATTCTTTATTCATGGATGTGTTTTTAGGCGAGTCTGTGAGAGAGCCAATTTCCTTGGCTGAGAAGCAACCCCACACATGAATGGTTGCAGGATGCTTTACAGTTGGCATGAGACAAGACTGGTGGTATCGCTCACCTTGTCTTCTCCCAACAAGCTTTTATCCGGATGTTCCAAACAATCGGAAAGGGAATTCATCAGAGAAAATGACTTTACCCCAGTCCTCAGCAATCCACTCCCTGTACCTTTGGCAGAATATCAGTCTGTCCCTGATGGTTTTTTCTGGAGAGAAGGGCTTCTTTGCTGCCCTTCTTGACACCAGGCCTTGCTCCAAGAGTCTCCACCTCACTGTGTGTGCAGATGCACTCACACCTGCCTGCTGCCATTCCTGAACAAGCTCTGCACTGCTGGTAGCCCAATCCTGAAGCTGAAATACTTTTAAGAGACAGTCCTGGTGCTTGATTATCCTTCTTGGGCGCCCTGGAGGCTTTTTGGCAAAAATGGAACCTCTCTCCTTGAATTCCTTGATGATGCGATAGATTGTTGACTGAGGTGCAATCTTTCTAGCTGTGATACTCTTCCCTGTTTTGTGCAGTGCAATGATGCCTGCATCTGTTTCTTAGAGATAACCATGGTTGATAAACCATGGTCAGGTTGCAGCTACCTTGGAACAAGCAGCTCCCCTAGAGACAATCCATGTACACACAGGTGTCATTAAATACCCAACTATTTCCCTTGAGTCTTAAAGGGATACACCCCTTGGTTGCACCTTTAACAACAAACATCACACAAAGATAAATTTCTTACTTAATATATATAACACCACAATACAATATAATACACAATATAAAAATAAAGGGGAGTTTACAATATACACAAAGTAACCAAAGTAAGAAATACAAACGTAAACCGCATGGCTTGAGCTCTGCATCACCTGGCAGTAATCAGGTACAGGCTATATAACCCCAGCTCACCCTCTACAGACAGGTAAGATCAGGTTAATGCTGAGTTGTGACTGCTGAACTGATTTGTCTGTTGAAACAATAGTGGACAGAGACGGGGAGTTTACAATATACACAAAGTAACCAAAGTAAGAAATACAAACGTAAACCGCATGGCTTGAGCTCTGCATCACCTGGCAGTAATCAGGTACATGCTATATAACCCCAGCTCACCCTCTACACACAGGTAAGATCAGGTAATGCTGCGTTGTGACTGCTGAACTGGTTTATCTGTTGAAACAATAGTGGACAGAGACAAAGGTTTGCTGGGCAGCAGGAGGAGAAAAAGAAGAAAAGGTACAAACACACAGAGAAACCATTCACCCCTCAACACCCCATTACAGAAATGTTAGCTAAATAATTGAAAGTTTCGAAATAGTAGCTACATTTTGAAGCCATTATTTACAAGCTATGCAATTATTTCTTTTATATATTCCATTCTACAAAAATCTATATTTTCAAGGTCAGCTTAACAGGTCAGAAACACAGATAAGTAAACTATACATTTTTACAAAAACTAAAAGGGCAGATATGTCATCTGTTATACTAATGCTGGCTGTGAAAATAATTGAATTGTTTTCCACTGAAAAATTAGATGCAATTAATGTTTAACTGTGCAGATCAGACAGTGCTGAATATGAAGTCAACAACACAAATGGAGAGGAGGTAATTGGAACATATTTGATTGTCTAGCGACATCACACAATGACATATTGTCTAGAAGTAAAATCAATATATATTCTGGTCTTATGGGTTAAAAGTCAAAGTGTGGATCCATTTTAAACCTTTTTGTCAATTCCATCTATGACACTTGTATAGTTATTTTTGTTGTTTTTACCTGTGCTATTATTGAAACCAAAATAGTTATGAATCATATGGGTAGAGAACATTTAGAAGCACAGACATGTGTCTTTTTTTCCTTTGGTTCAATTCTTTTTATTGAAAATTTTTTCAAGGTTGAAAAAAACTATGGCATGATTAAAAGGGTTTGCCCATGAAAGAAACTACTCCAATTGCATACCCCTGGTGATGTTTACACAATACAAATCATTTTAACCCCTTACTTTAAAATTTTACTCAGGTGTATTGCTATTTTAACTCCTATTACTCCCAAGGCTGGGAAGTGTAAAATTCCAGAGTGTGGGCAGGGTCATGTATCCAGGTACATCATTGATGAGCTCTCAAGTCTGGCACATGATGTCAATGGGGGTGGGGGGGAGGTCAGTGGCAGCAAGAGCTTGACTTTAGTGTTAAATTCTCTGCCTCCCTGACTTAATACCTCCAATTTACATCTCACTTCAATGTTAATTTTCTGGATGATCCCACCAAGCTGAGCCATGAAAGAATCATGATGTAGAAACTGGTCAATAGCTTGTCAACATACTGATAGTGGTTTATTAGGCTAATTTCTGATGACAGGATTCCTTTAAGAGGTATTTGGGGAGTATATTAGTGTACGTTTTATACTATTCAGGTGTGAATCCACCACAATCATGTGATTTTTATGATGGCAATAGCTTTTATGATCTCTTTAAGGGAAAAAGGGAGCTAATTTTTGATGTATAAGTCCTGGAAGACTTAGGACGATAGGAGTGATGTGATTTCAGACTCCGTTGATTGATGTGTAAAAGAGGCTGACATAAAGTTTTATAAAGCTTCATAATGGGACTTAAAGGATACCTACCACCAGGATCAAGGATTGTAAACCAATCACACTGACATACTGGTATGTGCCCCCTCTGGTGGGGATCTTTTCTTCTTTGGGCTTGTTATACCCCCCCCCCCCCCCCTTTTTTTTTTTTTTTAGAAAAAAGGCTTTAAAAATATTGAAAATTAGCCTGTGAGGCTCCATTAACAACTTTTTTTTTGGTCTGAGCATCGTAATCTCATAGGTTCTTCTATAGATTTCAAGAACTTCTGGAACAATACAGAGTTAATGACATAAGGGCCAGGGATTGTTAAGTATTCTTGAAGCTCATCTTCAATTTGTTGGTGATGAGCGCTATGGGACAGATAGTAAGAATTCCATCTCCATATATACTGGACACATTACTGGGGGTCTGTATGAGGACATTACTGGGGGGGGGGGGTGTTAGAACATTACTGGGGGTAACTTTGTGAAAGCTTATAATAGTAGTGTCCCTTTGTTTGATTTTCACCTAATTAGAGGTTCCCATAGAATGCTTTTATAATTAACATTACTTGCCCCACTCACTTTTAAAAGTAATGTATATAAAAATATAACTGGCTCCCTGCCAGCAAACTGGATTGAGTCCTGGGGGTGTCAGTGCAAGGCTGCAATCCCTGTGGCAACATCATTATCTCCTCTCTGCTAGCCCTTTCAGTATTGCGCTGCATGGCTCAATGCAGTCCGCTGGCAGGGTGCCAGGTATACTTTTAGTAATGTTAATAATTAAAGATTGAGATTTAGTATTAAAAAAGTGAAGATAGGCAAAGACTGAAACTTTTAGCCTTTTTTCAAGCAGTTATTTTTTCCTTTTTTTATTTTTTTTTCATTGCCTCTGCTTAATTCTCATTAAGTTTTGCACCTTTGCTGATGTATATATGGATGTTTATAGAATTTGTGGCATCCAATCTTGTGAAAAATAGTCTATATGACTATTTACTAATCTATATCACCCTATCAGTACTTTACCTTCTGTCACTTTTCTTGCAGTTTTAAATGGTTTTTAAATGTTTTTATACCCATTAAAGATTTTTCTTATTAAGTCTAATTTCTTTCATGTTCGTTCATGGGCTGTGCACACAGATTGATGCTTCTCTATCTTTCTTGAACGGCTTAATCATATCTGCAGAATGGGCCATAAAATAAATGATGTGACTGCTTATGAGGACGTTCACATTATATAAACAGAGGATAGAATAGAAATAGGAATTCATTCACAAATTCAAGCTCTAAATGGGAATAGGTTTGCAATTGTTTGACGTGTAAGCCTGTTAACCCACAATTAAAGATGTTTCTTAGCCATGTATTCCAAAATCCTTTGTCATCTGTTTTTAGTGTTAAGCTACTGTTGTGTCTTATACTAAATAGTAACCCCCAGCTTCTTGAGCATTCTATTATTATTTTCTTGTTGGAACCCCAACATTTTCCAAATATTCAATTCTTACATAACAAGCAAAGCAATATAAATTATGTATTATATTGTGCATAATAATGTTACTTGGCACTAGTCACTTTATTCGTACTAAACTAACATGTTGTGGTATATCAAGTAGAAACAGAACTCTAAGCTTCAGATAGATTAACATCTTAAGGACACAAAATGGCTTTCAGGACACAAGCCTATTTTCCAGACCTGACATGTATCATTTTGTTTGATAATAACTTCAGAACACATTAACTTATCTATGCTATTTTGAGACTGTTTTTTCATGACACATTGTGCTTTGTCAGTGGTAAATGTTAGTTGATATGATTTGTGTTTTTTATGAAAAAAGGGGAAATGTAGCAAAAAATTTAAAAAATCTGCAATTTTCCTAATTTAAAATGTTTTTTTTCAAGATAGAAAATCTTACCATCCAAATGACTTAATAAATAAAATTTACCATAGCTCTGTATTATATTGTGATAACTTTGTAAACATTCTTACATTTTTCTAGGAATTTAACAGACTTAATATAGTAACAGCAATTTTTAAAAAAATGTTGAAAACCATGTTTGTGGACTATTGCAATTAAGAAAAGGCTTTTAAAAAGACTTTGCAATAAGAAACCATCACAAATCACGCCATTCTCAGAAATGCCCCCATCCAGCTTTTCAAAACCACTTTTAGAAAGTCTGTTAACCCTTTCAGTGTTTCACAGGAATTAAAGCAAAATCGAAGCAAAATTTAGAAAAATATGTTTCTCCACTAATATGTTAATTTTGGCCTAAAATTTACAAATTTGCAATGGGTTGTAGGAAAAAATACACCCCCCAATTTATTGCACAATTCCTCCTGAGCACAGAAATACCCTACATGTGGGTATAAACTGCTTTTAGGGCATATAGCAGGGCATAGAACAGAGCCAGCTTTATCTAGGGTAGATTTTGGGTAGATTTTCCTGAAACCGTTTTATGCCACCATCATTAATTTACAAAGGCTCTGAGGAATGAAAACAGTTAAAACACCCCAACACGTGACCCCATTTTTTTAAACTAAACCCTTCAAGGCTTCCAGGATAAAGCAAAAGTGACTTATATGCCCCATTCCACACTTATAGTAGATTTGAGCTAACAGAATAATGTAACACCACCATAAGTGAACCTTATTGAAAAAAAACCCCTATTCATCTAGGGGTATAATGAAAGTTTTTGGGGCTAGTAAAATGAAATCCAGGTAAAATCTACTTGCATATGTTGTGAAGAACATTTTTTTCATCTAGAGGTATAATGAAATTAAATATGGTTTAAAATTTTAGGTATAATATCCATTTGTAAGTGGCCAACATTGCAATGAAATTTTGGGCATGTTTGTTCAGGATCATATAAAAATAACAAAAATGACAAAATAATAAAATTAATATTCCAGAGAAGTATGGTAAGAGCAGAAACAGTCTTTGATGCACAACCCTGGCTTATCTGTGCAAGTGTCGCATTGATAACCTGGAATACTGTACACAAAACAAGCTAACACAATAGCCTAAGATTGAGTCTTTAGTTCTTAACGAAAAGTGAGATGGCAAAGCTGAAACTTTTAGCCTTTTTTCAAGCAGTTATTTTTCCTTTTTTTGGTTTTTTTTCATTGCTCGGCTTATTCTCATTATTTTGGCCACTTTCTAGATGTTATATGGATTTTTTGCTTTTGGCATCCAATCTTGTGAAAAAGGGCTATAGATGACTATTCAAATCTCCCCTATCAGTACTTACCTCTGTCACTTTCTTGCATGTTTTAAATGGTTTCAGTTTTTATACCCATTAAGATTGTTCTTATTAAGTCTAATTCTTTCATGTTCGTTCATGGGCTGTGCCACACGATTGATGCTCTTCATCTCTTCTTGAACGGCTTAATCATATCTGCAGAAGGGGCATAAAAAATGATGGTGACTGCTTTGAGGGACGTTCACATTATATAACAAGAGGATAGATGAAATAGGAATTCATTCACACATCACTGCTCTAAATGGGAATGGTTTGCAATTGTTTGACGTGTAAGCTGTTTAACCCACATAAAGATGTTTTCTTAGCCATGTATTCCAAATCCTTTGTCATCGGTTTTTAGTTAAGCTACTGTGTGTGTCTTATACTAAAATAGTAACCCCCAGCTTTGAGCATCTTATTATTTCTTGTGGAACCCCAACCATTTTCCAAATATTCAATTCTTTATACCAAGCAAAATCAATATAATTATGTATTTATTGGTGCTATAATGTTACTTGGCACTAGTCACTTTATTCGTACTAACTAAACTAATGTTGTGGTATATCAAGTAGAAACAGAACTCTAAGCTTCAGATAGATTAACATCTTAGGACACAAAATGCTTTCAGGACACAAGAGCCATTTTCCAGACCTGAACATGTATCATTTTGTTTGATAATAACTTCAGAACATCATAACTTATCTATGCTATTTTGAGACTGTTTTTTCATGACACATTGTGCTTTGTCTGGTAAATGTTAGTTGATATATAGTGTTTTTTAGAAAAAGGGGAAATTAGCAAAAAATTTTAAAAAAAATCTGCCATTTTCCTAATTTAAAAAATGTTTTTTTCGATAGAAAATCTTACCATCCAAATGACTTAATACAATAAAATTACACATAGCTCTGTATTTATTTGATAAACTTTGTAAACATTCTTTTTTTCTAGAATTTAACAGACTTAATATAGACAGCAATTTTTAAAAAAATGTTGAAAAACATGTTTGTGTGGACTATTGCAATTAGAAAGGCTTTTAAAAAGACTTTGCAATAAGAAACCTCACAAATCACGCCATTCTCAGAAAATGCCCCTCCCAGCTTTTCAAAACCACTTTTAGAAAGTCTGTTAACCCTTTCAGTGTTTCACAGGAATTAAAAGCAAAATCGAAGCAAAATTTTGAAAAATATTTTTCTCTCCTAACTATATGTTTAATTTTGGCCTAAAATTTACAAATTTCAGTGGGTTGTAGGAAAAAAACAACCCCCCAATTTATTGCACACTTCCTCCTGAGCAACAGAAATACCCTACATGTGGGTATAAAACTGCTTTTAGGCATATAGCGCGGCATAGACAGAGCCAGCTTTATCTAGGGTAGATTTTGGGTAGATTTTCCTGAAACCGTTTTATGCCACCATCATTAATTTACAAAGGCTCTGAGAATGAAAAACAGTTAAAAACAAACCTTCAACATTGACCCCATTTTTTAAACTAAACCCTTCAAGGCTTCCAGGATAAAGCAAAAGTGACTTATATGCCCCATCCCACACTTATAGTAGATTTGAGCTAACAGAATAATGTAACACCACCATAAGTGAACCTTATTGAAAAAAACACCCAGAAAGCAGAAATTATTCATCTAGGGGTATAATGAAAGTTTTTGGGGCTAGTAAAATGAAATCCAGGTAAAATCTACTTGCATATGTTGTGAAGAACATTTTTTTCATCTAGAGGTATAATGAAATTAAATGTGGTTTAAAATTTTAGGTATAATATCAATTTGTAAATGGCCAACATTGCAATGAAATTTTGGGCATGTTTGTTCAGGATCATATAAAAATAACAAAAATGACAAAATAATAAAATGAATATTCCAGGGAAGTATGGTAAGAGCAGAATCAGTCTTTGATGCACAACTTTGGCTTATCTGGGCAAGTGTTGCATTGATAACCTGTATCTTTGCGTGTTCCCTTTTTGTAGCACACACAGCATTTTTTGTACGGCCGTCTTTTCTTTTCTGTGGGGGGATTTCAGATGGGAAATGTTGTCCCGGCACAATTCTGCTGGCGTGACTAGTATGGGATGTGCTTCAACCTCTTGAAATAGTAATTGCTTAATTACTAGTTATGGTTACTCGGTATGCCAAGTAGGTTACTTGTTGCCCGGTCTTGTGGTAAATGATAAAGAAATTATACAATGTAGTTTGCACTAAATGCACTGCAACCTTTTTGTACCAAGTGTCCGTGATGATCAGTTTATGTTTACACATTGTGACAGTTTCAATGTATGACAATATAGATCATCTTTTTGCGCAAAGTACCCGCTGAAAAAGAGGATCTGTAGCGTCGTTAAGACGTTAAAGGAAATCTAGCATCAAAATCAAGCATGATACATTAGGGACACTTAGACTTCTTGCCAACAAACCATGTTAAAAATGTTACAACTTTTCTCAGTAAAAACCTTACAAGTTTTATCAGATTTTGGTAAAAGTATGGTTCATTCAGATTCCTGTCCGAGTGTGATGAAACGATGTAGCACAAAATCATCTTTCAGCTGTGTCAGATTCTCTCTGCTCGCAGCTACTTCCTGGAAACTTACACAGGAAAAACTGACTGCACTAGGATGAACTTAATGCTGCAAGTTTTTGTTTTCATGTACCCAAAGATTTGAAAGGGTGTTCTTTTCTTCTGATTCGCATCAAAGTAGCTGTGTAAATATCTTTTGGAAAATATGCAAATAAGTTTTCCAGGATGGAATAAGGAAAACCATGTCTCTTTTAGCTGCCTTGTAAGCATGACCTTCAGGAAGCCTTATGACATAATGCTAAATTTAAACCAAACCAGCATATCTATTCCAGAAAGAATGGATTTCCAACTGTAGACGGCACTGTTTCGCCTGGGTTGGGTCTCTTCAGTTGAGTGTTGGGAAATGGTTGGACTAGGGAGAGGCTTGTGGCTAGGGTTGGGAAGTAAGTGTGCACAGTGCCTTAATTGGCAGTCTCCATAAAGAGGTCTCTCACTTTCCGACCCTAAAGATCTTTTGAACAGCTATGTGGCATAGTTTTGTGCAAGTCCAATGCCATGATGGATTGAAAAAGAAATAAATATGAACAGTTATGGAGCTTGGAATGTGGTGATGACAAAAGTTTTTTCCTGCAAAAGTATTTTATTATGCAAATTAAGGTTGTATTAAAAAAGAAACCCTATACATTTGGTATCACTGTATGTGCATTGACCCAGAGAAAACAGTCATTGACCCATATTTACTAAGGTCCTTGTGTCGGTTTTCTTTCAGACTTTCCGCATTATTTAAGAAGCGCCTGCGTCAAATATGTGTTTCACACAACCATTTTGTGCATGCGGCTGCATGCACTACAATGCAACCCAAATTTCTGCACTGAAATGGGTGTTTCGGTGCACAGTCAGACCATGCACCATATTTATCATGCAAAGATAGAGAGAATTGTATCACAAGCTTTATGTTAAAGGTGCACCAAAAAAAATTGTTGTCCTCACAGTGCAGAGCTCGCCAGATTCATGAAGAATGTACGCCAGAAATCCTGAATCTGGCGTACTCTGCACACTACACAGGCAAACAGTTTGCACTGTTTTTAGTAAATGTGGGCCATTATGTTATTTAGGTTTGACAATATCGGCAGAATTTTATTAGAAAAACAACCTCCGGTTTGCATTCCTTTTTAAATATACTGCACAGAAATGGTTCATGAGTAGGGCATATGAAACCTAAAATTGTGGTATTAAAAACTACATTTTGCCCCCAGAAAAACAAGATCCCATACAGCTATAGTGACTGAAAAATCTAAAAGTTGTAACTTGTTGAAGGAATTGATGAGAAAAACTAAAAATGGCCCTGTTGTGAGTCTATTTTTTGCACCTCATTTGTCTTTGTGGTTTTGGCTCTTTGTCAAATGCTAATTATACCATTGCCTTTCCTAAGCCTGGTCAGGACTGGCGTGTTATAGTGCAATTATTTGTACCTATATAGGAGCAGTAGTACAATAAACCTGTATAATAAACATCTGTAAAGAGGCGCAATGTAATGACAAACAGGGTAGCAAAATGGTGTAAAAACACCAACGGCAAAAAAAAAATAATAATGTAAATTAGCCCCTTTGACTTATATAACTTGTGGTTTCTGCACTCTATCCAACAAATAGTTGTTTGACAGAGATTTACCTGAAAATGTGCACTATCAATGTGGTGCACTACTGGACTCTGGAATTTTAGTTACTTTAGTACATTGCAGCCTGGCAGGGTCTGGGAAATGTAAGATAAATTTACTAAGGGTCCGCGGACCGCACTATTGTTGGATAATCTGACGATTTCCATTTTGCGCTGCATTTAGCTGGGGTTTTTGGTGCACGAGATCAGATTTTGGTGCATCGGCGCCGTCTTTCATGCGGCACAAATCGGAGTCGGTCTGACAGATGATCCGACTGATTCGAACCAAGCACGGGATTTAACATTTAAATTGTGTCGCAAGCCAAGCACTTACATGCACCAGGAAGAAGAAGGGGAACTCCGTCGGACCTGAGCGGGGAGCAACACATGCAGGATATCTGGCGCACGCTCGTAGTGAATCCCAGCAGAATCCATGATTGTCGAACATTCCGGATCAGGGATCGCGACGTGGACAGGCAAGTAAACGTGCCTCCATAAATTGGGCTCCTATTCATAAACAAGGACACAAAAAAAATACCCCCACAAAAGACTTCTCGTGGAACTGTCTGCTATGTGGCATTTGGGGGTTGTTAAAACATTAATGCACAGTGGGATCCTGGGGAGAAAACTTTCCATCAAACCGATAGGTGTAGGACTTGTTTTTTTGCATCTTGGGCAGTCAGTTCATGCATAGGGTTAAGAAATTCACAGCCGTGTGCATGAGCTTATAGAAATGAATGTTGAGTGCAGGAAGCCTTATTGTCCAAAAAGTAAGGTAATTAATACATTTTTCAGTTTTGCTTTAAAAGGTACGAAGCCATAGGCGAAACGCACTTCGCGGGTGTCTCCCCTGGGTTTCACGGGTCTCCACTGCCAAGCCCTCTCACTTCCTCTGCTGTCTGCTTTAAAGGGGTTCTCAGGAGGTGGAAAAACATGGCTGCAGTCTTCCAAAAACAGCACCACACCTGACCATGGTTACTGCCAGTACTGCAGCTCAGCTGTATAGAAATGAATGGAGCTTATTTGCCATACCACGCACTACCCATGGTCAGGTGTGGCACCGATTTTGGAAGAAAGCAACCTTGTTTCTCAGCCTCGGGAGAACCCCTTTAAACCCACAACCTGATCACCGCGCAAAAGAGAAATGACCACGCCCACCCTTTGTGTCTCGGTGCCCGATGAGTGAGGGCGTAAAGAAAAATAAAGTTTACATCCCTCCCTAAATGAAAAAAATTTCTTACGGTCACCAAAAAACAAGTCAGGGAGAGGAACCTTAGGTTCTGGTGCAGGTGGTGGTGGAGCCTGCAGTGTTGTCTGCCCCGAAACCTGCATTTGAAGACGGGCAGACAGACTCTGGACATGCTTAGTTAAGGTCTGGACGTGAGCGACCACAGCTGACAAAGGCTCCATGGAAGGAGTGAATGTAGCAGGTCATATACAGGATGCAGACCTATGCGTGGCCAGTGTTTCTGTTAGGGTTGGGTAACACAGAAGACAGGGGATAGTGTGCCCTGAGCTTGTCCCAACCTCTGTCCCTTCCTATAGCCCCCCAACGCTAAACCGAGGGGCGACTACTTGAAGACTCGAAATACACTGATAAGTGTGGGAAGGGAAACACAAACAGACTGACAAACATAAAACACAAAAGAATGGAAAACTGGCCGGGGTCACAACGAGAGGGTTCGTCAAGAGCAAAATCAGTAAGCAAAGAGTCAATGTCAAAAACTAGCCGAGGTCACAACAATACAGATACAGAGCAATACAACCTAATGCAGTGAGCGAGTGATGAAGGGATTTCAAACACTGGCACAGTTGACTAGGGAAGCTGCAATTTATGCTGCCAGAACTCCACCGTCCAGAACCTGATAGGAGCTGGAAGCTTCTGGGAATTAACCCCTCAGGGTGCAGAACAACCAGGCACCATACAGAGGTACCACAAGTCCCAGCAGTTCAGAACACAACTCCTAGACAGCATGAGATCTTAGCAGCCGCTGTCCGGGACGAGAGGTGGAGTTTGCGCGGATACGCGCCGGGGGTCGGAGAACGCTGCTGGCACCAGCAGAAGAACCAGAAGTCCCAGCATTCTCCCTAGCGAACCTGACAGGTGCACCTTATAATCCAGTGCGCCTTATAGTCCGAAAAAACGGTACTAAACAATTCACTATTGTAATAGTTTAACCCCTTAATGCCAAGGCCCTTTTTAGTTTTCCATTTTTTACTCCCCAAATTCAAAGTTCTAAAACTTTTACATTTTTCGATATACACAGCTGTTTGAGAACTTGTTTTCTGCGTAACAAATTGCACTTCATAGTGATGGTATTTAATATTCCATGGCATGTTCTGGGAAGCGGGAAAAAAATTCCAAATGCAGTGAAAATGGTGAAAAAATGCATTTTCACCATTTTCTTTTTGACTTAGATTTTACGTCTTTCACTGTGCGCCCCAAATGACATGTCTATTTATTCTTTGGGTCGCTACGATTACGGGGATACCAAATTTGTAGAAGTTTTATTGCGTTTTCATACATTTACAAAAATTAAAACCTCCTGTACAAAAAATAAATTCTTAATTTTGCCATGTTCTGGCGCTAATAACCTTTTAATACTTCAGCTATGTCAGGTGTCATTTTTTTGCAACTTTTGGTGATGTTTTCAATGCAATCATTTTTAGGACTGTACAGCCTTTTGATCACTTTTTATAGAATTTTTAATATTTTTCAAAATAGCAGTTTCAAAAGTGGCATTTTTGACTTTGGGGGCTATTTTCCTTATGGGGTTAAATCATTGTTATATTTTAATATATTCGACATTTTGGGATGCTGCAATACCTAACATGTTTATGATTTATTTGTTAATTTATATTTATATCAGTTTTAGGGAAAGGGGAGTGATTTGAAATTAAGGTTTTTAAAATGTAATTTTCTTTAACCCCTTAAGGACGCCAGGTTTTTCCGCTCATTTCTCGCTCTCCAACTTCAAAAATCCATAACTTTTTCACTTTTACGTGTACAGACCTGTGTGAGGGCTTATTTTGTGCGTAACAAATTTTACTTTCCCGTAATGTTATTTATTTTAACATGCCATGTACTGCGAAGCTGAAAAAAAATTCCAAATGTGGAAAAATTTTTTAAAAAACGCGTCACGTTCTTGTGGGCTCAGTTTTTTCGACTTTGACTGTGCACTCAAAATAACACCTCAGCTTTATTCTTTTATTGTTTTAATACATTTTCAAAAATTAAACGAATGTGTACAAAAAAGAAAAAAAAAATGTTGCCATCTTCTGACGCTAATAACTTTTTCATACTTTGGTGCACAGAGATGTGTGAGGTGTCATTTTTTGCGAAATGAGGCATCATTTTCATTGCTACCATTTTGAGGTCTGTGCGACATTTTCATAATTTTTCAGATCGCTGCTACCATATACTGCAATACTTCTGTATTGCAATATATGGCATTTTTGCAGCACATTCATTACAATGAGCCACTGGCTCATTCTAACCAATCTGCAGTAGTCAGATAGCTTCGGGTCAAACGAAGACCCGAGGCTACGATGGCAACCGATCGCCGCCCCCCGATGACGTTCAGGGGCGCGGCTATCGTAACAAAGATTGCGGCGCTCGCACGTCGCCGTCTTTTAAATGCCGCCAGCGAATTTGCTGACGGCAACAGAGGGGTTAATAGCCGCGATCGGTGCAAGCACCGACCGCAGTTATTAGCGGTGGGGGTTTTCTGCAATATGCAAAAACCCCCACCTTTGTATGAAGAGGACTCAGCCCGTGAGCCCTCTTCATACACTCCTTATACCTCTGCACCGTAGAGCTACTGCGCAGAGCGTTAAGGGGTTAATGAGTACAAATGCAATTTTAATATCGTAACTCTATTTAGCTGTCACATAAATTCCTATAGTCAGTGCAATAAGAAAACACAATGGCATAGCAGAGATAGGTGCAATGTTCTCTAGATACATGTCCCCCTATATATATGTACACATACATAATCTTCATGAAATAAGAGATTGCCCAAGCTTGTTTTCTTTTACTTTATTTTTTTACTAGTGAAGTAAAGAGACTGTAAAAAAAAAAAAAAAAAAAAGCAGTTGTACCAGCCCTGTATGGTGTCCAGTCCAGCGCTGTGCCCCCATTACCCCCAGTCTGTATTTATACAGAGGCGCAGCGGTAACATCACAACCAAAGCGGGAGCACTGGAAGTCCTGGCTTTGGTCAGTGTAACATTTACAGAGGCTGCAGCCAGAGGCTGCACAGGGGGCGCTGTGGTGTACGGACCGGGGGGGATGGGGGCACAGTGCTGGACTGGAGCACCAGAGCGGGTGAGTAAAACTGCCTTCTTTTTTTTACAGCCTCCTGACTTCTCTAGTAAAGAAAAATACATGCCTGGACAACCCCTTTATTCATGAATGCTATGTATGTGTATATATTATATATAGGGGGACATGTATATTCATTTGATCTTTATGTTTCTCTTTTATTTTGCAGGGTTTTTTCATATTTTGGAACTTTTAAGGTGCATTTTTGCAACTATGCCGAGGTTTTAAGAAGTTATCGAGTGTCGCAGTTTTCCTAACTGTATCTTTCCAAGACAAATGTTCTGCTTGTTTTGCAACTTTTTAGGCGCAAATTATGTGCAAAACTGACCACATGCTTTGTTCCATACATGCAGCTAAAATGTTGCACAAAATAAAAAAAACCTGCAAATCAGAAACAAAGAAAAAACTGACATGTATCACAACGGCAAAGGGTGAAGACAGCATTATGGAAATCACAGGGTGTTCCAGGGAGACAGCGGTCAGAATGACAAATTATGGAGGTGGCAGCAACATGGTAGGCCACAGAGTGGCAGAATGACAGAATGTGGAGATGGCAGCAGCATGAGGTCAGAGAGTGGCACAATAACAAATTCTGACCCACTGCGGGTCACGGGAGATGCTGCAACCGGCCAGATTTACTACTAACCTATTCCACCAGTTTATCTGAACACCATCAATCTTCCCATCATCTCTAGCATCAGGCGCTACATGTTCACTCCTTTAAACTACAAGCAGCAGTAGCAGCAGCATGAGGCCATTATCATCCCGACAATGATGATGCTTCACCCGGCTTCTATTGACTACATCATCATTGATTTGTGTTTCCCTGTCACTGCTGTTCTCCTCAATGGTCTCAGTATGCACAGCCTGGCTACTTGCAAGTGCAACATAACCTCCCGTGCCACTCTCCACACCTCTACTTTCCCGCCTACTGCATTAAGCAGCGGATGTCTTCCCTACCTCTTCACCGCCAAGCAGCTGCTGACTGTCCTCAAAGAATTTGTCCTCGCTGTATTGTTGATTTGACATGGACTGCTTGATATCAACTTTAGCAACAAAAAAGAATTGAAATTTGGGGTATACAGATCCCCCAAAATGGACAACCTGGACTTTGAGCAAAAATCACTCCATCAGCTACTGAGTACAAGCAGCTAGACACTCGACCGAGCATCAAGCTCGGACGAGCATGTTCGCTCATCTCTAGTCTAGAACTCTATAGCCACTTAGTGGTTTTATTTATTTGGGGTAGTCTTCGGACAATACTATCTGAGTGTCCTACTGTAAGATACATTGTCTAGGGAAGGATTATTTTTTGGATGAGAACATTCTAATGAAAAGCTGAACAACCAAAAAAAATAATTCAGCTTCATCCAGAACTTGGGAAAGAGTTAACATAGGCCTATCCAATTTATTTATTGTAATTTGGCAGTTATCTTAAAGGGAACCTGTCACCTCAGATCAGCTAATTAAACCCCGGACTGTACCATAGAGAACACTGTAGAGTCATCTCAAGGCTTTTAATCCTGTCACTCTGCATTGCTGCTGTGTGGTAAAAATAACTTTTATTCCTTTTATGGTCATTCATTTATTCAGTCAAGAAGTGGGAGAGCCTTCAGATCCAGTCAAGCTCTTCCATCCTCCTCAAGGCTGCTCTGGTTCAGACCCATACCCCAAAACACTGTCCCCAGCTTTACGTCACTACACTCCAGTTTCAAACTCCCCTGCATGTGCAGTCCGCCTGTTGTTTGGTGCCGGCGGACACATCTGAGGATGGCCCTAGAGGTCTACCGTGCATGCGTCAGTAATGTGCATGCCACTGGTGTGATTGAAAGGTATCCGTCCGTGCACTACGGTGCACCAGTAGAGTTGTGACCTCAAAGGCAACCTGTTACTACATTTTCACAAATACAGCTAGTGACATGTTCCCATAGAGCCCTATTAACTATCGGACACCCTTCTTTTAGCTAAAACTTGCTTCCCTCACATTCCCATAAATGAACTTTGTATTATATTCCCTGGTATCAGAGGGGGTGTGTACTGCTTGTTCAGCCCCCATCTACTCCTCCCCATGCCTTATGCCTCTTCATGTTCCTGTACCCTTTCATTTGCCATATGTACTCCTTGTATGTAGCTGATCACACACATGGGGTATAATTTGCTAATGTGAGGAGGCTAAAGGACCTTAGATGATGTCACTCTGGTTACATGACATGACATGTAACACAGGGCACCGTGTATAAAAAATTACACAATATTTCTCATAAATAGAGCTTTATTTGTCTATTTGTGTATTTGAATATTAGAAGAAGTACAAGGAAGCAGGGCAGTGATTTGAAGAGACACAGAGCTGTCAGTCAAAATAATGGGGCAGGGTTCACTGGTAGCTTGGGAGAGAGTAAAATCCAGAGTCAAATACATAAGACATGAGTTAGGAAAGCTAATTTGCATATCAGAAAAACAGCTGCCTCACTGGCAGCTAATTTTAGGTGATATGGGGAGTACTTGTAACCCTTTATCAGCAGGCATTGTAAGTCATTGTGGTAAAATTCTGGCTACAAATCTTCTGCGCAATATGAAAGGTTTTCTTGTTATTTAAGATTGCTACTAACAAAATGGCTATGCTGCCAAAACACTTATGCTTCTTTTAACAGCTCCAAGCGACTGATACATAAATTATCTAACTAAAAAGTTTCAAGCTGACATGCTAAATTTGGAGCTCTATATTTTGTCAGGCAACATGTGTGCTTTTCTCCGTACAATCCACAGGAGTTTTGAGCTTCCAGAAATACTATTTTTCACTGCTTTATGTTTGTTCTGCCCTATTGAGTGTTCTAGAAATTAGGTTGTGAAACTAATTTGCTAAGATTCTATCAAAATCGTGTCATTGCCAATAATTACTAATACTATTTTATCAGCGAAATACTTGTCATTTTATCATATCAATAAATGGTGAGACATTGAGAGGATTTCATTCTGTACATTATATTTAAGGCTAATTTATTCAGGTCTAATGAGGATAAATATAGAAAGTAGGATCAGCTCGAAAGGATCATTAACTAGTCAAGTTATCCCAGCAACCCTTACAATTTGCCAGGAAGCGATATAATTGATACAATTCTCTTCTATCCAGATCATTAACTAACACAGCAAGTCACTAATAATGTTATGTAGTCAATGCTCAGACTACTTCAATCTGTTCAATCCTATTCATACCCCATTTATTTTGCAGTGCATTGTCTTCATGAAATACATGTCAGAGTTAATATGAAGCAGAAGCATTTTGGGGGAAGAAAATCCATTAAACAAGGCTGCTCACAATAACAATTTTGGAATGAAGATTTTGTAATGGTTTCTATTAGATTTAGCAAAGTTAACTGTTTAAAAATTGCTACAATTCCATGCATCATAGCGGAAATGACGTATACATGCTATTCGTCGTCAAGATAATACATATACAAATAGTTTTTTTATAGAACGTTATTGAGAAAAGAAGCGCGCTGGATCATTAAGACCAACGCGATGGGCCCTTTAGGACTCAATGACAAGAACGACATGGGGGTCTTTTTATAAGTTTTCGTAATATGTATTCTTAATGGAGGATAAATCATTCTACCTATAGTTGCCAAGTAATATTCACTAAGCTAACAACTTTGCTCAGCTTTACTCCCCCGTCACTTACCAGACGCAGACAGACTAGTGTCCGATATTAACAAAAAAGAGTAGTCCTTTTTAAACATGTTCATATGACTGTTTTTAAACTTGCACGGGTGTTATATATATATATATATATATATACTATTTGTATATGTATTATCTTGACGACGAATAGCATGTATATGATGCATAGCGTTTTGGGTTGCTAGGCTACCGGAGTAGTGACGCCCCACAGGCTCAATTAATAGCCAGGTGGGAACGCCACTTCTCCAGAGGCTAGAGAAAGCGCCGGACGGCTGTCGCCTTTGCATGTACCCCTGCTCCCCTCTCTACCCCATGTTGGCATAACTGCCGAATGTACTTTTACTTCACATGAAATAAAGAAGACACTGCTTTCCGGGTGAGTGCCGCTGTTTTTTTTTCTCTTTTTAACGCAAGGTAGAAAAGAGTAAAAAGAAAAATCTGGACGACATGTATCTTTATTTCTGCCTTTTCTTCTTTTAATAATTGAGGCCTTTTGATGTTTTGTGTCTTTTCACTGCTATTTTTGCTGTCGTTTCTCAAGTACACATTTGTCTGCACTTTGTGCAGTGTTCCTTATGTATCTTTCATTTCCAGATGTTCTGTGCAACATTTGCCTTATGTATCACTTTTTTCTCTATTTTTGCAACTTTTCAGGCACAAATCGCCATCTAGTCCATGGCAGGCGGGGAGGAAGGATTGTGTGCACTATTGAAGTACAACCGCGTAGCTACTTGCATTATACTGCGTATGGCAGGATTTTTTTCCTTGAATCCTGTTTTAACATGTAAATTGTAGATAGTTCACATGCTTTAAATGTTTACAATTTTGCACCTTCTGGGGATAGAAAGTTTGGCCTTTTTTATGTAAATATTTTTGCATTCACTTGCAAAACTTCTAAATTCAGCTTGCTTTCAATCATTTGTTTTGTGTCCCAATTACATGTGCTTGTGTAATTAATAATTTTCAGGTTAAGAAAATTTCAGAGAATGGTCACATGTAGCGTTTGCGAAGCGTTTTTTTTTTTTTTTTTAATGCATTGCAGAAACACATGCATTTTACATGTTACCAGGTGTTTTTCTTCATTGCTGGAAGTGTAAGCAGCTGTGATAAGATTTTTATTTCCAGCAATGTAGAAAAACCCTTTAAAAACCAGCCGAATGCATGATAACATTTTGTAACCGCCACATGTGACCACAGCCTCTTGGTCCCCATCTTCCTGAGGTGTGGCTAGAATGTGTAAAAATGCAGTCCACAAACTCAAATGTCAATCCTCTTCGAAAATCTTTTCCCCCAAATGGCTTGTGTCGATGTGGATTTGAGACATTTGCAACGAAAGGTTGTAAAAAAAAAACCAAAAGTCGTACCTGCCAGGACAGGAAAAACAAAACATAAGAAAAAGACATGAACATACATAAGTCGCAAAATAGAACAACCAAAAGTCTCAATTTTACAAAAAAAAACAAACAAACAAAGATACATGTCACAATATGTGAGAAAGAATGTCACCATAGTCAAACAGAGTGGCCCACATTTACAGTATTAACCCCTTCCTGCCAAGGTCCTTTCTCATTTTTGCGTTTCCATTTTTTACTCCCCTCCTTCAAAAATCTATAACTTTATTTTTCCATGTAAAAAGCTTGATGAGGGCTTGATAACATATTGTACTTCATAGTGACAATGTTTAATATTTTCTATATGTTTATGTATGTTTTATAATGTTTTCATACATTTACAAAAAAATAAATGTCCCCTGACTGTGACCCGCTCCAATCAGCAAATAAGGACCTATCTGACAACCCCTTTAATGTTAAAAGACAAAACATATGTTGCTACTTACATAACACATATGCATTTTATGCGTTTTGGCCAATGCATTTGAATCATCAGAATGCGGCCTCTGGCTGTGTTCACGCTCCGCACTTGAATTACATTTACAAAGACAATTCTAGCACAGTGCGGTGGAGTTTCTCCAGATCACAACAACATTACAGAGAAACACTAGCAATCAGGAAACAATGATCCCACTACCTCTCACTAACTTCTTAAAACCTCGGCATAGTCGCAAAAATGCACCTAAAAAGTCCCAAAATATAAAAAAAACTTGCAAGAAAAAAGCAGATCAAAATAAAGATACATGTCCCCCTATATATATGTACACATACATAATCTTCATGATATAAGAGATTGCCCAAGCTTGTTTTCTTTTACTTTCTTTTTTACTAGTGAAGTAAAGAGACTGTAAAAAAAAAAAGCAGTTGTACCAGCCCTGTATGGTGTCCTGTCCAGCGCTGTGCCCCCATTACCCCCAGTCTGTATGTATACAGAGGCGCAGCAGTAACATCACAACCAAAGCGGG
This sequence comes from Engystomops pustulosus, assembly GCA_019512145.1. Taxonomy (NCBI): domain Eukaryota; kingdom Metazoa; phylum Chordata; class Amphibia; order Anura; family Leptodactylidae; genus Engystomops; species Engystomops pustulosus. Next base: position 36,365,238 of record CM033648.1, on the reverse strand, counting down.
AGCACTGGAGGTCCTGGCTTTGGTCAGTGTAACACTTACAGAGGCTGCAACCAGAGGCTGGGGGCCACAGTGCTGGAATGGAGCACCAGAGCGGGTGAGTAAAACTGCTTTCTTTTTTTTACAGCCTCCTGACTTCTCTAGTAAAGAAAAATACAAGCCTGGACAACCCCTTTATTCATGAATGCTATGTATGTGTATATATTATATATAGGGGGACATGTATATTCATTTGATCTGTATGTTTCTCTTTTATTTTGCAGGGTTTTTTCATATTTTGGAACTTTTTAGGTGCATTTTTACAACTATGCCGAGGTTTTAAGAAGTTATCGAGTGTCGCAGTTTTCCTAAATGTATCTTTCCAAGACAAATGTTCTGTTTGTTTTGTAACTTTTTAGGCGCAAATTAGAGACTTTTTATGTGCAAAACTAAGTACAACTGACCACATGCTTTGTTCCACACATGCAGTTAAAATGTTGCACAAAATAAAAAAAAAAACCTGCAAATCAGAAACAAAGAAAAAACTGACATGTATCACAACGGCAAAGGGTGAAGACAGCAGGGTGTTCCAGGGAGACTAATTATGGAGGTGGCAGCAACATGGCAGGCCACAGAGTGGCAGAATGACAGAATGTGGAGATGGCGGCAGCAGCATGAGGTCAGAGAGTGGCACAATGACAAATTCTGACCCACTGAGGGTCACGGGAGACGCTGCAGCCCGCCGGATTTACTATTAACCTATTCCACCAGTTCATCTGAACACCATCAATCTTCCCATCATCTCTAGCATCAGGCGCTACGTGTTCACTCCTTTAAACTACAAATTCTGGTGGTAGCAGCAACATGGTAGGCCACACAGAGGCACAATCACAGTGTGTGTAGGTGGGTGGCAGCCGTAGCAGCAGCATGAGACTTCCCGTGCCACTCTCCACACCTCTACTTTCCCGCCTACTGCATTAAGCAGCGGATGTCTTCCCTACCTCTTCACTGCCAAGCAGCTGCTGACTGTCCTCAAAGAATTTGTCCTCGCTGTATTGTGGCGCTGAGCCAAGACCAGCTAGTAGATCTCTGGCTCAACCAAGTTGATTTGACATGGATTGCTTGATATCAACTTTAGCAACAAAAAAGAATTGAAATTTGAGCTATACAGATCCCCCAAAATGGACAACCTGGACTTTGAGCAAAAATCACTCCATCAGCTACTGAGTACAAGCAGCTAGACACTAGAGACATCACATGCAGTGTGAGATGACGGGATTGCAAATAGCCGTCTGTTTTTATAGGGCTGTGACATCACATAAGCCTGCCAGTCGCGGATTGGCTTACATGTCTGCACATGTGATTGAGCGTGTTCCTTTATTGTAACCCAGAGTTCTCTGCCCCATGTAACACGTTGTGCTTGCTGCCATTTTGCTAATAAAGGGGAAAAAAATGTAGTTCCAATGAATCAACGTAAACTTTGGATTCATACAGAATCGAAGTTTTCCTAAAATTCGAACGAATTCCACTTTGTTAGAATTGATTAGCTCATCTTTAGCTGTGAGTCTTCTTGGGAATGATACAACAAGTTTTTCACACCTCGATTTGGGGATCATCTGACATTCTTTCTTGCAGATCCTCTCCAGTTCCCTCAGGTTGGATGGTGAAGGTTGGCGGAAGCCATTTTCAAGTCTCTCCAGATATGTCAATTGGGTTTAGGTCAGGGCTCTGGCTGAGCCAGTCAGGAATGGTCATAGAGTTGTTCTGAAACCACTGCTTTGTTATTTTAGTTTTGTGCTTAACATGATTGTCTTGTCGGTAGGTAAACCAGTCTGAGGTGCAGAGTACTCAGGAAGAGGTTTTCATCCAGGAGATCTCTGTAATTGACTGCATTCATCTTTTCTTCATTTGCAACCAGTCATCCTGTCCCTGCAGCTGAAAAAGTCACAGTGATCTTGGGGTTCTTCTTTATCTCTCTCACCAAGGCTCTTCTCCTACTATTGCTTAGTTTGGCTGGATGGCCAGGGGGAGGAAGAGTTGTGGTTGCCCCAAACTTCTTTCATTTAAGGATGATGGAGGCCACTGTGCATTTAGGAACATTGAGTGTTGTAGAAATTCTTTATAATCATGGTCAGATATGTGCCACAATTCTGTCTCTGAGTTCCTTGGGCAGTTCATTAGAACTGTGAAGTCTTATATAGACATGTGTGCCTTTCCTAATCAAATCCAATCAGTTTTATTAAACACAGCTGGACTCCAATGAAGGGACAAAACAATATCAAGGAGGAAGAGAAGGAAATGGACAGCATGTAAGTAAAATTGTCACAGCAAAGGGTCTAAATACTTACATGTGATATTTCAGTTTTTCTGGTTTAAAGGACATCTACGACCAGGATCAAGGATTGTAAACCAAGTACTCATACATACTGGTGTATGCCCCCTCTGGCAGAATCCACTCTTCTTTTAGAATATTATGCCCTTGTTTATAAGGAAAAAGAGCATTTGGAAATTATGCAAATGAGCCTGAGGGGCACCATTAACATCTATGAAGCATGGACCACCTGAGGCTCATTTGCATATTTTTAAAAGGGAGACGCTTAAAGAAGAGCAGAGTCTGCCAGAGGGAACACAAAGCAGTATGTCAGTGTGCTTGGTTTACAATCCTTGATCCTAGTAGTAGATGTCCTTTAATAAATAAGCAAAGATATGTACATATCTAAATACAATTCTACAATCACCTCCTTCCTCTAAAGCCACTTTGATTCCAAGGTCTGTGTATAAATCCAGTTATTTCCAGCCAAAACACCCAGAACAGGAATTTCCACAATCCCAATTCTCAGGGTTAGTGCTGGGTGCAGCAGAACCAAAGGGCCCACATTTACTAAGGTCCTTGAGCCAGTTTTCTGGCGGACTTTGTACGTTCTTTTCAGTGCAAAATGTTTGCACATGTATTTAAGAAGTGCCTGCGCCCCGTTTATGTCATACGCGGACGTTTGTGGCGCGGCTGCACCATTTTTCATGAAACACAATTTTCTGCACTCCAATGATCGCTCTAAAAACCTTATGCAGTGGTGATTAAGGCTTTCAGTTTATATGGGTTCTATGAACAAGTAATATCAAAAACCACTTCACTAATAAAATATAGTTTTTAAGTTATTTATTACATTTTAATTGTGTGATATTTAGTAGATTCCTGGTTGGGAAATTTTTTTAATGTAAAATGAACTCTAATAGAAAAGCACTTTAAATCAGCTTTAATTTGACTATGTATTTAATGGTATCAGTGCAGAGCTTTTAACCTTCCAATTTAATTTTATAAACATGTTTTTGGTCCAAGTTGAGTTGTAATAAAACACCTTCTTCACTGACATAATGCACTTATTGGCCATTGTATTCTCCTGCTTTATATCCTTGGCTTCTGTACAACAGACATTGTATTTTATGAACACAAAAAATGATTTTCCCATTTTTATTTATTTGAGTTTTATCCAACAGTGTATATCTGAACTGACTTCTTTTTGGCAAGGTATTCTACAATGCACAAATGGACATTTTAAAGTTAATCTATATTTGTGAAAAGTAATAGTTGTTGCATACATGATTTAAGTACTTGTGGAAGGTATTCTGTGCTTATCTGGCTCTTTTTGATTAGTGTATAGTAAGGGTATAAAATGGGTGCTCTCGCATGTCTTATATAAAAGCAGTACTCAATTTAAAGGGAACCTGCCACCAGAGACCTTATTTTCACTAAAGACCTGTTGCAAAAGCCCATTATAGCTGCATTGCAAATATGCCTCTAAGAATGTTGCATTACAATTAGAGATGAGCGAGCACTAAAATGCTCGGGTGCTCGTTACTCGAGCCGAACATTTCCAGATGCTCGAGTGCTCGTTTCGAGTAACGAGCCCCATTGAAATCAATGGGAGACCCGAGCATTTTTCAGTAAAATTATAAACTTAACGAGCACAGTGAAAGAACACAGTGCAGAACAGATTGCAGATGTTCGGGAACATCTGCGATCTGTTCCGGAGACACGCGTGCAGAACGGTGTTCTCCGCAATAGTATTTGGGTTGCAAGCGTTTTTTTTTTTTAAGATTGCAGAAACACATGACTTACATGTTACCAGGTTTTTTCTCATTGCTGGAAATGTAAGCAGCGTGTGATAACATTTTATTTCCAGCAATGTAGAAAAACCCTTTAAAAACAAGCCGAATGCATGATAACATGTGAAACGCGTGCATTTAAAAACACTTTGTAACCGCCACATGTGACCAAAGCCTTCTGGTCCCCATCTTCCTGAGGTGTGGCTGAATGTGTAAAAAAGCAGTCCACAAACTCAAATGTCAATCCTCTTCAAAAATCTTTCCCCCAAATGGCTTGTGTCGTGGGATTTGAGACATTTGCAACGAAAGGGTGTAAAAAAAAAAACAAAAGTCGTTAGGAAAAACAAAACATAAGAAAAACACATGAACGTATATAAGTCGCAAAATAGACCAACCAAAAGTCTCAATTTTACAAAAAAATCAAACAAACAAAAGTACATGTCACCAAAATGTGAGAAAGAATGTCACCATAGTCAAACGAGTGTCCACATTTACAGTATTAACCCCTTCCTGCCAAGGTCCTTTTCATTTTTGCATTTCCATTTTTTACTACCCCTCCTTCAAAAATCTATAACTTTATTTTTCCATGTAAAAAGCTTGATGAGGGCTTGATAAAATATTGTACTTCATAGTGACAATACTTAATATTTTCTATATGTTTATGTATGTTATAATGTTTTCATACATCTACAAAAAAATAAATGTCACCTGACTGTGACCCCCTCCAATAAGCAAATTAAGCTCTATCTGACAACCCCTTTAACCCCTTAAGGACACAGCCATTTTGTAGCTTAAGGCTCAGCCCGATTTTTTGGATTCTGGCTTGCGTCTCTTTATACGGTTATAACTTTTGAACACTGTTACTTATCAAAGCGATTCTGAGATTGTTTTTTTTTTCCCACATGTTGTACTCATTTTAGTGGTAAATTTTGGCAGATAGTTTGCATTTATTTACAAAAAAAAAGAAATATGATAAATTTTTGGAAAAATTTGCCATTTTCGAAATTCAAAATCATTGCGTTTTCGAGATCGTTTACCACCTAAATAAGTTGCTGAATAACATTCCCATTTGTCTACTTACATTTTCATAATTTCTGAAATGTCTGGATAATTTATTTTGATGTCACGCGGCTTGCAAATGAATATCGCTTTCCGGATTTTCAGAATTGACTATTTTGGGGATAAATACAGTTTGGAATGAAATTTTACATATTTAGCATCAAAACACCCTATATAACCAACCCATTTTCAAATCTGCACCCCTCAAGTATCAGAAACAGCTTTTACGAAGATTGTAACCCCTTGAGATCTTCATAGTAATTGAATCAAAATGGAGGTGAAATTTAGAATGGTCATATGTTCCCTTATACGTCATTTAGCCCTAAATTTACACATTTCCAAAAGATAAAAAGAGAAAACCCACCATACATTTGTTCTGCAATTTCTCGCGTACAAGACCCCCCACATGTGGCTGTGACTTGTGTTATGGGGGCACAGCGAGGTGCAGAGGGAAGGAGGGCGCTGCAGCTGCCAGGATTTTAGTTTCCTCATTGGCCCCTTTTGAAGGCTATAAATTTTCGCTTTTCGTATATGGGCCATGTGATGCCATTTTTTTTGCGGGTTGAGATGCTTTTTCCAATGTTACCATTTTGGGGTTTGTATCACCTATTGTTGAAAATGTAGGAACGTTTTTTGAGGAAGGAGTAAAAAGCATAATTCTGTACTGGATTTTTTTTCGTCTTTTTTTTTGGTGTTCACCGTATAGACTAATAATCATGTATCTTATTCTAGGGTTGATACGATACGGGGATAACAAACATGAATATTTCTTAGTTTTACTAAATTTGTAAACAAAACATAATTGGGGAAAAATCTATCATTATGTATTGCCGTCTTCCAAGTGGCATAACGTTGTTATTTTTTGGCTACGGAGCTGGGTGATGGCTTGTTTTTTGCGGGACATGTTGTACATTGCACCAGTTCATGTCGCAGTACATATGGTTTTTTGATCCATCTTTATAGCATTTTTGTGGGATTGAAAAGGTAAAAACATAATTTTGGAGGTTTTATAACAGTTTTTTTACGGCGTTTATCGTGGGGTTCAATAATGATTTACTTTATTTTTCTACGGTTGTTACGGACGCGGTGATACTATATATTTTGGGTTTGTGTTATGATTTAGACTTTTTTTTGAAGTATTCTCTTTATATGTTTTGGGGTTTGGGGCATTTTTAGTGATTTATGACTTTATTTTTTTATTGAATAATTTTTTTTTACTTTTCACTTTTATACCATGGGACATGAAGAAGCAATCATCTGATTGCTTCTCATGATAATATTCTGCAATACTCATGTATTGCAGAGATTATCAGTGTCAGCCTATACACTTGCATAGGCTGGCACGTGCCAGTAAGATGACGTCACAGACGCCATCTTAGGCCAATTCTTGCAGGTAACTTGGGGTCCAGATCGGACCCAGAGTTACTATAGCAACGATCGGCGCACCCGAAAACGGTTCGGGGGGCGATCGGGGGGGGGGGAAAGATCCCAGATACATGTTAGATGCCGGGTCGCGCTGACCGCACATTTAACGGGTAAGGCACCCGCGATCGGAGACAACTCCGATCGCGGGTTGTTACACTGGGGTGCCGCTATCAGCCACAGCCGCGCACCCCGTCTTTCCCGAGCCGGTTCGGCTCAGATCTTGAGCTGAACGGCATCAGCTCAGCGTCCGATATATCGACGCTGAGCGCAAGTCACTGCGCTCAGCGTCGATATATCGGACGCTGAGCGTTAAGAGGTTAATGTTAAAAGACAAAACATATGTTGCTACTTACATAACACATATGCATTTTATGCGTTTTGGCCAATGCATTTGAATCATCAGAATGCGGCCTCTAGCTGTGTTCACGCTCCGCACTTGAATTACATTTACAAAGACAATTCTAGCACAGTGCGGTGGAGTTTCTCCAGATCACAACAACATTACAGAGAAACACTAGCAATCTGGAAACAATGATCCCACTACCTTCACTAAACTTCTTAAAACCTCGGCATAGTCGCCAAAATGCCCTAAAAAGTCCCAAAATATAAAAAAAACTTGCAAGAAAAAAGCAGATCAAAATAAAGATACATGTCCCCCTTATATATGGAAACATACATAATCTTCATGAAATAAGAGATGCCCAAGCTTGTTTTCTTTTACTTTATTTTTTTACTAGTGAATGAAAGAGACTGTAAAAAAAAAAAAAAAAAAAGCAGTTGTACCAGCCCTGTATGGTGTCCAGTCCAGCGCTGTGCCCCCATTACCCCCAGTCTGTATTATACAGAGGCCGCAGCGGTAACATTACAACCAAAGCGGGAGCACTGGAGTCCGGCTTTGGTCAGTGTAACATTTACAGAGGCTGCAGCCAGAGGCTGACAGGGGGCGCGGTGGTGTAAGGACCGGGGGGGATGGGGGCACAGTGCTGGACTGGAGCACCAGAGCGGTGAGTAAAACTGCTTCTTTTTTTAAAGCCTCCTGACTTCTCTAGTAAGAAAAATACTCCTGGACACAACCTTTATTCATGAATGCTATGTATGTGTATATATTATTATAGGGGGACATGTATATTCATTTGATTTTTGTTCTCTTTTATTTGCAGGGTTTTTCATATTTTGGACTTTTAAGGTGCATTTTTGCAACTATGCCGAGGTTTTGATTTAGAGTATAGTGTGAGTTTTTAACTGTATCTTCCAAGACAAATGTTCTGCTTGTTTTGCAACTTTTTAGGCGCAAATTAGTGCAAAACTGACCACAATGCTTTGTTCATACATGCAGCTAAAATGTTGCACAAAAAAAAAAAACCTGCAAATCAGAAAAAAAAGAAAAAACTGACATGTATCACAACGGCAAAGGGTGAAGACAGCAGTATGGAATCACAGGGGTTCCAGGGGGACAGCGGTCAGAATGAAAATTATGGAGGTGGCAGCAACATGGTAGGCCACAGAGTGGCAGAATGACAGAATGTGTAGATGGCAGCAGCATGAGGTCAGAGAGTGGCACAATAACAAATTCTGACCCACTGCGGGTCACGGGAGATGCTGCAACCGGCAGATTTACTACTACATATTCCACCAGTTTTCTGAACACCATCAATCTTCCCATCATCATCTAGCATCAGGCGTACATGTTCACTACCTTTAAACTACAAGCAGCAGTAGCAGCAGCATGAGGCATTATCATCCCGACAATGATGATGCTTCACCGGCTTTATGACTACATCATCATTGATTTGTGTTTCCCTGTCACTGCTGTTCTCCTCAATGGTTCAGTATGCACAGCGGCTACTTGCAAGTGCAACATAACCTCCCGTGCCACTCTCCACACTCTACTTTCCCGCCTACTGCATTAAGCAGCGGATGTTCCCTACCTCTTACACGCCAAGAGCTGCTGACTGTCCTCAAAGAATTGTCCTCGCTGTATTGTTGATTTGACATGGACTGCTTGATATCAACTTAGCAACAAAAAAGAATTGAAATTTGGGGTATACGATCCCCCAAAATGGACAACCTGGACTTTGAGCAAAAATCATCCATCAGCTAATGAGTACAAGCAGTAGACACTAGAGACATCACATGCAGTGTGAGATGAAGGGATTGAAATGGCCGTCTGTTTTTATAGGGCTGTGACATCACATAGCCTGCCGGTCCTGATTGGCTTACATGTCTGCAATGTGATTGAGTGTGTTCCTATGTGTAACCCAGAGGTCTCTGCCCCATGTAACATGTTGTGCTGCTGCCCTTTTGCTAATAAAGGGTAAAAAAAATGTAGTTCCAATGAATCAACGTAAACTTTGGATTTATACAGAATCAAAGTTTTCCTAAAATTCGAACGAATTCCACTTGTTAGAATTGATTCGCCATCTTAGCTGTGAGTCTTCTTGGGGATATACAAAAAGTTTTTCACACCACGATTTGGGGATCATCTGACATTCTTTCTTGCAGTCACCTCTCCAGTTCCTCAGGTTGGACGGTGAAGGTTGGCGGAAGCCATTTTAAGTCTCTCCAGAGATGTCAATTGGGTTTAGGTCAGGGTCTGGTGAGCCAGTCAGGAATGGTCATAGAGTTGTCTGAAACCACTGCTTTGTTATTTTAGTTTTTGCTTAACATGATTGTCTTGTCGGTAGTAAACCAGTTTGAGGTGCAGAGTATCATTAAGAGGTTTCATCTAGGAGATCTCTGTAATGACTGCATTCATCTTTCTTCATTTGCACCAGTCTCCTGTCCCTGCAGCTGAAAAAGTCACAGTGATCTTGGGGTTCTTCTTATCTCTCTCACCAAGGCTCTTCTCCTACTAGTCTTAGTTTGGCTGGATGGCCAGGTGGAGGAAGAGTTGTGGTTGCCCCAAACTTCTTTCATTTAAGGATGATGGAGGCCCATGTGATTTAGGAACATTGAGTGTTGTAGAAATTCTTTAATCATGGTCAGATAGTGCCACAATTCTGTCTTGAGTTCCTTGGGCAGTTCCTTAGAATGTGAAGTCTTATATAGACATGTGTGCCTTTCCTATCAAGTAATCAGTTTTATTAAAACAAAGCTGGACTCCAATGAAGGGACAAAACAATATCAAGGAGGAAGAGAAGGAATGGACAGCATGTAAGTAAAATGTCAGCAAAGGGTCTAAATACTTCATGTGATATTTCAGTTTTTCTGGTTTAAAGGACATTACGACCAGGTCAAGGATTGTAAAACCAAGTACTCATACATACTGGTGTATGCCCCTCTGCAGAATCCACTCTTCGTTTAGATTCTATGCCTTGTTTTAATGAAAAGAGCATTTGGAATTATGCAAATGAGCCTTAGGGGCACCATTAACATCTATGAAGCATGGAGCACCTGAGGCTCATTTGCATATTTTAAAAAGGGGGGCGCTTAAAGAAGAGCAGAGTCTGCCAGAAGGGAACACAAAGCAGTATGTCAGTGTGCTTGGTTTACAATCCTTGATCCTAGGAGTAGATGTCCTTTAATAAATAATCAAAGATATGTACATATCTAAATAAAATTCTACAATCGCCTCTCTCTAAAGCCACTTTGATTCCAAGGTCTGTGTATAATCCAGTTATTTCCAGCCAAAACACCCAGAACAGGAATTTCCACAATCCAATTCTCAGGGTTTGGCTGGGTGCAGCAGAACCAAGGGTCCACATTTACTAAGGTCCTTGAGCCAGTTTTCTGGGGACTTTGTACGTTCTTTTCAGGCAAAATGTTTGCACATGTATTTAAAAAGTGCCTGTGCCGTTTATGTTATATGCGGACGTTTTTCTGCACCATTTTCATGCAACACAATTTTCTGCACTACAATGATTGCTCTAAAAACTTATACAGTGGTGATTAAGGCTTTCAGTTATAGGGTTCTATGAGCAAGTAATATCAAAAACCCCTTAACTAATAAAATATAGTTTTAAGTTATTTATTACATTTTAATTGTGTTATATTTAGAGATTCCTGGTTGGGAATTTTTTTTGTATGTAATGGACTCTAATAGAAAAGCACTTAAATCAGCTTTAATTTGACTATGTATTTAATGGTATCAGTGGAACCACTTCCAATTAATTTTATAAACATGTTTTGGTCCAAGTTGAGTTGTAATAAAAACACCTTCTCACTGACATAATGCACTATTGGCCATTGTATTTCCTGCTTATATCCTTGGCTTCTGTACAACAGACATTGTATTTTAGAACACAAAAGATGATTTTCCCATTTTTATTATTTGAGTTTATCCAACAGTGTATATCTGAACTGATTCTTTTTGAAAGATTTACAATGCACAAATGGACCTTTTAAAGTTGATCTATATATTTGTGAAAATATATAGTAATATTTTTAATAGTTGTTGCATACATGATTCAAGTACTTGTGGAAGGTATTCTGTGCTTATCTGGCTCTTTCTGATTAGTGTATAGTAAGGGTATAAAATGGGTGCTCTCACATGTCTTATATAAAAACAGTACTCAATTTAAAGGGAACCTGCCACCAGAGACCTTATTTTCACTAAAGACCTGTTGCAAAAGCCCATTATAGCTGCATTGCAAATATGCCTCTAAGAATTTTGCATTACAATATAATTGAGTGTTATAACTTACCTTGCACTCTGACAGAATCTTCTGTTTAGTCCCAGGAGTTGGGCTTTGATTTGGACGCATTTCAAAAAGCAACATGGGACTTGTCTGTGCTGCAGACTGGTACGGTCTTGACTCCGACCTTTATGTTCATGTAAAGCTCCTCCCTCTCCCACTGATGACAGCTCACCAGGCTGAGCTCTGTGAAGGAGTAGGTGGTCTACAGGAGCACATAGGTGGGGGCCAAGAGTTGAGCAGTCTGCAGCACAGACAAGTCCCATGTTGTTTTTTGAAATGCATCCAAATCAAAGCCAACTCCTGAGACTAAACAGAGAATTTTGTCAGGCTGCAAGTTAAGTTATAACACTCAATTATATTGTAATGCAGATGCTTAGAGAAAGCAGAAAAGCATATTTCTAATGCAGCTGTAATGGGCTTTTGTATCCTGTCGTGAAAATGAGGTCCCTTGTGACAGGTTCCCTTTAAAGGGGCTGGCCACTACTAACAAAGGGTTAATACCATGGTACCAAGTACATAATCCTAATATAGTCACTGTCATTTTACTTACCCTGGTAAAGTTTGTCTGCAGTCTCTGATAAGGAAGTAAGAGTTCTCCTTATGGAGAGTTTGCCATTTTCAAAATTCTAAATCATTGCATTTTTAGGCAGATTTACCACCTAAATAAATTGCTGAATAATATTTCCCATATGTCTACTTTACATTTTTATAATTTTTGAAATGTCTGGATAATTTATTTTGATGTCACACGGCTTACAAATCGAATATCGCTTTTCCGGAGTTTCAGAATTGACTATTTTGGGGATAAAGACAGTTTTGAATGAAATTTTACATATTTAGCATCAAAACCCCCTACATAGGGGGGCGTGGCCTGACTGCGATCCAAGATGGACGAGCGCTGCTGAGCTCTGATAAGAGACCTCTTTAGCAACCTGACAAAGCTACTCCCAGTGAACCATCCTTCTTCATACAGACTTCACCTAGCCTTAGAATGGTGACCAGACGGAAAATAGGAAGAGCAGAGCCAAAAAAACGTACAGATTTCTATTCCGGCCACGACGGCGGCATTGGCAGAGCGCGGCAGCTGGCGGGAGAACCATCGCTCGCAGCGCCAACCCCAAGAGAGACTGAGATTGCCGTGGAGATTGAGGTTTCCAGAGACGGGGAAGCACACAGTTCCAGCAGAGCACATCTCGACATCTCCCCCACGTCAACATCAGGAAGTGGTTCGAGTAATCTCGCCACAGGGGAGTCAAACAAGATGGCGCCAGCCTTGTGGTCAGAGTGTTCCTCTCCGTCAACGAGCCCAGAGAAGCAGAGGCCTCGGCTAGATCTACAAAGGGTGAGCCAATACAAAATGATTAATGCTCCCATTGCAATGAATGCAGATCCCTTTGCCTCCATACCCACCTCTAAACAGCCAGTGTCCAAAGAATTTATCAAAGAGATGATGTTAGCCCTCAAAAGCTCTCTACATTCGGATTTGCCACAGCTTGTGCTTGCGCCATTTTGCTAATAAAGGGTAAAAAAATGTTAGTTCCAATGACAACGTAAACTTGGATTATATACAGAATCAAAGTTTTCCTAAATTCGAACGAATTCCACTTTGTTAGAATGATTCGCTCATCTTTAGCTGTGAGTCTTCTTGGGATGATACACAAGTTTTTCACACACACGATTTGGGGATCATCTGACTTTCTTTCTTGCAGATCCTCTCCAGTTCCCTCAGGTTGAACGGTGAAGGTTGGCGGAAGCCATTTTCGGTCTCTCCAGAGATGTCAATTGGGTTTAGGTCAGGGCTCGGCTGAGCCAGTCAGGAATGGTCATAGATGTTGTTCTGAAACCACTGCTTTGTTATTTTAGTTTTGTGCTTACATGATTGTCTTGTCGGAGGTAAACCAGTTTGAGGTGCAGAGTACTCATTAAGAGGTTTCATCTAGGAGATCTCTGTAATTGACTGCATTCATCTTTTCTTCATTTGCAACCAGTCCATCCTGTCCCTGCAGCTGAAAAAGTCACAGTGATCTTGGTTCTTCTTTATCTCTCTCACCAAGGCTCTTCTCCTACTATTGCTTAGTTTGGCTGGATGGCCGTGGGGAAGAGTTGTGGTTGCCCCAAACTTCTTTCATTTAAGGATGATGGAGGCCACTGTGCATTTAGGAACTTGAGTGTTGTAAGAATTCTTTATAATCATGGTCAGATATGTCCACAATTCTGTCTCTGAGTCCTTGGGCAGTTCCTTAGAACTGTGAAGTCTTATATAGACATGTGTGCCTTTCCTAATCAAGTCCAATCAGTTTATTAAACACAGCTGGACTCCAATGAAGACAAAACAATATCAAGGAGGAAGAGAAGGAATGGACAGCATGTAAGTAAATTGTCACAGCAAAGGGTCTAAATACTACATGTGATATTCAGTTTTTCTGGTTTAAGGACATCTACGACCAGGATCAAGGATTGTAAAACCAAGTACTCTATACTGTGTATGCCCCCTCTGCAGAATCCACTCTTCGTTTAGATTCTTATGCCTTGTTTATAATGAAAAAACATTTGGAAATTATGCAAATGAGCCTTAGGGGCACCATTACATCTATGAAGCATGGAGCACTGAGGCTCATTTGCATATTTAAAAAGGGGGGCGCTTAAAGAAGAGCAGAGTCTGCCAAAGGGAACACAAACAGTATGTCAGTGTGCTTGGTTACAATCCTTGATCCAGGAGTAGATGTCCTTTAATAAATAATCAAAGATATGTACATACTAAATAAAATTCACATCGCCTCCTTCCTCTAAAGCCACTTTGATTCCAAGGTCTGTGTATAAATCCAGTTATTTCCAGCCAAAACACCCAGAACAGGAATTTCCACAATCCCAATTCTCAGGGTTTGCGCTGGGTGCAGCAGAACCAAAGGGTCCCATTTACTAAGGTCCTTGAGCCAGTTTTCTGGTGACTTTGTACGTTCTTTTCAGTGCAAAATGTTTGCACATGTATTTAAAAAGTGCCTGTGCCCCGTTTATGTTATATGCGGACGTTTTTTTCTGCACCATTTTCATGCAACACAATTTTCTGCACTACAATGATTGCTCTAAAAACCTATACAGTGGTGATTAAGGCTTCAGTTTATATGGGTTCTATGAGCAAGTAATTCAAAAACCCCTTAACTAATAAAATATAGTTTTTAAGTTATTTATTACATTTTAATTGTGTTATATTTAGTAGATTCCTGGTTGGGAATTTTTTTTATGTAAATGGACTCTAATAAAAAGCACTTTAAATCAGCTTTAATTTGACTAGTATTTAATGGTATCAGTGGAACCACTTCCATTTAATTTTATAACATGTTTTGGTCCAAGTTGAGTTGTATAAAACACCTTCTTCACTGCACTAATGCACTTATTGGCCATTGTATTCTCCTGCTTTATATCCTTGGCTTCTGTACAACAGACATTGTATTTTATGAACACAAAAGATTGATTTTCCCATTTTTATTTATTTGAGTTTTATCCAACGTGTATATCTGAACTGACTTCTTTTTGGCAAGATATTCTACAATGCACAAATGGACATTTAAAGTTGATCTATATTGGTGAAAATATATAGTAATTTTTTAATAGTTGTTGCATACATGATTCAAGTACTTGTGGAGGTATTCTTTGCTTATCTGGCTCTTTCTGATTAGTGTATAGTAAGGGTATAAAATGGGTGCTCTCACATGTCTTATATAAAAACAGTACTCAATTTAAAGGGAACCTGCCACCAGAGACTTATTTTCACAAAGACGTTGCAAAAGCCATTATAGCGTGCATTGCAAAATGCCTCTAAAATTTTGCATTACAATAAATTGAGTGTTATAACTTACCTTGCACTCTGACAGAATCTTCTGTTAGTCCCAGGAGTTGGGCTTGATTGGGACGCATTTCAAAGCAACATGGGACTTGTCTGTGCTGCAGACTGTTACGGTCTTGACTCCGACCTTTATGTTCATGTAAAGCTCCTCCCTCTCCCACTGATGACAGCTCACCAGGCTGAGCTCTGAGGATAGGTGGTCTACAGGAGCACATAGGTGGGGCCAAGAGTTGAGCAGTTCTGCAGCACGACAAGTCCCATGTTGTTTTTTGAAATGCATCCAAATCAAGCCAACTCCTGAGACTAAACAGAGAATTTTGCAGGCTGCAAGTTAAGTTAAACACTCAATTATATTGTAATGCAGATGCTTAGAGAAAGCAGAAAAGCATTTTTCTAATGCACTGCTGTAATGGCTTTTGTATCCTGTCGTGAAAATGAGGTCCCTTGTGACAGGTTCCCTTTAAAGGGGCTGGCCACTACTAACAAAGGGTTAATACCATGGTAAAGCCATACATAATCCTATATATGTCACTGTCATTTTACTTACCCTGGTAAAGTTTGTCTGCAGTCTCTGATAAGGAAGTAAGAGTTTCCTTATGGAGATTTTGCCATTTTCAAAATTCTAACATTGCATTTTTAGGCAGATTTACCACCTAACATAAATTGCTGAATAATATTTCCCATATGTCACTTTACATTTTTATAATTTTTGAAATGTCTGGATAATTTATTTGATGTCCCACACGGCTTACAAATCGAATATCGCTTTTCCGGAGTTTCAGAATTGACTATTTTGGGATAAAGACAGTTTTGAATGAAATTTTACATATTTAGCATCAAAACCCCTACAAGGGGGGCGTGGCCGGACGGCGATCCAAGATGGACGCGCGCTCTGAGCTCTGATAAGAGACCTCTTTAGCAAACCTGACAAGCTCCCCCGTGAACCATCCTTCTTCATACAGACTTCACCTAGCCTTAGAATGGTGCCAGACGGAAAATAGGAAGAGCAGAGCCAAAAAAACGTACAGATTTCTATTCCGGCCACGACGCGGCATTGGCAGAGCGCGGCAGCTGGCGGAGAACCATCGCTCGCAGCGCCAACCCCAAGAGAGACTGAGATTGCCGTGGAGATTGAGGTTTCCAAGACGGGAAGCACACAGTTCCAGCAAGCACATCTCGACATCTCCCCCACGTCAACATCAGGAAGTGGTTCGAGTAATCTCGCCACAGGGAGTCAAACAAGATGGCGCCAGCCTTGTGGTCAGGTTCCTCTCCGTCAACGAGCCCAGAGAAGCAGAGGCCTCGGCTAGATCTACAAAGGGTAGCCAATACAAAATGATTAATGCTCCCATTGCAAGAATGCAGATCCCTTGCCTCCATACCCACCTCTAACAGCCAGTGTCCAAAGAATTTATCAAAGAGAAAAGATGAA
>CM033648.1:36081511-36348717 GCA_019512145.1 Engystomops pustulosus | reverse complement strand
ATAGCACAAAAAAGAGGGATCAATTGAGGAAGTTGTGGGCAGAGTGGATCCATAGAGGGAAAATGGGAGAGCAACTAGCTCACACAATGAGTCATAGATTCACACTTTCAAACTAGTGGATGAAGTAACGACATAAAAGCCAAGTTAGTGACCTCGAAAATAGGAATCGGCGTAATAATGTGAAATTCAGGGGAATTCCCGAGTCTGTTCCTCCAACGGAGCAAGTCTTTTATCACAAACATCATCAAAGCCCTCTGCCTGAGGTCTCACCTAAGGAACTGATAATCGATAGAGCTCACCGACTACCGAAGCCAAGATCCCTCCCTGACGATATCCAGAGAATCTATCATCAGAATTCACTTCTTTCATGTCAAAGAGTCTAATGCTAGCGCCAGAAAAAGCCAGTTCTGCCAGCCCCATATGAGGAAATTCATATTTTCGCTGATCTCTCCCAAGCTACTCTACAGGCTCGCCGCAATTGCTCAACTGACATCTGCTTACGAAATGCAGGAATGCTTATAAATGGGGATATTCCACTAAGCTGTTGTCCAAAGGATGGGGCGATGCAGGGTGATAAGAAATCCAGAAGAAGGATCATCTTTATGCAAGCTTTTGAAATCCTAATACCCATTGACATCATGGGAAATACCTCCAAAAGGTCCTTCTCGGTTCAGGATGATGTTAGCCCTCAAAAGCTCTCTACATTCGGATTTGCCACAGCTAGCACACAAAATAGAGGGATCAATAGCGGAAGTTGCGGGCAGAGAGGATCATATAGAGGGGAAAATGGGAGAGCTAACTAGCTCACACAATGAGCTCGTAGATTCACACTTTCAACTAGTGGATGAAGTAACGACTATAAAAGCCAAGTTAGCTAACCTCGAAAATAGGAATCGGCGTAATAATGTGAAATTCAGGGGAATTCCCGAGTCTGTTCCTCCAACGGAGCTCAAGTCTTTTATCACAAACATCATCAAAGCCCTCCTGCCTGAGGTCTCACCTAAGGAACTGATAATCGATAGTGCTCACAGACTACCGAAGCCAAGATCCCTCCCTGACGATATTCCCAGAGACTCTATCATCAGAATTCACTTCTTTCATGTCAAAGAAGCTCTAATGCTAGCAGCCAGAAAAAGCAAAGTTCTCCCAGCCCCATATGAGGACATTCATATTTTCGCTGATCTCTCCCAAGCTACTCTACAGGCTCGCCGCCAGTTCGCTCAACTGACATCGGCTTTACGAAATGCAGGAATTGCTTATAAATGGGGATATTCCACTAAGCTGTTGGTCCAAAAGGATGGGGCGACGCAGGTGATACGAAATCCAGAAGAAGGATCATCTTTATTGCAAGCTTTTGGAATCCGAATACCCATCGACATCATGGGAATAGCTCCAAAAGGTCCTTCCTCGGCTGACCAATGACAGAAGGATGGACATGGGAACTGTTCGCCGCAGTTAATGAGGTCCAGGAGTGAATATAGGTGAACTTTCCCTACTTACATCAGGTGACATTTACAACCTGACAGGTTTCATATCTGTGAGAAAGCCCTGACCAAGGGTTCTATCCAGTGTGTTTATTCTTTTATTTTTGTTTTTTGTTTTTCCTTTTTTTTTCTTTCCTTTGTAAGCATTCTCATTCTGATCTGGACATTGACTACGGTCGAGTCAAAGTGACCACGATCATACAAGCTACAGGAGTAATGGTTTGGCTTAAAATCACTTTGTGACAACACAGTTTATAGTTGCTTTTCTTGATTATTTGTCTGATAGTACTGGTAGAAACAGTAGGTAAGCAGACTTTAAAACACCCTGTCTCTGAATATCTGATCCAACAATGTGAATGGGCTCAACTCTCCCTTTAAGCGTAGTGCTCTGTGGAAAGACTCAGTTAAATCCCAGGCAGACATCATAATGGTCCAGGAGACACACTTCCAAAGAGACAAGCACCCTAACATGAGCCATAAAAGCTTTCCTCATATTTACCTGGCAAATGGCCTGTTAAGAAAGCAGGTACCATGATAGCTATCAAACACACAGTCTCATTCTCCCTGACAGAGAGCATAGCTGATGAAAAAGGCAGATGCCTTATTCTGGTCTTTGAGATTAATAATCTACCCATAACCCTGGTCTCAGTGTATGCTCCAAACAGCTCACAAATCAGATTCATTAACAAATTAATGAGGAGAGTGGAGAAAGTCAAGAAGGGGGAATTAATTTTAAGTGGAGATTTTAACATGGTACCAGACTCAACAATGGATACCACAAACAAAAGAAGGTATTCCCGCTCAATGTTAGGCGCATGGATAAGATCAAATAACCTATTTGATACTTTTAGATGTCTAAAAGCGTCATCTAGAGAGTACACGTTCTACTCCTCATGACACAGATCCTTCTCAAGGATTGATTTGATATTAGTAGATAGGGAAACCTTGTTCAAGGCCAAAACTGCAAACGTGGGTAAGGCAACGTGGGCCGACCATGCCCCTGTCTCCCTAACATGTGTGTTGTCTCCCATCTCAGAATCCCCGAAAATGTGGCGCAACAATACCTTTTTAATGGGTTTACCCTGTTATCAGCAATCTGTGACACTAGCAATTCAGGAGTATTTCAAATGGAATGACACAACAGAGGTAGATACATTTACATTATGGTTAGCCCAAAGAGCTGTCATTAGGGGAGTTTTGATGGAACTCAGCTCGGGACACCGAAAAATGAGAGAAGAGAGGACAGACAACATATTGTCCCAAATCCAGCACTATGAAGGATTGATACAAAAGAACCCTTCTACACACAACCACAATCACCTCCATTATCTAGGAGGCCAACTCAGATCTCTGCTCATGGAGGATTTTGAAAAACAACTCACTATGGGTCCCACAACAAACCCACTAGGTTAATGGCAAACAAAGTCCGAAAGCTCCAGGTGAAATCTCGTATCCCTTACATTCATGACTCAGGGAACCCCAATTCCCACATTACCCTTCCCACAGACATAGCAAATGCTTTTGGGAAATTCTATAGCAAATTGTACAATCTAAAAGATGATGATACAATCCATCATCCTTCCCAGAAGGAAATTGATGAATTCTTAGGAAAGCTTCATCTTCTAAAGCTAACCCACGACTAGGTACAATTGCTAAACACCCCCTTCTCACAAGAAGAGGTAACTAAAGTAATCCGCTCATCCAAAAAGCAAAAAGCCCCCAGCCCGGACGGTTTTGCAAATGAGTCAACTACTTACACTCTATTTAACGGAAGTGTTTAATAAGGCAGCAGAGAGGGGACACCTACCAGAGGAAATGCTCCAGGCTACAATAGTTACCATCCCCAAACCAGGGAAGCCAGCAGTCACCCCAGCTAATTTCCGCCCCATCTCCTTATTAAATAGTGACACCAAGCTTTATGCTAAATTAATTGCACAACGCCTGTTGGGTATCCTGCCTCACATAGTGCATAATGACCAAGTCGGTTTTACAAAGGGGAGACAGTCCTCAGACGGTACTAGAAGAATGGTCTCTCTGATGGCAATTATGGAGAACTCTCGAACGCCTTCTCTGCTCCTAACTTTGGACGCAGAGAAGGCGTTTGAGAGGATAAATTGGTGTTTCGCATTCTTCACCATGAGCAAATTCGGGTTCCTTGGAAGGATTCTTGAAGCAATCAAAGCATTATATTCTTCCCCCTCAGCCAGGGTCCTAGCCAACGGTTCCCTGTCGGACAAATTTATTATTGATTACTAATGGCACGCGCCAGGGGTGCCCCCTTGATTTTCACCATGGTAATGGAACCATTTGCTGAAGCCATTAGGACTCATCCAGATATCTCGGGGATAGTGGCAGGCAAGAGACAACATAAGATAGGGCTGTCACCAAACCGGTCTGTCACCAAACCTGCAACCTCCTTGAGAGCAGCCTCGGACCTCATTGAACAGTTTGGTAGGGTGTCATATTACAAAGTTAACAGTGGCAAGTCCTCAATACTTGGGTTCCAAGTCCCCCCGGCTTTGTGTGAAACTCTGGAAACAGAGTTTTCATTCAAATGGGAAAAGAAACTTATACCATATCTGGGAATTGATAATCGCACCATTATGCCAAAATTATGGGCAACAGCATGGCCATGACAGAGTGACAGAATGAAGATAGCATCTAAAACATCCAATAATTGACCCTGACACTATAGGGGACGGCATGCAGAGGCAGCGGCAGCAGTCTCTAGGCTACTCCCCAAACAGCACTTCTAAGAACCTTTTGTATAAGATCAAGTGTAGTAGCGTTCTTATAAGTTTAGGATATGGCGGGTGAGGGGAATGTAAACAGATGCGCAAGAAGCGCTGAAATAATATCGGTAAATGATAAAAGTTTGCCAGTATTTTTTGTGGATTACACAGCAGGGTGGCGACAAAGTTAACAAGTTTGTTGGGGAAGCCATGAAAACAACCCAAAATTCTGCCTGACACATAAGAGCGACAGTATGGGGCATCCATATTGCGCTGCTATGATTGCAACTTCAGGTCTCCAGCATGGCGGCGACAGATGGGCCGAGTTCCACTATGTATCTGGTGAAACACCTGAAAATTCTGCCTGACACAGCTCGTTTGATAAGGGGACCATGTATGGAAGCATGAACTAGTAGTAGATTAAAGGTGCTGCAGTTATGTTAGTTGGATCTTGGGATGGAGCTGGCGCTCCGCTGCCAGGCGAGCTTTCGCCAATCCAAGCCCCTGTCTCTAGGCTACTCCCCAAACAGCACTTCTAAGAACCTTTTGTATAAGATCAAGTGTAGTAGCGTTCTTATAAGTTTGGGATATGGCGGGTGAGGGGAATGTAAACAGATGCGCAAGAAGCGCTGAAATAATATCGGTAAATGATAAAAGTTTGCCAGTATATTTTGTGGATTACACAGCAGGGTGGCGACAAAGTTAACAAGTTTGATGTGGAAGCCATGAAAACAACCCAAAATTCTGCCTGACACAGCTCGTTTGATAAGGGGACCATGTATGCCTACAGTTCATGCCAGTCGCTGCACTGGCTAGGCTACTCCCTAAACTTATAAGAACGCTACTACACTTGATCTTATACAAAAGGTTCTTAGAAGTGCTGTTTGGGGAGTAGCCTAGAGACAGGGGCTTGAATTGGCGAAAGCTCGCCTGGCAGCGGAGCGCCAGCTCCATGCGCATCATGCGCTTCTTGCGCATCTGTTTACATTCCCCTCACCCGCCATATCCCAAACTTATAAGAACGCTACTACACTTAACTTGGTGCAGGCTGGGACCGAGTCTGACCCTGGGGCTGGTCATATACTGCCGACGCAGAGAATTGCGGGGCCTACCTCGGTCCAGGTCTCAAAGGCCTACTATACCTCCTCCCACCCCTCCTCCACCTCCTCCTCCTCCGAATTACCATCCGTGGGCATGGCGCCATCAGTCGGTAGCCTAGGCTCAGCAGTTTCAGCACCGCCTGCTGTCGCTTTGCGACGGCACTGCTGCTGTGCCTAGAGCTACAGAGAAAAGAAACAAAAGGAGGGGGGGGAGAGAAAGAGGGAGGAGAAGGGAGGGTAGAGAAAGGGAGGGAAAGGAGAGGAAGAGGGAGGGGAAGGAAGGAAAAGAAGGAAAAGATGAAAGGGAGGGGGGAGGGAGTAGAGGAAGCCTCAGCCCGATGTCCGGGTGTCATATATCGCCGTCTGATACTTTAAGTCACACTGTTCCTGGGACTTCCGCCCCTCAGCCCACCATCCCCTGCGTTGGCCGTTTTGAAAAACTCCTGGTCATTCAGACGTCGACGCTTTGCGCTCAGTCGCAAGAACGGGGGAATACATTTCCCTCTGTTGATACCAAGCAAAACCCTGAGGTCTGTTCTCATCGCTCGCGATCGATGTTGGAGTGGGGAGTCTTGCGTGAGGAAGAGGAGAGAATGTTCGACACAAAGGGAACTTGTTGAGTCCTTCACTGTTCAGCCGCGTGATGGGCAGCAACCAGAGGAGTTTGAGGATTTGTAGGAGTCGAAATGTCCCTTCAGTCCCGTGTTGAGTGAATTCTTACGCTTTGGTACTCGCTGGCGCATATGGCATATTTCAATTCCTAGGGCTGCCTATCCCTGTCTGCCCGGCGTTCAAAGATTTTTCCCCACACCGATTACGAGGTGTTGTGCACTCTCCTGGCCCCACGGTACAAGCAAATCTTCCCACTCTCATCCTGTCGATTAAAGGAGTGTGAGAATGCTGAATACCAGCAGGCCATGGTGCACAAGCTGAAACATTATTTCCTTCTTACAGCGCTAGCGTTCAAGTTCGTAGTTCTGCTGCGGGACAAGTACGATGGAGAAGTAGGCGAGCAGTCATCTTTTTGTCCAGCACTGGCCAGTCTTTACGCTTTACAAGGCTAGTTTTGCCATGCTTTATGTCACGCAAACCCACGCAAGACAACTTTTCACCTTCCCAGTCTCGGCAGAGTAAGGTGCTGATCATTTACAGAATATGGTGAGGGAGTACTTACCTGACCATACTCATCCGCCTAAATGATCAGAACACAAACATAGCGCTGTCACCTACAACTACTAGGGTTTCAAGCTTACATGTGGACCTGAACTCTGTGGCAGAGCTGATATCGCCTTGGAGGTTCTTGACCATGCCCTGCACGCTAGCGAGTCTTGTCGCGAGCGGGTTTTTTCAGTGGCAAGCTGGTGGCATCATCACCGATAGAGCGTACACGCCCCTTTCGACTGAACATTGCACACGGACAGGCTGACTGCTTATTAAAATGATCAGGCTTGATCATTCTCAGAATTGTTGGATTTAGTGTAAGTATCCGACGGAGGGGCTCCAATCATCACACCGGTGAACGAAGCTCAACTGAATAATTGATCCACATCCTGCCTCCTCCTCCTCATTTTCCATTTCTTCCTTGGCTACCTCCTCATTTGATAGCAGTAAATCAGAAGGAAAATGGCTATTTTTTGAACAGGCTTCTTTGTGCCCACTCGAGCTCTTAGCTATAGTTTACATATCATGCATTTTAATTTGTTCTTTGAGGGCCACCTACCCGGTTCCTCTAGTTTGAAAAGCATTTTTGTAGAGTGCCAGCAGGCGCGGCACTCAAATACTTTCCATTTTATTCTGGAGTCCCCCTACCCGAATCCTCTGTTTTAAAACTTTTTGGGACGTCTGCCTATCATACCGGTGGCACTCAAATCTATTCCATTTTAACTGTCTAGGGCCCTACCCTGCGTGCCTACTGAGTTAGAAACATTGTTTGGGACTTGCCCACATACAAGGCACTCATCGTTCCATTTTCTGGAGGTCCACCCTACCTCGTTCCTCTGGTTTTGAAACTATTTTTTAGGGTACTGCCACATGTACAGGCACATCAATCTATTCCATTTTACAAGCTAACTGCGTAGGCGCACTACCTGTCCTCCTGGTCATTTGAACAATTTTTGGGACTTAGCCACAATACAGGCACACTCATCTTTTATCCATTTTTACTGAGGGGGCCACCTACCCTGCTGCCTCGGATTTGAAACGTGATATGGGACTAGCCACAGTAACAGCACCTCAATCTATTCCCTTTTACCTGCAGGCACCTACCTGCTCCTCTATGTTTGAACCATATTTTGGGACTAGTCCACATACAGGCACTCAATCTAATTCCATTTTACTGGAGGGCCACCTACCTGCTCCCTCTGGTTTGAAACATTTTTGGGACTGCCATCTACAAACAGGCACTCAAGTCTATGTCCTCTTACTTACTGCTTAGGGCCACCTACCTGCTCCTCTGTTTGAACAATTTTGACTCACGCCACATACAGGCATCTCAATCTATTCCATTTTACTTTTGCAGTATGCCACTAGACCTGCTCCTCTGGTTTGACAATTTTTGTGACTCATGCACATACAGGCACTCATCTAACTATTATTCCATTTACTTCAGTGGCCACTCTACTCTCTCTCTCTGGTTGGGCACATTGTTTGGAGACTGCCACATACAGGCACTCAATCTATTCCATTTTACTTTAGCTGCGGGCCACCTCCTGCATCCTCTGATTGATTTGAACAATTTTTGGGCTGCCACAGTAACAGAGGCCACTCAATCTATTAGCCATTTTAACTGCAGCGGCACATGCCTAACCTACCTGATCCTCCTGGTTTGAACAATTTGTTAGGAGACTGGCCACATAGGCCGGCACTACTATCTATTCCATTTTAACTGGAGGGCCACCTACCTGCATCCATGCTGGTGTTGAACAATGTTTGGGAGCTGCCACATACAGGCACTCAATCTTATTCCAATTTTTACTGTGTGGTGCCACCTACCTGCTCCTGCTGTTTGAACATACATTTTTGGGACTGCACAACAGGCACTCAATCTATTCTTTTGACTCCGGCCCCTACCATGCTTCCTACTGTCATTTGAACAATTCCTTTGTTTTTGGGACTGCCACTACAGGGCACTCAATCTATTCCATTTTACACTGCAGGCCACCTACCTCTCCTCTGGTTTGAACAATTTGGACTCAGCCACATACAGGCACTCAATCTATTCCATTTTAACTGCATGTCCACCTACCTGCTCCTCTGGTTTGAACAAGTTTTTGGGACTGCCCACATAACAGGCCACTCATCTATTTGTCCAGTTTTACTGGAGGGGCCACCTCATACGCAGCTCTTCCTCTGGGTATGAACTTTTATGGGACTGCCACATACAGCCCTCAGATCTTTCCATTTTAACTGGCGGGTCCACCTAGCCTCTCCTCCCTGGTATTGAACAATTTTGTGACCAGCGTGCCACATACGATGGCCCTCTCGATTCGTATCCTTTTATGCAGGGCACCTAATCGTCTTCCTCTGGTTTGAACAATTTTTGGGACTGGTCCACACAATACAGGCACTCAATCTATTCCATTTACGACCCTGCAGGGCCACCTTCCTGCTCCTCTGTTTGACAATTGTTTTGGGACTCGCCAACATACAGGCACTCAATCTAGTCCATTTTACGTGCAGGGCCACACTACTACTGCTATCCTCTGATTTGAAGGCCATTTTTGGGACTTGGCCACATTGACAGGGCATTATCAAATCGATATGATTCCATTATTACTGCAGGCCACCTACCTGCATCACTGCTCCTCTGTTTATGAACCATCTTTGGGACTGCCACATACAGGCACGTCAATCTATCCATTTTTAACTGCAGGTCCACTCCTGCTCACTCTAGTTTTGAACAATTTTTGGGACTCTGTATGCCCACATACCGCACTCAATCTAATTCCCATTTTACTTTACTCATGTCCACCAATACCTGCATCCTCTATGTTTGACAATTTGTAGGGACTTCCACATACAGGCCCTCATCCTTATTCTCTTATATACTGAGGGCCCCCTACACATGCTATCCTCTGGTTTGATAAACATTTTGTTTGGGACTGCGCCACATACTAGCCACTCATCTATCCCATATTTACTGGAGGGCCACCTACCTGCCCCTCTGGTTGAAAAATGTTTGGGGACTAAATGCCACATACAGGCACTATCCAATTAATTGTCTCCATAGCACCCTTATAGCGCCTCCCACACGTTTTCTTCGCATTTCTAATTTCTACCGGGTCAAAGGGATCCCCC
This sequence comes from Engystomops pustulosus, assembly GCA_019512145.1. NCBI lineage: Eukaryota > Metazoa > Chordata > Amphibia > Anura > Leptodactylidae > Engystomops > Engystomops pustulosus. The sequence goes on along the minus strand of CM033648.1, from coordinate 36,339,105 downwards.
CTTCTCCATCTACTCTTCGCGTCCCTCCCATCTTTCCCTTTCACTCCCCTCTGTTGTCAGCAGAAATTTGGGTTGTTTTTCCATTCAACATGATTCCACATCAATGTATGTAACTTTTGTCACCATCACCTCTGCTGTGTAATCGCACCAAACTATACTGGCCAACTTTTAAACCATTTAGGGATACTTATTTCAGCGCGTCTTGCGCATTCTGTTTCCATTCCCCCTCACCGGCATATGCACATAAACTATTATAAGAACCTACTACACTTGGATCTATAGCAAGGGTGCTTAGAAGTGCTGTATTGTGGAGTATCGAGAGACAGGGGCTTGGATTGGCGAGAAGCTCGCCTGGCAGCGGAAACGCCAGCTCGTCATGCGCAATAGCTGCTCTTCTTCATCTCTTTCTTCATTTGGCGCACTCTTTTACCTTCTCCCCCTCATCACCCACCCCCCTCCCTCCTCCCCAACTTCGTGAGCTCCAACCCCTCTCTCCTCCCACTTCCCGACCACTTCCCTTTTTTCCTTCTTTTCCCCCTTGGCTTGTCTTGCACCCTTTGTCTTTATCCCTTCATCCTTCACTCCCATCTCCTTATGCTTATTCCCTCCCAACCCGGACATCTTTCCGACTTATTCCTCGACTGGCCTTCCTCCTCATCCTCCTCCCCAGATTCCTCCCCCCTTCCCAGTATGTACCGTCCCTGGTCCCCCTTCCACCTGCCTCCTCCGCCTCCTTCGCCGCTTGAATTACCATGGCCGTGGGCAATGGCGCCATCGTCGTAGCTCTCGGCACAGCAGCAGTGCCGCTCGCTAATGCTCACAAGCAGGCGGTGCGAACTAGCTGCTAGGCGATAAAAGGACCCCTGTCCCAAAGCAAGCTATTACAGGCATTCCACATCAAAGAGCTTGTTAACTTTTGTCGACCTCATCCTTGTATGCTCTGCTGGTGTAATCCCCAAAAATAATACTTGAAACTTTTAACCATTTAGGGTAATTATTTCAGCCGCTTCTTGCGCATATCGTTTTCCCTTCCCCTCACGACGCCTCGCTATATTCCTAAACTTATAAAACTCTACTTACACTTCGATCTTATCAGAAAGGTCTTACAGAATTGCTGTTTGGGGAGTAGCCCTAGAGACAGGGGCTTTGGATGGCGAAAGCTCGCCTGGCAGCGGAGCGTGCCAGCTCCATGCCAGATCCAACTAACATAGTTGTAACGCACAGCACCTTTTAATCTACTACTAGTTCACTGCCTCCATACATGGGTACCTTATCAAAACGAGCTGTAGTGTCCGAGCGAATTTGGGTTTGTTTTCATGGCTTCCATGTTAACTTTGGTCGCCACCCACCAGCCTTTATATGCCATATAGTCCTTCGCTGCCTGTGTATCCCACAAAATATCTGGAACTTTTTATCATGTGACCGTCTTATTTTAGCGCTCTTGACTCACCATCCTTGTTAAAATCTACTAGCCCTCACTGGTCGTGTACGCTTCTTGCTCACCTCCTTTGGTTCCTCTCTGCCACCCATTGGTTTGAAGCCTGAGTCCATTTAGGGTATGTCGCCATGCCACTCTCTAGCCTGCTGCCGCTGCCTCTGCATGCCGTCCCCTATAGTGTCAGGGTCAATTATTGGATGTTTTAGATGCTATCTAGCTTCATTCTGTCACTCTGTCATGGCCATGCTGTTGCCCATAAATTTGGCATAATGGTGCGTTTAAGCAGCCTCAGAGGCATCCATGCATGCTGCCCCTGCTGTTTCCTGTCCATTTCCGTGGTGTTTCCATCCTTTTCTGAGGTTCCCAGGTGTTTGGCCAAGCTTCCCTGTGCAGAGCCTTGGTCCCCTTGAAAAATGCTCGAGTCTCCCATTGACTTCAATGGGGTTCGTTATTCGAGACGAGCACTCGAGCATCGGGAAAAGTTCGTCTCGAATAACGAGTACCCGAGCATTTTAGTGTTCGCTCATCTCTAATGATGATACAATCCATCATCCTTCCCAGAAGGAAATTGATGAATTCTTAGGAAAGCTTCATCTTCCAAAGCTAACCCACGACCAGGTACAATTGCTAAACACCCCCTTCTCACAAGAAGAGGTAACTAAAGTTATCCGCTCATCCAAAAAGCAAAAAGCCCCCAGCCCGGACGGTTTTGCAAATGAGTCAACTACTTACACTCTATTTAACGGAAGTGTTTAATAAGGCAGCAGAGAGGGGACACCTACCAGAGGAAATGCTCCAGGCTACAATAGTTACCATCCCCAAACCAGGGAACCAGCAGTCACCCCAGCCAATTTCCGCCCCATCTCCTTATTAAATAGTGACACCAAGCTTTATTCTAAATTTATTGCACAACGCCTGTTGGGTATCCTGCCTCACATAGTGCATAATGACTAAGTCGGTTTTACAAAGGGGAGACAGTCCTCAGACGGTACTAGAAGAATGGTCTCTCTGATGGCAATTATGGAGAACCCTCGAATGCCTTCTCTGCTCCTAACTTTGGATGCAGAGAAGGCATTTGAGAGGATAAATTGGTGTTTCGCATTCTCCACCATGAGCAAATTCGGGTTCCTTGGAAGGATTTTTGAAGCATTCAAAAGCATTATATTCTTCCCCCTCAGCCAGGGTCCTAGCCAACGGTTCCCTGTCGGACAAATTTATGATTACTAATGGCACGCGCCAGGGGTGCCCCCTTGATTTTCACCATGGTAATGGAAACATTTGCTGAAGCCATTAGGACTCATCCAGATATCTCGGGGATAGTGGCAGGCAAGAGACAACATAAGATAGGGCTTTTTGCGGATGACACCATACTGTCTGTCACCAAACCTGCAACCTCCTTGAGAGCAGCCTCGGACCTCATTGAACAGTTTGGTAGGGTGTCATATTACAAAGTTAACAGTAGCAAGTCCTCAATACTTGGGTTCCAAGTCCCCCCGGCTTTGTGTGAAACTCTGGAAACAGAATTTTCATTCAAATGGGAAAAGAAACTTATACCATATCTGGGAATTGAAAGACGACCCAACTGCAGTGAATGAACGCCTGAGGGGGGGGCCAACGCGAGAAAAACGGAGTCAAATTGAACTGAATGGGTGTAGTACAACTAGGAAAGGTGTACTATATGCCGTATTGCTGAAGACAAGGAGTGAAACCAAAAACAAACCCTACATAATCAACTCGGGTTCAAATCTGCACCCGCAAACGAGTCAGAAACAGCTTTTAAGAATGTTAAACCCCTTGAGATCTTCATTAGTAATTAATCAAAATGGAGGTGAAATTAGAATGGTCAAAGTGCCGGTTATAGTACGTTAGCCCTAAAATTACACATTTCCAAAGATATAAAGAGAAACCCCGCCAATATGGAGAATAGCGGCCAAATGTGGTATTGCCACTTTTTTGCTATTCAGCCGGCCTGCCCCCAATGTAACAGCCATGCCCAGCCTGCCCCCAGTAAGCCCACACAGCACTGCCCAGCCTGCCCCCAGGTATTACGCACGCCAGCCTGCCCCCAGTAGTACACAGCACAGCCAGCCTGCCCCCAGTAGTATACAGCACTGCCCAGCCTGACCCCAGTAGTACACAGCACAGCCCGTCTGCCCCAATAGTAACAGCACAGCCCAGCCAGCCCCCAGTAGTATACAGCACAGCCCAGCCACCCCAGTAGTATACAGACAGCTAGCCAGCCCCCAGTAGTATACAGACCAGCTAGCAGCCACCCAGTAGTATAAAGCACAGCCTAGCCAGCCCCCAGTAGTAACAGCAAAGCAACCAAGCCCCAGTAGTATTAACAGCACAGTCCAGCAAGCACCCCAGTAGTATACAGCACAGCCCAACCAGCCCCCAGTAGTATACGGACCAGATAAAAAAAATAACTTATATACTCACCTCCGGTGGCCCGATGTGCAGAGCTGCTCCCCCAATCTCCGCGCGGGTCCTTTTGGCTTCCGAGCCCGTTTCTATCCCTTTACATTGCGCTGGGCGCCACCTTTGACTCTCTCCCGCTGCTGACGTCATACTAGGAGCAGGCTCAGGAGAGAGCAATGGCGGCGCCCAGCGTGGATGTACAGAGTATAGAAGGGGGCGCGGAGGAAGCCAGAAGAGGACCGGTGCGGACATCAGGGGAGCGGTTATACACGGTATATAGGGATCAAAAAGGTCATAAAGTTATAAAAGTAAAATGGTAGCAATAAAAACATCAGCTCGCCTCACAATAAATAACACCTTACAGATCTGTATGCAAAAGTATAAAAAAGTTATTGGGGTCACAATATGGGGAAATTAAGAAATGTATTTTATCTACAAAAGATTAGAATTTATTTAATTTATTATTGGTATCCCTGAAAACATACTGACCCAAAGGATACAGGGAAGGTGTTTTTTTGGAATGCAAAATAAAAGCGTAAAATTCAGAGCCCCTCAAGGGCACAAATGTATTTTTAGCTCAATTTTACCACATTTGGATTTTTTTCTAGATTCCCAGTGCACATAAGGGAACATATAATACTGACACTAGATAGTACAATTTGTCACACACAGAATAACAAGCCCTTAAACAGCACTGTACTCTGAAAAATAAAAAAACGTATGGATTTTTGAAATGGGTGAAAAATAGAAACACACAACATAAAAAGTGCTAGGCTGTTTAGGGGTTAAGGGCTGAGCCGATTCTTCATTATTATTTCACTTATTTTGAGCTTTGCAGGTTAACAGTTTGTCTTTTCTTGAAAGAGTAAAATCTTTTATTATTACTTGCTGATATCCAATATATTTTCCTTATGGTGATAGGATTATTTTTTATCTTTATGCACAATTATACATGCTTTCATAATCTGGGTAAGAGTAGACTACTAGAGTAGGAGTAGACTAACAGAGTAACTGGGTAGCACCTACAATGTATTGTAGTAAACATTTGCATTTAACCAGATAAATCATGTATGATAAATGACAAGTGAAGTGACATTTTGCAGTAAATAATCCTCCCGTGCTGTTAGATTTAAAACAATGGGGGTCATTTACTAAGGGCCCGATTCGCGTTTTCCCGGCGTGTTACCCGAATATTTACGATTTGCGCCGATTTCCCCTGAATTGTCCAGGGATTTTGGCGCACGCGATCGGATTGTGGCGCATCGGCGCTGGCATGCACGCGACGGAAATCAGGGGGCGTGGCCGAACGAAAACCCGAGGGATTCGGAAAAACCGCCATATTTTTTTTTTAAAAAGTGTCGCGACACTTACCTTCACTAGGAAAAGGCTGGTGAACTTGAGTGCATTTCGGTGTGCCTCGGGGAACTTCAGCACAGCAGTGCCACCTGGTGGACGTCGGAGGAACTACCTTAGTGAATCCCAGCTGGACCCGAATCCACCGCAGAGAACGCGCCTCTGGATCGCAAATGGACCGGGTAAGTAAATCTGCCCCATTATGTAATAGACTATGGTGCTGCCATCATGGACTAAAACAACTAGAGCTTCCCAGCCTGAAGACCTTTACTCATACAGTGCTCCATGTTTAATAAATATCCACCACGGTTTTCTCTACCAGAAGTGTATTGTCCGATGACAATGCACTGTGCTGCAATTCACTAAGATTGTGCGCCCGATATCCTGCATGTGTCGCTTCCCCGGTACGCTGGAGTTCACCATCTTCTTCCAGGTGTATGTAAGTGCATTGTCTTGCGACACAATTTGAATGTTAAATCCCGCGCTCAGTCCGAATCAGTCGGATCATCTGACGGCAGCTGCGCCACAATCTGATCGCATGCAACACAATCCCCTGCTAAATACCTGTCACAGCCGTGCAATCCCTGAAAATGTCGGAAAATCAGACTGAAATGCACCCACGGACCCTTAGTAAATAAGCTCCACTGTGTTCAATTAATTTTCATGCAGATAGAGAAACAAACATATAAGAATAATATGAAATTAACTACTAAGTATACACAACTAAAAAAGCTATTTCAGAAAATGTGATTGCTGTACCAGAATCATACTATATTAGATCTCAGATACAACTGTCTCGATATTAGAAGTTTCTAGCAATTATTCTTGTTCTTATTATTATGTTAGTATCTTTTCATATACTATCTTTATAGTACATAGACAGAAATAACCCTGGTTTCATAATACTTGACATGATCTTATGAGAAGAAAAAGATAATTGTACTCTGTTTAATTTAGCGGAAATGCATTAAAAACTCTGAAATTGGCTTTTCAAGATTTAGTTTAATCAAATAAAGATACTGTCCCTTTTCATAATTAGATACAATATAACCAACAACAAATGCATTGATTTCAAACCTTTGAGGTATTTGTTATGGCGAAGGTTGCTAAAGACTGTTAATGGATTCTAGTTACTATCATAAAAGGATTTGAATGTACTTACAACTTCCAGACAGTATTAAGATGTATTTAATTAAACATATAGTGCAAAGCCATAATACCTAATATGGTGATAACAAATACATCTAAACACTCATTGGCTTAGCCACCTGCTAAGTATCCTTATACAAACACTGTTAAAGAGAACCTGCATTTTAAATTAACCCACTTAAAATAAATACCTCATTAAAAACTATTGTCATTGCCCTGATGCTTTAATGGTTCCTTTCAATGGCTGCAATGTTATAAAATCAGTTTGTTAACTTAAATGCAACTCACCTCATGTGAGTCCAAGGGACATAATGAGTACGAATGAACCCTGAATCTTGTTCTTGATTGGACAAGTTCAGTGCCTGATATGCATTCCCTATGCGAACATTAAGAGAGCGCACGTTAGCATCCATTGAGGCTTCATGTTGTGTGACCAGGGCCGTTCTAGCATATTGATTGCTTTGGAGGCGAAATTTAAAATGCTGCCCCCCCCCCCCCCCCGCTCCCTGTTCAGTAAGCTGAAAACTATGTGACTGGCTACAGGGTGGGAGTCATTAGTGGCATATAGTACCTTATAGATGCAATCTCCCATCAGGAGGACTTTATTCCGGTTCTTCCATTCATGACTTATTCACCTGCTGAATTCACTAACAGATATCTTCATCTCTGTGCAGCATTCCACCCGACGCCCTAAAAATATCACAGTCATACAGCATGAAGTCTCTTGGGATTACAACACTGTGCTCCTAAATATAATACCCCTCAAAACACAACTGACCTCCTCTTTCTCTTCTCACCACATATAAACATCCTTCATATATATATAGCACTCCAATCCAATACAGGGACCCCCCACATGTGGTCTACATGATGACAAAGTAAGCTATTGTATCCTAAAACTAATATATCCCACCCTGTTATGTTACGATGATTTTCTATTCAGTGCTGAGCACGACCTGACCAATGTAAATATATGCAGTTCACCCCCCCAATGCGATATTACACCCCCCCACCCCTAGTCTAAGAAAATGCTGCCCCCATAAATATATCCATCCCCCCCCCCACCCCAGTTCAAGAAAATGCCACCCCATATTAATGTACTACAGCCCCCCCACCCCCAGTATAAGATAATGTGCCACCCTATAAATATCACAGCCCCCAACCCCAGATAAGAATAATGTGCCCCTGTATAAATGTATACAGCCCCCCACCCCATTATATTAGTATTAGCCACTTATATCTATTTAATTAAAAAGTGTATATGAAAATAATAAAACTTATACTTACCTCGGCAAGCTGTTTCCACAGCGCGGGTCCCGTCTACGCGCGGGTCCCGTCAGCTCAGAGACGCAGGCGGCATGACGTCATCATCCGCCGCCTGTGTCCCTGCATGGTACGCAGCGACGCCAGCAGCCTTAAAGGCGCTGCGTCGTTCCGAATGAAAATCACACTTGTGTCTTAAAAGGACAGGTGCGATTTACCCGTCCACATTAGAGCGTCAAAATGCCGCTTTTGAAGGGATCCACATTCTGCCGCCCGAGGCGAGATTTTCATCTCGCCTCATGGCAGATGCGGCTCTGTGTGTGACCAGGCTGATGTCATCTAAGGTCCCGTTACCTTCGCAATGTCTACTGCATTTATGTATGTGATTACATGAAATCACAGTATGCCTCCATGGACTTCTACTCCTCCCTATCCTCCATGGAACAAGCTGTGATTATATGTGATCATATACATACATGGTGCAGATGTTGCAGATGTAACAGGATCATAGATGAAATCCCCCGGTCATATGACTTGAAGTGAGGGGACATAGGGAGGAGTAGATGGAAGGGCTGGCTGAGCAGAAGATAGACTGATGGAAATGTAAGGGAAGCAATTCTTTAGTTAAAAGAAGGGTGTCAGTTTGTCAATAGGACTCTATAGGAACCCATCACTAGCTGTATTTGTGAAACTGTGGTGACAAGTGTTAAAGTTACAAGATATTCTTTGAGGGTCTTTGAGGGTCTGGCAACCACACATGATTCTAGAACAGGGGACTTGTCTAGTGATTTCCAAGTGTTGTTCAGTTCTTTCCATGACTCCCTCAGACATTACTCATAGTTGTCAAACTGAATCCACATCATTTTATTGCTTATGAACCCCATAAATGTGTCACAAATCTACCAAAGACTCTTGTTACTAAAGTGACCAAGTTTTTTTATTGTATATTAGTAGTCTGTTTCCCTTATTACACTACTTCATATGCATTTATCATCCCTAGCCTTGTAGATATGAGTCTCAAATAAAAGGAGAAATAAAGTAGTGTCACTATGTCACAACACGTTTGGGGCACCGGTAGCTGTAGAAAGCTTACCAAAGGCAATATTGTTGAATTGCCATTTTTTTCCATGTTTCAAGTTTCAAATGTTCAGCTGCTTCTGTGCTGCCCATATCAAATTATAACTAACTAATCTTAGTTTTATAGCTAATTCTTAGTGCTGTTATCTGTTGAGACTGATGCCCTATGTGCACTGCAAGTTATTATCTATGCTGTGATTCAGCCTAAAGCAACACGTTGAAAGGAACTGTTGATCTGTTCTGAATAAAACTAGTCTTGAATGACTTCAAAATAAATGATAACCAATGAAACATTAAAAACCGCATGACAATTGCCATCACATTGGCTGTTTTAAAAAAAATCTAAATAGCTTTAATATCAGCCACATATTGTACCACTTACTTGTGTGATCTTTATGAAATTAGCTTAAATTATTAGAATTTCAAACTTAAAGGGGTTTTCCCACAAAGCAAAGTTAGAACCTATCCACGGGATGGGCCTATTTTGCTGATCGGTGTGTCTCGGTGGTCTGAGGAGCGTCGAGGGGTCCGACGGAGCCCTCATTCTCGCGATCAGTGGGGGTCTCAGCACCAACATCCCCTCCGATCAGCAATTGAGGCCTTATCCCGTGGATAAGGCCTATCTTTGCTTTGTTGGAAAACCCCTTTAAATTACATAATTTCAACAAAAATATTTCTCCAACATGTATTTTCCAACATATATTTTGCAGGTTTAACCCCTTCCCAACTTGCACCATACTAGTGCGGGCCAAGCCCTCTCCATAGCCTTTAAGTCTTTGCTGCATATTGCAGCAATGGCTTACCGGTAACACCCGTGATCGGTGCAGCATTGCCTGAGGCTTCAAAAAGGCCACCATCTTGCTGAAGATCCGTCGCCATGACAGCATTGGGTCTTCCGAAGACCCGAGGCTACTTCGTTTTAACCCATTCATTACAATGTCTATCTAGACCCATTTAATGATGAGGAGAAGATCCCAATATACTGCCACAACTGTAGTATGGCATTATATGATAGGATCTTACAGACAACCTAGGGTTAAGTACCCTCAGGGAGTCTGAAAAATAGTAAAAATAAAAAAAAGTTAAAAAACAAAAATGATAACAAAAAAAACTAAATTTCAAATCACCCCCCTTTCCCTAGAACTAATATAAATATTAATAAACAGTAAAAATCCTAAACACATTAAGTATCACCGCATCGAAAATGCCCGATGTGGTTAACTGCTCTTGTAAGGGGAGCAATAAGCAATAAAGATAAGGCGTTTAAGGTGATCAAACATGAAGGTAGCGATGAGGCATTAAAGGGTAATAGAGAGAAAAATGAATTCTGTAAAAAGCAAAGAAAGGCAGCAAAAATAGAGACTGAGAGAAATATTGCCAAGGAGTCCAAAAATAATCCCAAATTATTTTTCAAGTAGACAGGGCGTTATTTTTAATATTTGAAGACTCCCTGAGGATCGGTTCTATTTCACAGCACTGGTGCATAGCAAATATGGTACCAATATACTAAAAAGGATCAAAAAGTGATCCTGTAAACTACAGAACTGTGAGTATAACTTCTGTTGTGAATAAAATATTTGAGGGGTTTGTTAGAGATGCTATCCTTGAACATAACCTTGAACATAACCTAATAACACAGAATCGGCATAGGTTTATGAGGGATCTGTCCTTTCAGAGTAATCTGATTGGCTTCTATGAGGAGGTAAGTTACAGAATGGATCTGAGGGATGCTGTGGATGTTGTATATCTGGACTTTTCAAAGGCATTTGACACAGTGCCGCATAAAAGGAGGGTACATAAAATGAGACTGCTGGGACTAGGGGAAAATCTGTGTATTTGGGTAAGTAATTGGCTTAATGATAGAAAGCAAAGAAAGGCAAGCAAAAATAGAGAATAGAGAAATATTGCCAAGGAGTCCAAAATAATCCCAATTATTTTTCAAGTAGACAGGGCGTTATTTTAATATTTGAAGTCTCTCCCTGAGGATCGGTTCTATTTCACAGCACTGGTGCATAGCAAATATGGTACCAATATACTAAAAAGGATCAAAAAGTGATCCTGTAAACTACAGAACTGTGAGTATAACTTCTGTTGTGAATAAAATATTTGAGGGGTTTGTTAGAGATGCTTTCCTTGAGCATAACCTTGAACATAACCTAATAACACAGAATCGGCATAGGTTTATGAGGGATCTGTCCTTTCAGACTAATCTGATTGGCTTCTATGAGGAGGTAAGTTACAGAATGGATCTGAGGGATGCTGTGGATGTTGTATATCTGGACTTTTCAAAGGCATTTGACACAGTGTCGCATAAAATGAGGGTACATAAAATGAGACTGCTGGGACTAGGGGAAAATCTGTGTATTTGGGTAAGTAATTGGCTTAATGATAGAAAACAGAGGGTTGTCATTATTGACACATTCTCACACTGGGTTGACGCTACCATTAGAGTGCAACAGGGGCAATTATTGAGGCCACTTCATTTTAATATTTTTATTAATGACCTTGTAGTTTCATAGTTTCATAGTTTATACGGTTGAAAAAAGACACTTGTCCATCAAGTTCAACCAAGGAAGGGAAGGGATTGGAGTGGGTTTACACAGTCAAGTTTCAATATTTCCAGATGATAATAAGCTTTGTAAAGTAATTAATACTGAGGTCGATAGTATAGCATTACAGAGGGATAGTGGAAGCTTCAGGTGTGGGCAGAGAAATGGTTGATGAGGTTTAATGTAGAGAAAGCTTCCTGATGATTATTCCTGCGTTCCTGTGTATTCCTGCGTTCCTGTGCATTCCTGCGTTCCTGTGTATTCCTGCGTTCCTATGTGTCTCCGCTCCTGAGTCCTGTGTTGCCGTGTTACCCGAGTTCCTCCATGTTGCTGTGTTCCGTGTGCCTGTGTTCCCGTTCCCACCTGCCTGCTAAGGTACCTCGACCTCAGCTGCCACCGCGGGCTAGTCGCCCCTGGGAACGACCTGGTGGTATCCTGCCGCAGCAAGTACAACCCGCTTTGCGGCGGGAATCCAGGTGCCACTTGGATTCCGGTCCCAGGTGTTGGCCAGTTCCATCTCCCGCGGTGGTCCAGAGGATCCACTGATCCTGACATTAAGATCCGGCCATGGATTCCGCCGAGGCTCCTCCTCCCAGTCAGCCTGATCTTGCCACCATTGTGATCCACCAGTCGCGGCAGATTGCCGCACAGCGGAATCAGCTAGAGCAAGTCACTGCCATGCTATAACAGCTGCTAGCTACCCAGCATCAGCAACAGTCTCCTGAAGCGGCCGCTGCGACTCCTGCTACCCCGGCTTATCTTCCTGCTGCTAAACCCAGGCTATGTCTCTTTGCCCGGCAAGTATGATGGAGATCCCAAGATCTCATCCCAAGGGGCTTCATAACCCAGTGCTCCTTGCACATAGAACTCATGCCGTCGCAATTTGTCACAGAGCGGTCCAAGGTGGCATTTGTCCTCAGCCTTCTTTCTGGGAAAGCCCTGGCCTGGGCTACTCCGCTTTAGGACAGAGATGACCCGGTTACGTCTAGCCTCACTGCGTTTCTGTCAGAATTCCGGTCAGTCTTCGAGGAACCAGCACGAGCCTCCTCTGCGGAGTCTACATTGTTGAACCTGCGTCAGGGCAACTCATCTGTGGGAGAGTACGCAGTTCAATTCCACACCCTAGCTTCTGAACTTGCTTGGAACGATGCAGTCCTCATCGCTCGCTGAGGAACTACGCTCCGAGTATCCCCAAAGCCGTGTTAGATGCCTTCCTCGCCTAGCACCAGTCTTCCAAAGGCCGCTCCAGCCCCCGCTAGAATCTTCTGCCAGAGAGGAACCAAAGGAGGTGAGCAAGAAGCGCTCAAATAATATCGGTACATGATAAAAGTTTGCCAGTATATTTTGTGGATTGCACAGCAGGGTGGCGACAAAGTTAACATGGAAGCCATGAAAACAACCAACTAGTAGTAGATTAAAGGTGCTGCAGTTAAAACTATGTTAGTTGGATCTTGGGATGGAGCTGGCGCTCCGCTGCCAGGCGAGCTTTCGCCAATCCAAGCCCCTGTCTCTAGGCTACTCCCCAAACAGCACTTCTAAGAACCTTTTGTATAAGATCAAGTGTAGTAGCGTTCTTATAAGTTTAGGATATGGCGGGTGAGGGGAATGTAAACAGAAGCGCAAGAAGCGCTGAAATAATATTGGTACATGATAAAAGTTTGCCAGTATATTTTGTGGATTACACAGCAGGGTGGCGACAAAGTTAACATGGAAGCCATGAAAACAATCCAAAATTCTGCCTGACACAGCTCGTTTGATAAGGGGACGATGTATGGAGGCAGTGAACTAAACAGGAACCGGAAGAGAGATGGTGAATTCTGGGTGGACGAGGACTGAGCGGGAAGGACATCAAGATCTATTGAACAGTTCTAGGGTCGGTTTTATTGTGCGCGGGCAGAGTTCTGTATTCCTCTCTGAAAAAAATACTGCAAAGTCCGCTTAGGGTGAGGGAACCCACCGAGGATTGAGGACTCCAGAAGTGAAACCGGCGGAGTGGGACACAGTCCATTAGTTTCAGAACACATGATGAAAACGGTCCCCAGCGAAGAACTCACCCGTCATGCAGGTGAGCTTTGTGCGTGGCGCTGCAAAACATGGAAGGTCCCAGAAACTGAGAAGTGCACCAGGTTGCACAATAAAAGAAAGTCTCTCCTTTCCCCCCCTGAAGGCATAGCGCTTCAGTGCAGTATCTGATCGGATCTGGAAAATCTGTCCACTGACTGCGAGTGACCAGCAGCTTCTCGAGACTGAGACAACAGGATGATGGTTATGAGAGACCAAGGCAACATCCACAAATGTTCCTGCCGACACCAGAATTCAGGAAGCCATAGGTGGGCGCTGGAGGTAGGTTTAAACAGTATAAGGACAGACGTGGAGTTTCAAGAGGATAGCTTGTTCTCATCGGACGCTTTCTCCACGAACCCTAGGTGCGTGCGTTTCTGGACGATGAGGACAGAGTGGACAGTCGCAAGGAGTGTTCCGGGCTGGAACTGTATCAACAGGGTTCTCGCTAACGTCAACCTGGATCGGTCTCTGGGAAGACAGAATCAGCTCTGCCCTTGATAGGCTTCTCTGCAGACGGTTAAAGCCGTGAGGCTGGTGCGTGCCTTTGGAAAGCAGAGCCAAGCGAGGGTAGACATCTATGGATGGACTTGTGGGTTTCGTGACAAAACTCTTCAGCAACTCCACAAACCACATGTCCAATTTCCCGTGGCTAAGGTGATAAGACCACTCAGGGGGGGTAGACAGAAACAGCTATCAAGCAGCCAAGGGCGGTCCTTAACATGAGAGGAGAGTCCCTTTTTGGAATGTCAACCGATCGGGCTCTTCATCAGGAAGTTTCTGAGGCCAGGGTACCGAACAGACGCCTATTCTGCACATGACGAGTTCCCTTGGCGCAAATTAGCGCTCAGTCTCAAGAAGAGGCTTGCGGGTTCGGGTCTGGAATCAGGCATGAAGAGAGACCACATGTGACGCAGAGGGATCAGGTAAGACATACCATTTCTTGTAAGTTAAAGAGCCATCTGCCATTTTGTTAAATATAGACATCAGATACAGAAGGGTTGTCCAAACGGTACTAAAAGACGCCATCTAGAGAGAACCGTCAGGCCTGATCTTTCTGTTTTTATAAGTTGATTTTATAGTAGAGGTGCTCTCTTGTCTGAGATTGGTTTATTTAGGTTTCTTTTTGGGTTGTTGTTGTTCAATGCGGGAGGTGGACTTTGCTAGAAATGTGTGTTGCATGGCGATGGTTTGGGAGCTGTCGGTATCTTTTAAGATTATTCAAGGTAAGAATAGAAGCTGCTGAACATATTCACCATTCTCATGTGATGATTTCTTTTGGTGATGTCCTGTGAGGAAACAGAATGGGATGATTTAACTCTCCTTGTCTTACTTATAGTCATTATTTTGCTAGACTTGTTGGCTTGACACCATATAGCACTCTCTAATATACAATAATTCCTTTTCAATAGTCAGATAGAAGGTTAGAGCCTTAAGAGGACCTTTCACTAGTGACTTGGGGATTACTACCTACTATGGGATTGCATACCATTCTGTAGGGCTGCTAATATATTCACGGCACTGTTAATTTTCCTTTGTAAAAGCCCCAATTGTTGTTCAAAGACATTAGTCCTGAGATCTGACCCATTATAATCTGGTTGGTCAGAGAGAGAGAGCTGGGGCGGAGCCTGGGGCTGGGGCTGGGACTGGGGGCGTGTGTTATGCTAATTCTCCTTTCTTATCATATTGTCATAGAAACTGTAATTTCTATACATTGGCTTTGTGGTAACCATTGCTTTGCTTTCACAAAATCATTTGCTAATGTAAACAGAATGTCCACGCCATGTGAACGCAATTTTGAAACTGTGTAACACAATGTCAACAGAATATTACGAATGTGTGTATACAAGACTAAAGGGAACATAGAAAATAAAATACAGCAGCTCAAATTAATAATTAGCTTCCTGACAGATTGCCTGCCACTGATTGGGGACAGTATGAGAGAAGATAGCATAACACATGGCCTCCAGCCCCGCTCCTCCTCTCTGACCAAACCATGATTACAATGGTGTACAATAAGGGATGTATACTCTTTAACCGTGGGGCTAGAAAGACAAGTTCAAAGTGCCCCTGAATCTATGTAACAAGCCCTACAAGATGGTACACAATATACTCTACATGTATAGGTAGTGAAAGGTCCCTTTAAGGCCTGCTGGGTTTTCTGTTGTTAAAGGGGTTGGATCTGTTTTTTATGTCATCCTCCATTTTCTGCAGTTTAATAATAACTCTGTTACTGCTTCTGGAACCGAAACCCATCTGCCATAAGCACTCCTCTTACTGATACTTTATGTGCAGCCATAGGTTGAATAAAGATTCATCTCAAATCTCATAATGCTGGAAGTACTCCAGTAAGCCTGGGTGATTTCCTCTTTATTTAAGGCAAGGATACTATGAATGGAGTGTTCCTACCAGTACCACTGGGAGTGGAGACTGTTAAAAACTGACCGATGTCTCATCTCCCGGAGTGTCCCGACCATGTTGTGGCACCCTATGTGCTTACCTTGTCACATCTACTATCGCCAGACACAGACGTTTATCGTGAAAGCACTACGTCTATGCGAGTTAAAACTAAATTCCATGGCGATGCATTTAAACACCTATAGTTGTCATATTTGCTCCTTGCAAACCAATTTTAAGCAAAGATGGAGGGGGCCCTGCTCCTGGCTGTGTGTGTTCATGGGTCAGGACTTATATAAAGTTCCCAAAAACCAGTGAGTTGTCTTTTTGTATCTTGCCTAATCTTTTTGTTGTTTTGTTTAGAAATCTCAATCGTGATGGCCTAGTTCGGGCCATAAGATATTGCAGAGTGAATGGGACTAATATTGTTACGTACCACGTAACCAAGTACTTCCCCATACTCATCACACAGGGTCTCTAGATCCTTCACTCATATTTCTCTATAATCTATTAGGACCCTTGCTTTTTTAACTCGAATTTGCCAAAGAAATTTTTTTTAAAAAATGGGTATTTTCCCTTCACCAAATGGGTCCTCCTGCAGGCATATGATTTCCACACCTCTCTTGACTTTGCATCCTCCATACAGAAGCCCTTTGAAATGGGGAATTAAACCCCTTTACATTAATACTCAGTACACAGTGCTGTCTAATCTGTTTTAATCGGCAGTCAGTTTCTATAAGTAAATGTTGTAGTGTTTTATTATGCTTCTATGAGTACTAAGTCTACAAACACAATTTCACTTGTTTTATGAATGTATGAATTGTAAAATTGAACGTTGTATCTTGAAGGTGGACTCGGCAAGACACATGAGGGGCACATTACTACCCTTTCCCAACGGAGTGCATTTTCCAAACGATCATGCACTCTGCCGGATTCACTAAGATCGTCGTCGTGTGTTCGCCTTCTATTCCTGGTTTATGTAGGCCATGTCTTGCGACAAATGTGTAAGTTAAATCCTGCGCTTAGTCCGATCATTTGGATGTGCGATGCCTCCCCATTCTGTTCCATGACGCCCATGGTTGGCTTTCCAACCACTGCGCCCCGCACTGTTTTTCAGAACCGCAGTTTTCTTCAAGCATCGAACGGCTTGTACGTGTACATACAAAAGTTGTACTGCGCTGCTATTTGTGTCGCAAGAAACCTTTTGTGCGGGCAGCTGCGTGCTTCAATGCGAACACAAATCGAGGGCATGCCGTCTGGTGCGTCTGGGTGATTCGTGACCGAGTGCACTATTTAACTTGCAATTGTGTGCACCCCTATGTTAAATGTGCCCACAAAAGATGGTGAACCTGTCAGGCCAGTGCATGGAAGTACAGATTCTTTTTCGGCACACAATGTTTCTGGCAATCTTAAGTTTTAAGATTTGTAAGGTTTTCTAAATTTCTGTAGTAAATGTGCCCACAAGTGTTGTTTTTTGCAATTTTAATCCAGACATAGTAAAAAAACAAGCAACATTTCACCTTCTCTATGAAGGCTTTATCAACACTGTGTGGGTGTGCCAAGACCAAACATTTACAAAGTAATTAATGATCATCACATGTGGTGAATAATGATGATCTATAACATTCCAAGTAAAGTAAAGTGGGTAAGTACATAATGTAGAGAAGTTTGGTAAAGTGACCAATGTGGGCAAAATATAGCAAGGACAATAGTATATCGATAAGTGTAAACAAAAACCACAATCACGGTAATATCATTAACTCTAAGTGTACTTGTCATAATACCAATTGCCATATAAATCTCTGTTGAGGAGGAAAGGAGTTTGTTAAAAACACAGAATAAAAACAATGCACATTACGAGGGAAATAGAGATTGCATGGTACTGTCCGGAGTCTCTGAGTCAGAATATTGCAGCAAACCATTTGGTTTCCGATAACCACCTGAACCAGGACCAGCACAAGGAAATAGAGAATGTGTGATTAGAGAAATGTTGCCGCAACGAGCATGGGGTGCCGCCATGAACATCGGGACTACCAGAGATGAAATTTAAGTTTTTCTGGAAAAATAGGGGACTGTGTGTATCTAAGGGGGACTGGCTGGCTATAAAGGTGCCGGCTGGCTCCTTAAAGAGGGCTGCTCTAAAGATGTGGCTGGCTATGCTGCACTACGGGTGCTGGCTGGTGTATACTAAAGGGGCTGGCTGGCATATTAATAAAGTTGGGGCTGGCTGTATACTACTGGGGGTGCGTAAATTTTGGGGGCCTCGGGTATAAAACGGTTGGCTTTATACTCAAAGTATATATGGTACCTGCTTTGTTCTTCAGTAAAAACATTTGTACACTTTAACCACATCAATCCTTTTTTACTTTTCTGGCTTGTGCATGGAATGTTAAAGCATGCCTTCTGTCTTACTTTTGTTTATGTTTCTCCCCCATGGTTATTTTTTTTAAAAGATCAGTCACTTCTTCTTTTGTGTTCTTCAGTAGAGTGTTGGGGTTCTGATGGTCGTATACTAGGCTTCAAATTGTAGTCCTAGAGGAGTTGGTGAAAATGATATTCTGCCTACAGCTATGCGATGGACTCTGTTCCAATCCGACAATGCCAATACACTATCATTTAATTCTAACCATCCTCTGTGGCTGAATTTTTTTTTTTAAATTCTGCTAACTCACTTACATATTCTGTAATTAGTCTTGAGTTGATCAAACATGTGTGATAATATATCCTTCCATTTTATAGACAAGTTCATCTGAATAAATGGTAGTGTGGTATTTTGAAGATGGAGTTCCTCTGCCAGATGCCCTTTTCAAATATGGTTTTCTGGTTGTGCGAATCCCACCAAATGTGTGTGTCTTGTTTCAGAAGCCTTGTCACTATCTAGGTTATTTCATGATGAGATGAAGGTGGATCCTTTACTACAAAATACTGCAGCTGCTCTTTCACATCGATTGATACTGGTTGTAGCATCATTCACCCCCATCTGACTCGATACAACTCTATGGACATGAGCAATCCCTTGAATGTGATAAACGCTCCAAAAGTTGTATGTTTTCAGTTAGCAACTTTGATTGCCGAGCACAGTTACATTTGCAGTAATGTGCTCGTGTAGCAAATGTTCCACACATATAAAACCAGCTCCACTGGCTGCAAAACATTTAGCCAGGATCTCCTTGCTGGTAGGTAGTTAAATCCAGCATAACAACCTACCAGAGGCCCAGCAAATTTTCTCCTGACTACCATTATTCTGTTTGAATTAAATATTACATATTAAGAAGAGCAGTTTATGATTCCTTTTTTATATTGGAACGTATGTTTGGAAAAAAGTAGTTCGACTAGCTTTATAACCAGATATCATTCATGGTTTCAATCCTTTAACCCTATAAACCTTTCTTCTCTGTGTACATTAGCTTTCAGTTTCGTTTCAGCTAAGGAGCATTAAAGATGGTATTTTCTATAAATTATACTTCAAACATATGCAATGATAACCAAATAAGGAAAAAAAAGGAATGCGTCATAACAATATATAATTCACTTTCTTCCTTCCAATCTTGTCTTTGTGTTTGCTTCACAAGTAACATATTGCCTTTTAGTTTCCAATTGCTACGTGTCCCCCGTCGTCCTATGTCAGCCACATACAGGGATTTTGGGTGAGGGCATCTTTTACTGCCCCCCAAAACATACTTTGGGTATTGCATTGCTGTTATTAAATGACTTCTACACAAAAACGATAGGGGTGGTCACTGTCTTATGCTTCTCAAAACTGGGGTAGGTGGTACAATTTTCAATGAGTTTCACACGGGAACTGCAATGCATATGGTAGAGTGAGCAGCTACTAAAATGCTTTCGTGCTCGAGGCCCGTATCGATAACCGAACCCCATTGAAGTCCCTGGAGACCCAAGCAGTTTTCCTGAAAGACACATTGAAACAACAATGAGAACACATTGCAGATGTTTGCAGATTTTTCACGAAAGAACACATGAAAGAACATGAAGCACAAATGTGCAAGATGTCTTGCTACATCGCTAACTTATAGCCGAAAGACCGCGGTGCAAGAACAAATTATAGATATGCTATGTGAAGACACATATGTATGAGAACACATGCAAATGTTTCCATAGCATCTGCATGTGTTCTTGCACACATCACTGTTCTTCAACATACTATGTGAAGGAACAACCGTTCGGCACTAATGTCTTCGGATAAGTTAGCAGATGTACGGAACATCTGCAGATGTGTTTTCACTTAAATGAATACCTGGTGTTCATTGTTTCACAGTTTTCATGTATTTTCAATGTTCTCACTGTTCTCTTAAGTAAAATGCTCAATTCTCGAGCAGTGAAATACTCGTTCGAGCAACGAGCCTGTTTCGAGTACGCTACATACTCGAAAGCGAGCACCAAGCTCGGATAGTATACTCACTCATCTCTAATGGTGGTTTATTCAAGGTAACAACTTGCAAAAGCGCCAACCACTTGAATCCATGACCCTGTACAGCCAAATGGTGGAAATCAAAGAGGAATAAAGAAGGTAGCATGGTTCGGGAAGTGCCATTCTTTCTTGCAAGCAAATGAATATCATTCTATGACTTCATGTTGTTTTTTTGCATTATTTAGAACTCATTGTGCTTTGATTATTGTTATGTAATGTAGTGTGTTAATTATCTAATTATATTATTGTGTCTAGCAGTTTTAATGGTAGCTAAATTTGTGACTTTTTTTAAGCCACCATGAACAGGGCAGCCCTAGAAATTTAGGGCCCCTGACTGAGAAGCATTTTTGCACTCCCCCACCCCATACTTTACTCCCATGTTAGATTTTTAAGCACATTGCTTGCCAAACTGCGTTACTTAACCCCATAGATAGGTAGTCATCTCAGCCACAAGTGCCACCAAGTAGATTGGTACCACTGCCCAATGCCCACACAAGTTAAAGTGAAGCCACAGCAAGAAATCAAAATGAATACTCACCAACCTGCACTACACTACTGCAGGCCAGAATCAACATGCCCCCCAGTACGAAAGTAGCCTCCATAAGCATCATGACCACCATAGTAGTAAACCACACTCGAACATTACCCAGTAGGTTATTAGCCCCCCACATAATTACATGATAGGGAGGTAGTCCACCGCAGCACTATGCCCGGCCCATGGCTGTTGCACATCACATGTCCCTAGTAGATGAGTGGGAGCAACATGCACATTCCCCCATGAGAGAGGTTAACAGCAAATGCCCACAGGAGAGATGTAGCCAAGCGATATGTCCCTAGTAGACAGGTAACCACAACACAATACCCCAATAGACATGTAGCCAAGCCATGCCCTCAGATAATGAGCAGCAAACACACTGCCCCTCATTAGATGAAGTACCATAGAAAAAGAAAATTAAAATTGAATACCACTCTTCCGCCGTCCATGCTCCTCCTCACTTTAGTGAGGGCGCTTGGATTATAAAGATAAAAGGACATGGATAGATAACCAAGGCACTAGGCGACATGACCAAGCTGAGTGGTACCAGTGAGCCGAGGCATTGTATGCAATACTAGTGCAACTACGGTCAGGCGTTGCATCACTATTGAACGGCGCGTAGGCAGGTTTCCAGGGGGGGCAGTGCAGATTTGTACGCTACAGAGCCTACCAGGGACTGTCAATTTTTTCCTTTGGAGTAATTTGAATGCTTGCAGTACAGTGTATTACAAATTAATCTTCCCTATAAGAGATAGAAGGTCATGGTTTCCTGGTTTTCATCATCTTGACAGAAGAATGTTGTATTATCAGGAAAAGGAACATACGTGACTCACTGCACAGGATGGTGAATGGTTATACATTGTCCAAGTTCAATAGAGTCCGGATGTCTTTCCTGCGAAAAAAAAATAATATATATATATATATATATACTATATCTATATATATATATATATATTATATACAGCTCACCGGCCATTTATTAGGTACACACTGCCAACTGCTCTTAACACTAATTTCTAATCAGCCACTCACATGGCGGCAACTCGGCATTTAGGCATTAGACATGGTTAAGTACACATCTGCTGCAGTTCAACCGAGATCATATGGGGAAAGAAGGGATTTGAGTGCCTTTGAACGTGCATGGTGTTTGGTGCCGAAGGGCTGTCTTAGTATTTCAGAAACTGCTGAGTACTGGGATTTTCCGCACAACCAGTCTCTAGGGTTTACAGAGAAAGGTCGAAAAAGAAAACAACATCCAGTGAGCGGGCCTTCTGTGGGCGGAACTGGCCTTGTTGATCCAGAGGCAGAGGAGAATGGGATCAGACTGAGTCAACTGATAAAAGTCACAGTGACCAATCACCACCCTTACAAACCAGGGTAGCAGAAGGCATTGCTGAACACACAGTACGTCGAACTTTGGGCAGACTGGGCACAGTCAGCAGAAGACCCACACCAGTGCACTCCTTTCAGCTACAGAAACAGGAACGTAGCTACATTTGCACAAGCTTCATCGAAATTGGACGTAAAGATTGGAAAAACGTTGCCTGGTTATAGGGCTCGATTCTCCTGCTCGAAATTGGAGGTTGGGCTCAGACATTTGGCCGTCAACAACATGCAGATGGATCCTCAGCCTTGTACAACGGTTCAGGCTGTGGTGGTGGTGGTCGTGGGGGGAATATTTTCTTGGCACTCTTTGGGCCCCTTGGTACCCAATGAGCACTCGTTTGCCACGCCACAGACTACATGGTATTGTTGCTGACCATGGTTCCCATCCCTTTATGACACAAGGTACCCAACAGCTGCATGGCTAACTTCAGCAGGATTAATGCGCCATGCCATAAGCGGAATCATCTTCAGACGTGGTTTCTGAACATGACTATGAGTTCACGGTACTCAAATGGCCTCCACACGTCACCAGATCTCAATCCATAGCAGCATCTTCTGGATGTGGTGTAACGTGAGATTCGCATCAGTGGATGCTGCAGCCGACAAATCCTTCTGCGGCAAAGCGTGTGATGCCATCATGTTCAATATGGACAAAATCTCTGAGGAATGCTTCCAGCACCCTTTGTTGATTCTATGCTCCAACCGTTACCAGCATGGTGTACCTAAAATGGCCGGTGAGTGTATATATAAATATAACTTTAGTTGTAATTGGCTATTTTGGAATGGACAATGTTGTTTTTCCTTAACTGCATGTGAATTGGGGTGTGACTTTTTCATAGTGTTTATGGCATTGAAAATGTTTTTTTGCCATCTTAATTTAAAACACTACCCATATTTTAGTGTTGGACTTGATGGACTCTGAGTCTTTGATAAATCTACTATTAGTTTTAAACTACAGCTCCGCTTTATAAACAGCATACGTTATTCTTTTTAAGAACTCCGTTAGCCTCCATTCTCCAGTCTAACCCCTTCACTTCACCGTGATGTTTGAAAATAATGTTCCATAGCATACTATGTCGGGAGAAGCAGGAAGGGTTAACACTACTTGTTACGCTTTTGTGTGTAAAACAAGTGGAGGGAGAGAAATCCATCTTAAACTATGGTGGATCAACATCTACATGACAATAAGAAGTAAAATGAGTATTATTAGAAAAAGTTCAATCCCCCCATAAACTTTGAAAATCATCTGAAATGACAGTTATCTTTTAATCGCAAGAAATTGTATCATGGCTGTAGATATTAGGCAAAAATTAAAACTGTAATTCGTATTCTATTAATTCACATAAAGTGTGCGCTTATCTGAAAAAACGCAAGTTTTACTGCAAGATCACAAGCCTGGTTGCTGGTATAACGTTCCTTTTGTCTTTGAAAAAAACAGCAAGCACCGTTCCACTCTAGAACATTGGTTCATTGTTAATTGTTTAAGACGTTTATCCAACCTGGACCCAAACTGTAAACTTGCGGTTTGGTTCTGCTCCACACTACTCCCTATATGATTTATATTATATAATCATTGAATTTTTGGGATGTTTTATGACTGCTTGCAAAGAGACATTTTAGTGCAAAGGTGTTTATGATACCATTCAACTATTTATTCTACTAAGACTTTACCAAACATACAGGTAACAAGTCAAATCCCTGTTGAGATGGTATGCTTCATTTTAATCTCGTCATTTCAAATGAAATGTCTTCCGCTTACAATAAAAAAGGAATAAAAGAGAACAGTCCAATCCAATAAAAAAAAAAAATCTACTTTGGATCCAAAAGTGGACCGTATATAATTAAATGTTATAACTAAAGTCTTATACATCAAATAGCAACTGTGGGGAATTGTTGTTGTGAAGATAAAGTCCAAGGCATAATGTAAAGCAAAACCTGCTGTTCACGCTTATGCTGCAATCTTTCGAAACAATAAGAATTACAGAGCAAAATGGCATCTTTGTACTATCTCGAAACTTACTAATTATAGACAGAATGTTATAGTTACATTGATAGTAATACTACATTGTACAAAAGGAAAAGTGGGTGTTGTTTTCATTTCGGCTGCTGCTTTCCTAAAAGAAAGATGATGGGTAAATAACTTCTTATTAGTCGCATAAAAATTTACAATAAAAGCTTCATTTCTAAAGTCATGATACTATATATGCAATGACGTATATTGCAGTTATTATGAACATAATTGGACTGGAGATCTCGATTGTCTTCATTAGGAAAATAAGATGTTCTAAATCCATGACATTTGCAGAATTCCCACATCTTTGAACACAAATTATGAGAATTGTCTCACCTGTGAGTTTTTCCTATTTGAAACATAGCGTTTACATCGATACTTTAAAGGGTATTCTAATTTGGGCATTAACATTTAATTTAATTCACATTTCTTCAAATGCATATTATTCAAAACAGGTTAACAGTTGAAAGATATTCTTATTAATGTAGCATATTGTCCCTTGATTCAAGATAGCTGTCCTTGGATATGACCACCCCGTACTCTTCAGTGGCCAGTACATACACTATTGAGTGTCTGCAGATATGTATGCTGTGATTGCACATTATTTGAAAAAATTATATTAAAACCATCCAAATTACTTAGATACAAACATTACAATGTGTCTGCTTTTGTAAATATTACATTTAAGTCATTGAATAGAAATTAGAAGCGTTCTATTTTAATTTTATAAAAGTCTAATATGTGTTTTTGGGGTAACCTACCTACCCATAAGGACAAGCATTGCTTGACAGCTGACAGTGAAGTATTGTAGACTTAAAAAACATGTGCACACTAATAATGGTATGTTAGCTTGGATAAAGACACAAAGGGGCACATTACTAGGAGGGTCACCGAAGTTCACTGAAAGTGCATTGTCCTGCTATAATGCTGGTTGCAGCTATTTAACTAAGATTTTGTACCAGAAATCAGAATATTGTCAACTTCCCACTCTTTCCAACAGAGTTTCACCTTTTTTTTTCGTGCACTTTAAAACAAGGGCTGTGTGACAACAATTTAAGTTAATGGATATGCACTCATCCGAACAGTCACCCCCCCCCACTTTGCACCCACAATCCCAGCGCACACAGTTTGTAAATACCTGTACAAGCCGTTTTAGCCCTTGAAAAAAGCCGCACAGTCCGACAAAAGGTTGGCAGAGCGCCCTAATTGAGACCAACACAATGTTATGCTACACAATATTAACAATTATTCGTAAATACAATACTTAGCCAATAAACCACTTACCTGAAGTAGTACCGATGTTCTGAACACACATTCTGACAGCGAAGTTGCCGTAGACAAGGACATCAACTCCACGGCATTGGGTGCTAGCTCAATGAACAAGGATGACCCATCCTTCAGTATCAAGAGACATGTGTGACAGATAATCTTCCACATGCGTAGTCACAGCTGCTCCTGCTTATATGGTGTTTGTGTGAGGTTTGCAAAAACTTAAACTGTGTTGTTCAACATTCCAGGTCATGCTCACCTCGCCCTCCTTAAGTTGTGCTGGTGTTTCAGTTATGTTGGCAACTTCCTGCTCCCTGTGCTGCCACGAACTCTTAATTTCGATGAAACTCCACCAGTAGTGCCCGCCAAGTTACAGTTTACTCACTAATTTTGCATCACAATCTAGTGGGTAATTAAGGATGCCTTAGCTATTCTGTAGCTTGGATCCAGTTCAGGGTGTGACCCGGTAGGTCATTGGAACTGGTGATCATCTGGGCACCAGGTTGTCGTGTGTACAGGAACCTGAGCATATAGGTGGCTCATGTGGGCCAGGCTACCCAGAAGCGGCCAAACTGTCCTTGGTTTCTCCCCCTCCTCATCAGCATTTCCATTCGCAAACCATGACGCGTCAGGGTGCACCTGGCTCTGAGGAACTGCCTCCTTCTACGGCTGGATAGGTGAAGTAACCCCACCACTGGTAAACACCGGAGTGGCACTGACACCTGTTTCAACTTCCTCTTCCTGTGAGCCACATTACTCTCTGTCATGCCAGCGAGATCTTTTTTAAGCTTGCAAACGATGTGGGATTTAGCGCTTACAATGCCCATATGGAACAGTACCACACTGAGCACATTACCTTATGGGGTCAATTGTGAAACAGGTCACTACTCAATCACCTGGGTGTTTCTGGGACTGGACATTTAACAAGTACTTGCTATTGCCCACACACTCTTTTAAGAACATATCAATGGAATTTCCTCTTCATCACTTATGAGGCATGGCTGGCAAGCCAAGTTGCTCTGAAAAAAGCTAAGACAGACAGAGGTAGAATGATCAAAAATGATGAACACACACCATCACTTCAGCATCAGCTCTGGCAGGTTTCCTGGGTAGTTGGGGTAGGAAATTTGAACCACCAGGTCAGTCACATGACAAGGCAAGGACATGCGTCAACTTGGCTCTCAAAGCCCAAAAGCTGACAACAACGTTTCTGGTCGTTTTATGTACATAATGGCAGCAACAACTCGTCTGTCTGCTCCTGGAGATCAACGTCCTAGTTGTTGGGTGAGTTTATGGATTTCACCCAGACAGTATGAGTTTCAGCACAGGTGTGCTGTTTTTTTCCCATTGCTTGCTTTAAGTGCTTTGCGATGGATAAGAAGCGAAGAGTAAAGATGTTACTGAGGAGGCATCTGGAGCACAAGAAGGATGCCTGGGTGGGAGCAGAAATGTGACCAAAGCGGCTTCTGCCTGGGACCAGGCCCAACTGAATTAACCCATAGATCAGTTAAAGAGACTTTACCAGGGCCGGATTTAGGGTTCCGTGGGGCCCCAGGGCGAAAACTTGTGGGTGCCCTCCAACCCTGATATAGTATATAGCTGACGCCCCCCTGTAGTGATATAGCCTGCCAGCCCCCCTGTAGTATATAACCAGTGACGACCCCTGTGTATACTAGCACTGCCAGCCCCATGTAGTATATAGATGCCAACCCCCTTTAGTATTAAAGCCACCGACCCCTGTAGTATAAAGCCACACCAGCCTCTGTAGACTAAGCACGCCAGTCCCCTGTAGAACTTGGCGTCTCCCCATCAAAGGCAGCTATGTCTCACTGTCACAGCTGTCATACCTAGGACCCCTATGCATTGCAAGCGGCCCCGCCGCTGCAACATTGTGCACATAGACACAGCGCTAGCTAAGTCGTTTGACTGCGAAACTGCCGGAAAACTGGGGGGACCCCTTAAATAGTGAAAGTGGTGTTGGGCCCGAGGTGCTCGAGCCCCTGAGCCCTCCTTTAATCTGGCCCTGGATGTAACTATTGCCCAGCTTACTCATCGACGCAGGACAAATGGCATTGTGGAGTGTACACCTTATTGTGTCCACAAATTGTTGGGCAGGATGGGAAGATGGCCCTGCGGTACAAGAAGTGCGGCTGTAACTCATAATCTGAACACTGCCATCAGCTTGAAGGGAGCATTGTTAAAGGATCAACAATTTGAAAATTGGTTTACTCAGAATCAGAGCTCAGGCGATGGGAGAAAACCTTCCTTTCTCTCCATGCGACAAGGTTAAGCAAGATTTGGAGGAAGGGAGGACCACAGAAGACATGGATAACGGTTATGTAAGGGAATGAAGATGGGGGGAAAGAAGGCGTGAGAGGAGGTGATGATGTCTAAGCTTAGAGTGTATCTGTGAGTAACAGTGACCGGTACAAGGGAGGCTATAGGAGTGCTAAGGATGAAAGAATCGACATGAACACAGACAGTGTAGGCATTTGGGTCTCCAATGAGCTAGTTTCACTGTCAAATATCCAGGAAGTTTGGGCCAATCGATGGATGGGGAACATTTGAATAAGGACATGTTTGTGTCTTCTGAAGAAAAAAGGACACGTCGCAGCCGATGGGTGGATGGCAAGCGTTGTGGGAGTGCTAGTGCATGAAGTGTGCAGTAACAAGAGGTATACAGGCATATGGAACTTGAAGATGTTTAGCATGCAATTAATGGATGATGCTGATAGTGCATTACCTTTACAGACAGTAGACCTTGGTCCCTAATGGGTGTGTCATATTGAGCACCGAGTAGCTAGATCATTTCTGTAGCGTTGGTACTGAGCTGGCTTATTGCAGGTACAAAGGTGCCTAACTTGCCACCTTATACTTGGACTTTGCAAGTGCACGTTGTCTTATTTGGAAAACACATGAGTTACCCTGATCTGAGTGAGGAACTGAATGTCATACAATAGTAATATTAATTAACTTGATGTATCCCTTTCAACAGAGCTTCAATTTGTAGACTCAAATAAGCAAGCTTTATATGTGATCCACACTAGTCCTTAAATATCAAGTCCACACCACTACTAGCCTGATGTATTAAGCCCCTCTCCTACATCTGAAGACTAGGAATGGGTGGGTGGCTTGTTTCGGCCTGCGGTGGATGTCATGTAGGCTTCATCCACACACTATCAGATGCAGCAGGTGATGCAAGATTGATGAGAAGATTCCCATGGACACTCTCAGTATTGCTGACTGGTCCAGGCAATAGCCTTTATGGTAGGTGCTATCCAGGGACTTACACTTGAAAAGAGGAACTCCCAGTTCCTGTTAAAGTAGAATTCCAAAAGTAGCATAAAATCATGAGTGAATAAAACAGGGTGTGCAGATTTCTCTCCGGAGGCATCAATGCTGTCAGCATTTTCGGTTGCTGGCAAAGGGGTAATCAGCTTGTTTGTAAGACCAGCAATTAGTACCTCACCTGGATCAGTGGCAGCGGCAATTGCTATCCGCAGAAGAAAGCCAAGACCAGCTGAGCTTGATATTTGTAAGACTTTAGACTAGTCCTCGGAAGAATTCTCGGGGTAGCAGCCAATAGCAAATATACAACAACGTTACATCAACATAAACAAAATATATTACACAATTGGAAGGAGTGAACTATAGGGGCACGTTACTTACAAGTCACTCAATTTCCTAAAAGCGCATTAACCCTCTGTAAGCAGCGTGCGGTTACTTCAACTGAGATGTGCGCAGAAATCATTGAATTGTTTGCTTTCCGCCTGGTCTGACGAGTTCACCATCTTTACTGTGGTGCACCCTTACCATGTGGGCGTGTGACACAATTTTTGAAAGTAAAATACGACATTCTGGGGTACACCCCTGGGACCCTTAATGGCTCATTACACTGCCTCAGTTTAATTTTATCTCCTTTTACATTTTGTTGCCCCCACTATAGTGAGCTCTTCTTATTTTTTTCCCCATAAAACTGCACCTATGTGTTTCCTTCTCCCCTCTCTCCTCTCCCCTCACCAGTTGTGACCCCTTTCCTCCATGACCTTGGACAAAATGCTGTCACAGTCGGTTGGTGGGTAGTTCCGCACTCTGGCGTGCATTTTCCTCCTATAAACACGGAACTGGTAACTGGTGACGATTGTTACAGTGACCAGTGAGCGGAAGGCCCCGCTGCTAGCATTTCTAAATTATTGTCATTAGGGTAGATTTAATTTTGTATGGTATGTTTATAGAAAATAGTTTTGACAGAAGTGAACACTGGGAATGTTTGAGCCTTTAGGCCGTGTCATTTAATAGTGTGATTGTGGCGTCGTTGTAAGGAAAATCTTGCACACATCATTTCCCCTTTGGACTTGTCTCTTTGCTGCTATCTTATTCGATAAAAGAGGATACAATTTTTTATCTATGGAAATAAACAGCTTCCATCAAACATTCAACTAAAAAAAATGTTTATTAGATGAATTACCAACTACAGTTTCATAACAATTCTGCTGTGAACAAGATCTTTTGAAGTATCATTCTTTAGTATATCTTTCAGCTTTCTGTGTTCCGGCGTCTGTCCTCTAGTCCTCCTATGTTTCATCCATGTGACGATAGGTCACATATGTTACATGTGACCGTAAAGCCAATCACTGTCTTACGCAAACCGTGCTATGCAATTGCACATAACTTGAACGGCTAGTTTCGCTTAGCGGTATGCAGACAATTCATCATCACTTTTCACCAAGGACTGACAGGAATGTGAGGAAATTCCCCCAATGAAACCAATGATTAATCCTCGCATATCCATATGTGAGTCATCACATATGTCATTTTTAGTGTGGTACAGGTCCCCCAGTCGCCATCATGCCTATTTGCAAAGCCTCGTGTCTGTATTCTCAATCAGTTTCAGCACTTTATAAAACGTTACTTGTAACATTACACTGGTCCCTGCCACTGTGTGTGTTGAGTCCAGGGGAAAGGGGGCAGCTGCAGAAGAGGTGTCCTGTGTATCAGTCTTCCTATCTCCTCCACACTTATCCAGATGGTGTGGAGTAGAGGAAGAGTGCCATGAGAGACTAAAATACAACAAACAGCTAAACACCAGCCTTCTACTCCCTCCCCTCGGCTCTCACACACTGCTGGCAGGAAGCCAGGTACTGTCAAAACGAAAACACTTTTATTCCATTTTACACCTTTAACTCTCTGTCGTCCGTAGCTCACAGCGCAAGGTATAAGGGGGGGATGTATGAGAGCCTCACGGGCTGAGTCTCATCATACAAAGGTGGGGGTTTTTGTCAGAAAACCCCCACTGCTAATAAACCGCGGTCAGTGCTAGCACGACACGGTATTAACACTGGCAGGGCCGCCATATTTTTAAAGATCGCCGCGTCCCTGCCATGGCGCCTCGGGTCTCTGTTGACGGAGGCTATCTGGCAATCTGCAGATTTGTTACATGACAGTGGCTCATGTATGTATGATGTGCTGCAAAATGCCTATATTGCAGTACAGAAGTATGCAGTATAGGTAGGAGCGACCTGGAACTATGCTAGGGATATGTACACCTAGATGGTTCTAAGAAAATAAAAAAAAAAACAAAAGTTTAAAAAAAAAAATAATAACATATTAACAAGTTTTCAAATCACCCCTTCCCTAGAATGGAATATAAAACATAATAAACAGTAAAAATCACAAAAACATATGAGGTATCGCCCGAATACCCAAAGCCTCGATCTATCAAAATATAAAACCAGTACGGGCGGCGGTGACACCTCCGAGGCGGTGAAATGCACCCAATGTCCGAAATGTGACTTTTACACCTTTTACATAACATAAAAATGACATTAAAAAGGATCAAAATGTCGCACAGCCTCAAAATGGTAGCATTGAAAACGTTCGCTCATTCGCAAAAAAATGACCCAGCATCAACATCTCCCGTGCGCCAAAGTATGAAAAATTATTAGCGTCCAAAAATGCAAAAAAAATTTTTCTTTTTTGTCACATGTCGTTTATTTTTGAACATAGTAATAAACACAATTAAACACTATATAAATTTGGTTCACGCGATCGCACAAACCGACCAAAGAATAAAGTAGGCGTGTTATTTTGGAGCGGAAAGAGTAGTAAGCGTAAAACTGAGCCCACAAGAAACGTGAATTTTTGTCAGCTTGCAAGTTACACGGGCAGTTGTTAAAATAAATACACATTACGGGAAAGTAACAAATTGTAGCACAAAAATACCCTCACCAGGTCTGAACACGTAAAAGAAAAAAGTTATGGATTTTTTGAGGTTTGGCGACTAGAGAAATGAGCGTAACAACCCCTGCGTCCTTAAGGGTTATGATTGGTATACAGGGTGTGATATCGGGAGATACAGTTAGGTTGCCCAAGAGTGTGAACGGCGCGAGGGCCCAAAATCTGGTAATATTTTTTTTTTTTGAGAAAACAATAGTGTTTTGCAAAATTGAGCTAGACAGATTTAAAGTATACCAAGTTATCATTCAGCATCAACACTTTTTGAATCCTGTTAGAGTTGTGGTCTGGCAGTTAACGTTACATTACCTATTTACTTTTTGAAACCTTTAAAATAACGACCCATAAAGCACTTTTGTTTTATGCCACCAGGGTAAGGTTAAGGTACCTGGGGGACCACCAGTGAAATTATTCTGGGGTCACACCCTACTTATACATGAAATAGTATCATCTGGAGGACTGGGTGTGTAAGATACTGTGCATATTCTGCCACCTCTAGTAGCCTATGCCGGGTATGTTTGGAACAGGTTTTAACGGGAACTAAATCCCAGCACATAGACAAAACAAGTACCCATCCATCTGCTCATGCGTGATATCCCCAAAAAAATCCACTGCGTAATCATCAGGAAAATTGCCCATGTCAATCAAAACTCACTATGACACACCAGTACCCTTAATAACACCACACTCCTCTTTATGTTTTCCATTGCCCCTTATTGACTCACACATTCCCCTTGATGCGCACATCAATGGCCCTTTATGACTCACAATTTCCTTATGGATGAAAATACTCAGTATCATAGCATAAGCCTCAGAGAATCCCCATAGCCCAGACTAACTTTCTAATGGAGCCCTTAATACCAAAAGATAAACAAACCTATTGAAGAGTGACAGGACAATAACTATTAAAATATCACAAAATCCCTTTATGAATCCGTGTCCTCTGTATACATTCCCAGTGACCCCTTACGCACATCTAAACGGATCAAGGATTGTAACACCAACAAAGGACAACTTGTGGTGTCCCCTTCGTTCTCTTAGCTTCTTATGCCCTGTTTTTACAGTACCAAGGCTTTTAACATTTGCAAATGAGCTGGGTTGTTTTAATGGAGCCTGGAACCCCTCAGGACCATTTGCCTAATTTTCATTTTACAATTTTTTCTTAAACAAGGGAACATAGGAAACTTCATAAGAACAGATACTTGCCAGGAAGTGTCTGTGTTGGCTATGTCAGTGGGCTTGGCGTACATCCTAGTGGGATTTTCCTTAATGGACCATCCTATGTCTCATTACGGACTCACAATATCCTTCATATCACTATTTACTCATGACATACAATACTCCAATGTGACATAGCAAAGATTGTTTGACCTCACGAGCCACTTAATAGCATGGATATTTCTATTTTTTATACTTCACCTGGCCCTCTTGTTGACATCAAAATGGCCTTTGAATGACACTCCCCCAACATCCCATTTTTCCAACATCAGTCCGACTTGTGGGACCCTACAATCAGCAAAGAACAAACAAAATGGGAAATCGCAAGTACATATAGCATATCCCAAGCCCATTAAGCATCTTAATGCCAAATTAGTACATCACACTGCCCATTATAAATCACTATGCCGCATGTGTATATCAAAAGTGACCCACTCAGGTCACAATGTCCTTTAGGGAACATACACAGAGCCTGTTATGACATCACAGTATAATTTTGAAATCACAAGCATATAATTGGTTTGGCACATTGCATTAATGTATGACAAACCCCACGGATATTTGAGTTGGCCTTTCGTGAATGACCCATAATGAAATCATAGTGCCCCTGTGATGTCACTATAGCCTCTTAACACATACGTGGTGCTCTTGTTACATTAATATTCCTACTGTGGCATCACTAGTTACACCTCCCTTATGGACTCTCACATTACCCCTGTTTAGTTCACTGACAATGTTGCTGCTGAGACATAACAAGTCCAATAACAACAACATAATACCCAATTATGGATGAAAATGTTCAAGCAGTACCCATCACAAAGCCCCATATGTGAACAATTATAGTGCCCCTTTATGTCCTCTCATCACCCCAGTGTGACATCACGGCCTCATTGGACAGTGGATCCCCATTATGGAACATCAAATTTCCTATATAAGATTACATGCTGGAGAGAAATGTGCCTTAGTAACAGCAAAAACTTTTTATTCCCTCACAGAATGCCACCATTGTTAAGTGATTTACCCAATTTTCGCCTCACCAGTGTCCCCCTGTGACCCAAAACAAATCCCAACAAAATGTGACTCTTCATGACATCTCCAATTCTTATGATGGATACATCGTGATTAGAGATGACCGAGCAGGTAAAAATCCGGGTACTCCGTTATTCGAGACGAACTTTTCACGTGATCGCAGTGCTGTCTCGAAACGAGCCCCATGAATCAATGGGAGACTCGGACATTTTTCAAGGGGCCCAAGGCCTCTGCCAGGGAGCTGGCCAACACTGGGAACCTCAGAAAAGGATGAAACACCACGGAAAATGGACAGAAACAGCAGGGGCAGGCAGCATGGTGCCCTCGAGGCTGCTTAATCGCCCATATGCCAAAATTATGGGCAACAGCATGCCATGACAGAGGACAGAATAATGAACTAGATAGCATCTTAAACATCAATAATTTGCACCCCGCACTATAGGGGACTTCATGCAGAGGCCAGCCGCGGCAGGCTAGAGAGTGGCCATGGGGACATACCCTAATGGACTCACTTCAACAATGGGTGGCAGAAGGAACCAAAGGAGGTGAGCAACAAGCAGCGCTCAAATAATATAGGTACATGATAAAAAGTTTGCCATTATTTGTGTGGGATTGCACAGCAGGGGTGGCGGACAAAGTTAAAATGGAAGCCCTGAAACTACCCAAAATTCCTGCCTGACACAGCTCGTGTTGAGTAGGGGACTGTAATTGGAGGCAAGTGAACTAAGTAGTAGATTTAAAGGTTGCTGCAGTTAAAACTATGTAGTTGTCTTGGCAATGGAGCTGGCCCTCCGCTGCAGGCGAGGCTTTCGCCTCCAAGCCCCTTCCTAGGCTACTCCCAAAAGCACTTCTAAGAACCTTTTGGTATAAGATCAATGTTAATAATAGCGTTCTTATTAAGTTTAGGTATGGCGGGGGTGAGGGGAATGGAGGAAACGATGCGCAGAAGCGCTAAATAATATTGGTAATTGACAAAGTGTGCCAGTATATTTTGTGGATTACACAGCAGGGGGGGTGGCGACCAAAGTTCAACAAGTTTGTTGTGGAAGCCATTGAAAACAACCCAAAATTCTGCCTGACACACTCCGTTGATAAAGGGACGATGTATGGAGGCAAGTATCATGGACGAATTTTGGAGGAGCAATGGAGACAACGTGTGTTGAGGCTGATCTATGGAGAAATTTATTCGGATAGTGACGGTATGTGGCATAGTCCCAAAAAAAGTTTCAAACAGAGGAGCAGGTAGTGGCACTACAGAGGAAAAAGGAATAGATTGGGGTCGGTAGTGGCAGTCCAAAAAAGTTTCAAACCAGAGAGGCAGGTAGGTGGACCATCCAGAAAAATGGAATAGATTGAGTGCAGGATGTGGCCAGTCCAAAAAAGTTTTCAAACCAGAGGACAGAGGAGCAGGTAGGTGGCCCTCCAGAAAATGGAATAGATTGAGTGCCTGTATGTGGCAGTCCAAAAAAGTTTTCAAACCAGAGGAGCAGGTAGGTGGCCCTCCAGAAAAATGGAATAGATTGAGTGCCTGTATGTGGCAGTCCAAAAAAGTTTTCAAACCAGAGGAGCAGGTAGGTGGCCCTCCAGAAAAATTGAATAGATTGAGTGCCTGTATGTGGCAATCGGGGGGGGGGGGGGGGTGGTCACCCACCCCCCCTACCAGATTGGCGGCCCATAACTATCCTCACTTTTCAAGCGAGTTACAGAAGGAACTAGACAACAAGTTAGAATTCCTCCTGGTCGTAAATTGTACTGTTACAAATATGCCTTGTACTTGCCAATGTATTTACTACTTCCGAACATTGGCAGATTTTCCACTATCCAACGCACTTCTAACCATTACATAAACAATGCACAATTCATATGGGGAATCCTCCAAACCAGAGTGCAACTAAAAATTCTTTTCCAACCCAAAGGCCGGAGGCAATGGGGGTTCCCGACTTAATTGGGTACTACCATTAATTCCAGTGAAACAATGTCGCGTGGTTTAAATACTCCTCTGCCTTATAGCTGGCATGAAATTGAAAAGGATTACAATAACAGGCCCTTTTGCCTTATCTGTACACAAGCATGCTCACGCCCCAACCGCCATCCTTGCCATTTCCGAATGCATTCCCATACAGGCTTTCTAAGTAGTTTGAAATTCCTGAAAGCACAGCTAATAATGGAAAAAACAAAAAAATCAAGGTAATATACCACCCCAGAGTCTAAGACATTACTACCAACGCTACAGACAAAAAGCGGTAGGAAAAGGGATCACGGCAGTAAGCAATCTGGGGTCCGAAGACAAAATTAAAACCAACTACTGGCCCCAGTTGCAGTGGCCACTGCCCAGCTAATGAGAAACAGTTTAATGCATATAGCCTCCACCAGATTACACTCTCCCAAAAACCTTGTACTCATATTTCATTAGATGAAGACAAGCGGGCCTAGGCACCACAACCAAATTTACAGGGATTAGCGGGGGAATCTCTAAGAAATCACATATCTTAATGTACAAGACTTAGACAACAGAATATCATGGAAGCAGGCCTCAGTTTGGACTAATAAATTCATCAATTGTTTCTAACTAGTTGAAGCAACAGAAAATGTAACCATGGATTATATACACCTGCTCAATTGCCAGATTATCCCAGGTACTACAGATAGATGTTGGAGGACCTGTTGGACCAGAAGGTACAATTAAGCACATTTTCTGGTCCTGGCCCACTGAGGCACTATGGAAGGACGTATGAAGATTGTTTCCCAGCTCACCAAGATCGTGGCAGTTTTCTCCATAGCAAGGATCCTCCCGCGTGCAGGCCAAAGTCCCACAAGAAACACTTCAGTATCCCAGCTCTTTTCGTTGTGGGATAAAACTCCTTTTATTTAATCCTTCATGGTATCCAACAGGTAAAATTTCAGGTGGAGCGGTCAGACGAGCCTGCCGCTCCACCTGTATTTTACCTGTTGGATGCATGAAGATTAATAAAGGTGGTTTTGATCCACAAAAGCTGGATCCTGAAGTGTTTCGTGTGTCACATGGAAGGACACCTTTGATCTGTTTGTCATTGGTGGCTGGGCACCGCATGACATCCTGAACCAATGTGCATTACTGATGATTGGAATCAACGAGTACCCCATAAGATGAGGAAAATTTATCGGCCCATACTCTACAGGCGTTAAACTACTATTGCAAGGGAATGCAATATGCTAAAGTGTCAGCAATAAAAACAATGTTGGGTAGCATGTACCTTGGAAAAAACCTTAGCACTCAGGAGGAAACTCTTCTGGCTTTTTACGCATACATGGGGGCCATGGATGAAGGGCGCATAGTAAGGAAACGTATAGAAATCCCAATTCTACTGCTAAGGGAGTGAGGAGATCAAGGACAATAGAGACTGAAGAGAACCACCCCTTATCATAATAAAAACACCTGCAGAGAATCTTAAAAGGGGGACAAAAAGAACTTCATGAGATCAATAACGTATATAGTAGTGACAGAAGCGTTTGTGTCATAATTTTCTGTAGGGAAATAAGTGAGTGTATTTTTTCTACTAACACAAGGTCGTTTACGGGCAGATGGAATGCAATCAATTACGCGGAGGTGGTAAGTTAGTATGGGGGCTTGGGCGGGGGGGTGGTTGTTTCTATATTAAAATTTGTAACCACTCGGATTAGAAAACAGCTGCTATATAGCGGAAACTGCAGGGATTTTTGTCCGGATAACAGAAGAGAGAGGAGGGTCCCTACGGGGTTCGAGGAGGGGGTATGGTTTAGTTGTTGGTCACTCATGAAAAACTGGAGTCAAATTGGAAGACGGATTTGTTAACATCTATGGGAAATGTACTAGAGCCATTTGCTAATGAAGTAAAGGAAACAAAAACAAAACCCTACATAATCAACCTCAGTTGGCAAACTGCACCCCCAACGACAGAAACAGCTTTTAGAAAATATGTTAAACACCCTTGAGATCTTCATTAATTACTCAAAATGGAGGTTGAATTTAGAATTGGTCAAATTTTGTGCCGGGGTGTATAGGTACTTAGGCGCCCCTAAAATGTTACACATTTTCCAAAATATAAAGAGAAAACCCCGCCATACAATTTGTTCTCAATTTCTCCTCCGAGTACTAGAACCCCCACCAACAATGTGTCTGTTGACTTTTTTTATTGTGTGTTCTACAATTTCTCCCGAGTACAGAGACCCCCCACATGTGGCTGTTACTTGTTTTATGGGGGCACAGCGAGGCACAGGAGGGAAGGAGCACCCTTCAGCTGCCAGGATTTTAGTTTCCTCATTAGCCCCTTTTGTAGGCTATAAAATTTTCGCTTTTTTGTTATTGGGGCCATGTGATGGCATTTATTTTGCGGAATGAGATGCTTTTACCAGTGGTACCCTTTTGGGATTGGTATTCCCTATTGTTGAAAATTTAGGAACTATTTTTTTGAGGGCAGGAGTAGAAAAGCATCAATTCTGTACTGGATTTTTTACTTTTTTTTTTGTGTTTTACCATATAGCCTAATAATCATGTTATCTTTATTTTACGGGTCGATACAATTACAGGGATACTTTACATGAATATTTTTTCTTATGTTTTACTAAATTTGACAAATAAAACCCTAATGTCGGAAAAATCTATCGTTTTTGCATTGCCGTCTTCCAAGTGGCATAACATTGTTCCTTTTATTGGCTACAGAGCTAGTTGATGGCTTGTTTTTTGCGAGACATGTTGTACTTTGCACCAGTGTCATTCCGGAGCACATATGTTTTTTTGATATCTTTTTCTAGCATGTTTTTGTGTGATTGAATAGGTAAAAATCCTAATTTTTGGAAGGCTTATAACAGTTTTTTTTAACAGTGTTTATCGTTTGGGTTCAATAATGATTTACTTTTATTCTACGAGTTGTTACACACGCAATGATACTATATATGTGGGGTTTGTGTTATGATGTAGACTTTTTTTGCGTTATATGTCACTTTATATGTTATGGACTTTTGGGCATTTTTATTGGTTTCTTTCTTTATTTTTTATTGAATAACTTTTTTTTTACTTTTTCACTTTTTCCACCATGGGACATGAACAAGCAATCATCTGATTGCTTGTTCATGATAATACTCTGCAATACTGATGTATTTCAGGATATTAGCAGTGTATGCCTATGCACATGCATAGGCTGACACTGTGCCTGTAACATGACATCACTGATGCCATCTTACAGGCAGGTCTTACAGGCAACTCTGGGGTCCATAGCAACGACACCCCAATGTAACACACGCGGTCAGAATGGCCTCCAATCACGGGTGTTTAACCCGTTAAATGCCACGATCGCCCCCCCCAGCCCCCAACCCGAGCCATTTTTTTGGGGGGGGGCGATCGTGGCATTGTAACGGGTTAACACCCGTGATTGGAGGCCATTCTGACCGCGTGTGTTACACTGGGTGTCGGCTATTGTCAGCGCCCCATGTGTCCCGATGCTGGTTCAGCTCAGATCTTAAACTGAACCGGCATCAGCTCTGAGTCGATATATCAGACACTGAGCGCTAAGTCATTGAGCTCAGCTTCTTATATATCGGATACATAGCGGGAAGGGGTTAAAGAATTTTGTCAATGAGGTTAAGGCGCTCTGCATGTTCACACCCAGTTATGTCATTACTCATAGTGGTAAAAGTACAATGGAAAAACTACACACCAATACCTCTCGCATAACATTCTCATATGATAAAGGAACAACAAACTCTTCCTCTTACTGGGGTTAAAGATGCTCTAGGTGTTCAGATCCAGTTATTCGAATGCAGAATTAAAAAGTTTTTGAATTTGAAGTTACGTTAATACAGAGTTAATTTAAATGGAACCAGAGGGCTATTTTTTTACTGGTGGGTAGTTGGCATAAACACTGTAATTTAGAGTACATACAGAGTACAGTACATGCTTTTATAATAACTGTGTGTTGATGGGTTCAAGAAATAAGAGCTCTTAAACTTCATGTGTTCAAGTCCTGAGAGAGTTGTATTTCAAAAACTAATGGGTGCCTCTTTGTAGCACAATCTGTCACCAGTGAAAAATAGCCCTTTGCTGACAGATTCCCTTTAACGTTCCATTAAAACTGAAATGAAAAAAAAACTATTTTGAAGATCAATTAATATGGAATTGAAAAATGGCTGAATTTGAAGTTCCAGGAATGCTTAATTGAAAAATTTTAAGTTTACCTTCCAGGAATGTGGATCTTATGCAGACAATGACAAAACCAAGTTGCATGGGATCCATTCTTTTTTCAACTTAATGCATGTTGGAATTTCCACATTGGTTGTAGAGAGGCAGATCATTTTCTTGGTGATGACACCAACATGTACTATGACAGCACACTAGCCACATGGCAGGACACCACCTGCAAGTCATGTAGGGCAAGCTCTGGACACGTGGCTAATTTTCCCCCTCAGAAATTGAACAGGAAGGACCTATCAATTAGTAATAGCAGATGTGTGGACAGATTATCCTCCTCCATATGAGTCACATTCTGCCTCCTAGTACCACCATCTGATGGTGGTGGAGAAAAAGGAGTAGTGAACATGGCATTCCATATTGTGGCCATTGTGGCGTACTTTGCTAGTGTTACCCAAAAAAGAAAAAACAAGCAGGATGAGGAGCTTTGCCTGCATCTTAAAACTTTTGGATACAGTCACCAAGGCATTTATGCTTATCCTCATAGACAACATTTTATAACTCCATGGGACCTTCGTAGTGGAGTCCGCACCCTTCTCCCTCTCTGTATTGTGGACACAGTTCTATTGCTTACCCCTGTAGTAACCGAAAGCGATCCAAATGATGAACACAGTGCAAAATTTAACAAATATTAATAGTCTCTGATTAATAAAACTATGGCACAGAAAACAGTGTGTAAACATTTAATCTAGCACCTTTACGATCATGGTAAACTATTCTGTGACAGCACTTCTTTTCTGATGCACTACTCTGTGCAAGTAGTGCTGTATAATCCTCTATAATCTGTAAGAATATTTCTTTAATTGTTGCAATATAAGGGAAATTATTTTAGATTTCCACCTTTCCCTAATATTAGGAGCCTCTTCTATAAACATAAATAGCAAGCTCTATTTGGCTGCTTCAGTGGTCAATCAAGTGGCTTTGTACTTTTTCCCAAACATGGACTCAGATCCTGAATGGTGATGCTTGTTCGTGCTTGGGGTCCAGGGGTGCTGAACATGTGAAATGCGGTACAGACCCAAACTATGCAATTCAGGTCCGCTCATCATTAGCCTAAATATTTTTCTGCCACTCTATAGTTAATCCTTGTTCATATTGTTGCACACCTAATGGGGGTCATTTACTAAGGGCCAGATTCGCGTTTTCCCGACGTGTTACCCGAATATTTCCGATTTGCGCCGATTTCCCCTGTATTGCCCCGGGATTTTGGCACACGCGATCGGATTGTGGCGCATCGGCGCCGGCATGGACGCGACGGAAATCGGGGGGCGTGGCCGAGCGAAAACCCGACGGAACCGCCGCATTTAAAAAAAAGAAATGTGTCGCTTGGGACGCGCTTACCTTCACTTGGTCCGGCCCGGTGAACCCCAGTGCGTTCAGATGCTTTTCAGCGCAGCAGCGCCACCTTGTGGATGGCGGAGGAACTACCTTGATGAATTACGGCCGAATCCACCGCAGAGAACGCGCCGCTGGATCGCGAACGGACCAGGTAAATAAATCTGCCCCAATGTGCTAATACTTGTTCTGTTGGGGTTTAGAGTTTTTTATTTACAGATTAACTTTAATAATTAATGAACATGCAGCAAACATGCATGGACACTAGAACCTCCTTCTATCGACCTGGTGTGCACTGCAGTGTTCATACTCACATAGTATAATTCATAACTTACTCATGACATTCATAGGTGACTGCCTTAACATACAAGACAGACAACAGTAGAAAAAATAAATGTTATTGCTATAGCAATAAGTAAGAAACACATTTCAAACATGGGCACTGGAAACGGTGTGCACTGCAATACGTGTCCTCCAGAATAGCTCTCCTGAGATAGTTGGTTTCACTCTACATTCATATTACGTTAACTGTAAATTATACCATTTTTCAATTTACATTCTGTTTAATTTCCGAACGGTTTTCTAGATCTCTGCTTGCTGTTATTGTATAGAAAGCTTCTAGGTTTACTTCCTGTAGATGTAAATCTGTCCGTGGTCATATGATGTCACACAGATTTCTATCCCCTGGAAGTAAACAGCTTTTTTTAGAATTTCGGTGAGCAGAGATGTAGAAAAATGTGATGAATTGATACAGAAAGTATATTGGAAAACTGTATATCTTTTCATGATACAAACAATAACATTTATTTGCTGAGATGGGAAAACCAAATCTACAAAAAATATCCTGTAGGTAACCCTAGGACTGCCTATACAATCAAAACATATCTGTAATAAAGTCAGTAGCAATGGAAAATTATGTTTTAAAATGCAGGTTACTAGTCTGCAAAGGCTTATAAAGCAATCTTTAATAGTTTATAGAATATTTAGACTGGATAGTCTTATGCTGCACCAGATTTATTAGTGTCTGATGCTGTGATAAATCTGGCATCACACTGTCTAGCTGTACTTTTTACTATCTATTAGTAAGTCTAGTTTACTTCAGAAAACTGCACCCAAATTGGTACAACTGCCTAAAATGGTCTGAAACCTTAATAAATTTGATAGAATTCTTATGTTAACAGACTGATAAATTTGCCAGTAAATTTTTAATGGATACTGTAACTTTGTAGATCTTTAACTGTGTTTGGCTAGTGTTTGACTTCTAGTTTGTCACTGCAGCTATCCCCCCCCCCCCCCACCAAAAAAAATAAATAATAGAAACACACAATTACTTTGGACCTTACCACAGTCACTATGGCTGCTACCTTTGATTGTGCACAATACATGGCCATGATTGATTCATCACAAGCAGAGATATTGAAAACTGAAGTATCGATATAGAAACTTGTAGAACATCATTATATGAGTTATAACATTATTTTGATCCTATTTAAACATATTATAACCATGGAACCTATGTCAAAGCATTTTGTTATAGAAGAGATTAAACTAAATCTTTAATCTATTTTCAGTGATTTGTTTAAGAATTCCTATTACATGGGAGCTCCATGAAAAGAGCTCAAAGAGCAATGAATTTAAGTGGGTAGTTTATAATTTCCATTATCACAACACGCTTTGTTTTATGTTTAAAGTCTGGCATTTCTATTGTTTTTATTGTTTTACACTAATTTTAGACATTTCTCTTATTTTAAGTTTCTGTAGGATTTATGTTTTTTTTAATGCTGCTGTGTAGTTTGTTTGCTTCCTTTTATAGGGTAATGTGTGAGCTGGGCTATGCACAGACATCCCCCATGTAGTACACCAAAAAAAAAAAAGCTTTCGTATGTTTACAACAGTTCCACAAATTAGAAACCAAAGTATATTTAAATCATCTTTATTGTGTAAACATAATGACAAATATACAATTAAAAAAGCATCACTAGAGCAACAAACAGATAAAACAGCCTGCACTACCCTGGTATACGTATATAAATAATATCAAAACTACTGCGTGTGGATAGTAAACATGAAATAGAATCTCGACTGTGATAGGTTATAAATCAAATGTAGTATAACCAAATAGGTCCCATAAAGGAGATATAAAGTAGCGAACATATACCCTCCATCAAATTAAGGAATGTCACACAACAGTAGAGCAGTACATAGTTACCGACCAAAGGTAGTGTATGCTGACACCGACGCATGTTTCGCTTGAATCACTTTGTTTGTACGTCTGGACTACTCCTGACTCCTGTAGCAGCACTGTTCTTTAAATGTAACCCTTGTCATAAAGTTCCCACTTCTCTGTCTTTGTGCTGATATTATACCCAGAGTTGGTTTTGAACTTTGCAGTTTTGGTAATAGATGGTTAACAACATTTTACTGCGATGTGTTCCCTCTCTTTAACTTTATGTGATCATCTACTAAGGGGCCGAGCCACTGTAGTTCCTAAATGCTTCCTCTTTTCAACAATACTGTTTTATTAATCTTGGAATTACTTGATTCCGGAATAACTAAGTAGAAAGAAATTTTACAAAGTGCCTTGCTGCAACAGGGGTATAGTATTTTAATGCTACGCTAAAATTCAGATTTCTCTGTAGAGTGATCCTTTTAGACTTCTATTTAGATCCACTTAGGTCTTTACAATTAGGGTAGTGAAAGGAAGATATTTCTCCAACCAATGGGTAGCAGGGGCAAAAAATGCAGGTGAAAAGGACTGGATTCTAATAATGAATGTTATTAAGGGTATGATCTGTTGGGTTATATGGAGAAATTTATTGAGAATGAGGAAGAGTTATTAATATCAACACTAACCCCACTGAAGTCAACAGATAGAATGGGGCTAGTAAGGGCTAGAAGACTAAAAAGTAGTCGGAATAACAGGGGGCTAAATTACTAAATTACTAAACTTTTTCAGGATTTGCATGGCTTTGACAGGTATTTAATAGGTGTCTGCATTGGGATTTTGGTGAATGCAATGACAAAGTGTGGAGATGGCAACAGCAGCATGAAGTCAGAGAGTGGCACGATGACAAATGCTTTAGGTGGCAGCAACATGGTAGGGCATAGAGTGGCACAATCACAGAGTGTGGAGGTGGCAACAACATGATAAGCCACAGTGTAGCACAATGATAGAGGGTGGAGAGTTTGAAGTTTGAAATGAATTT
Organism: Engystomops pustulosus; assembly: GCA_019512145.1. Taxonomy (NCBI): domain Eukaryota; kingdom Metazoa; phylum Chordata; class Amphibia; order Anura; family Leptodactylidae; genus Engystomops; species Engystomops pustulosus. The sequence goes on along the minus strand of CM033648.1, from coordinate 36,294,543 downwards.
GAAGTTCTTTGCCCCATGTAACACATAGTGCTCTTGCCTATTTAGCTAAAAAAGGGAGGAAAATAAACTTCATACCCACGAATCACAGTAAACTTTGGATTCATGATGAATCGAATTTGCCCTGAAATTCGGACCAAATTCCTCTTCGTTCGCATCTATTCGCCCATCTCAGTGACAGTCACAGTGACAGTAATACTTTGAATTTTATGTTTATTGCCAACATTTTATAAAGTTTGATAGCCTCAACAATTCTGGGGAAGAAAACTGTGTATTTCAGAGACAAAGATTTTATTTTTTCCTGTGGGCATCTGGAGCTAGTGATTATGTGTGAAGTAATAATTATAACTAAAATGTTCGATGGCTCACTGAGGCTTTGTACATTATATGACTACAGACAAATGCTTTATGGTTTGTGCTGTTTATCTTAAATATTCGGGAGTAATTTTAAATCTTTTATGCAAAGGTCAACATCTACCTTCTTGCACTTATATGTCAAGACACTTAAGTTCTGTAATTAGTATTTTTTTATATTTTATAATTTGAAGGAGTTTTTATTTTTCGCTGTGCCTTTAAAATGTTGTATATCTCTTAGCTCTCAATCAAGCCAAAGTCTAAATTGCTAATCAGTCAGTAATTGCAATGCTCATTATACCTAATTGGCTTAAAATGCATTGGATAAATTACATCATTATTGAACACATCACTCTAGGTCCTGCATAGGCATATTTAAATGCTTACTGGAAATAAACATGAAACCCCCTTTCTTAAAACTCCAGTGTTACGTATACGGAAATCCAGATATGAAGGTTGGCTAAACATGTGAAATGCTAATCTGAGGGTCATATATTAATCAAATGTGAACAGTAATTGTATATGAAGATATGCAAAATGACTATCCATTACTGTAATAACGACATATTGATTTTAAAGTGGGAAGGAGAGATTAACTAATATTTCCCATCACTAATTATACATGAAATATGAATGAATTGTGATGAGATTGAGTGGCAGGTTGGCTTGTGTTTGAATGACAGGTTGGACTTAGAGCAATTAGTCAAATAGGCTTACTTCACCAAAGGTATCATCACAGTCATTATCTACGTAACACTTAACATAGCATGCAGTAGCTCATGAAATAAAGCAATTACAAAATTAAGTAAGGCAATCAGAGGACATTCAAATGAAAAGACACACTTTTTTCCATAAGTTTACACAATAAAGAACTTATTATTGTTTTTATAATAAAATACCGTTTGTAGTAAATTATAAGCCAAGTTTTTCAGTGCTGAAAAACCAAACTTGGCTTATACTCTAGTCAAAAAAAAGAAAGTCAATTCTCACCTTTTCAATGCCCTGCGTAGGTATTCGTCTGGCAGTGTCAGGTCTGTCCAATGTTGCGGCACACAGGCTATGACATCACTGAAATCAGAGTGTCTGGGCGCGGCTGCCAGCATATATAATATACGCAATGTTGTGGCACACACCTGCTGCTGCCAGACATAAGAAAAGGACCTGTCAGGGGCATTGGAAAGATGAGCATTCACTTTCTTTTTTTATGTGCTGGACATACAGGTTGCTATATATTGGGGGCAGGCTGGCTATATACTGGGGGGGGCAGCATGGCCGGCTATATATTGGGTGCAGGCTGGCTCGCTATATACTGAAGGCAGGCTTGCTTGCTATATACTGTGGACAGGGTGACTGCCTATATACTTGGGGCTCCCTATATACTGGGGGCTGGTCAACTATTTACTGAGGGCTGGCTGACTATTTAGTGAGGGCTTGCTATGTACTTAGGGCTGACTGGTTATATACTGGGGCAGAGGATGGCTATACACTGGGGGCTAGCTGGCTATATACTAGGACTAGGGCCTGGCTGGTTATATACTGGGGGGCAAGGGGATGGCTGGCTATATACTGTAGCACAGGGAGCTGAATAGCTATATACTGGGAGGAGGCTGTGACTTATGCGTTTCCCACCCAAGGCTTATACTGAAGTAAATAGACTTCCCCAGTTTTTTTAGGTAACATTAGGAGCCATGGCTCATATTCCCTTCATACTTGAGCATATACGGTAAACCTGTTACTATATATCTGCTTAACTTTGGTAACTACGCATGAATTCATTATCTTTCCGTGTAGAAAAGCAACACACCCTGTTGGGAAATTCTATGAGCAATTCAATAAATTATTGGGGGAGTTTTATCTTTTTTCTATCCAGTTTTTTTGTCAGTCTACTTCCTTTTTGTCTTCCTTGTTAGTCTAATTTGGGACATAACTGCCTTGTGTGGAGTATGCAACCTTTAAAAAAAAGTTTGATTTTTGCCCAAAAAGGTTGGTATTTTGGTTAAACTGTTTCCTCCTGCCAAGTTTGCCACCTGAGACCACGCAAACTTTTGCATATTTACTGATCCTCAATACCACAAACATGCAAATAAAAACCTGGAATTATAAAATAAATACAGAGAGTTCTGCTTGGACTCATGCACCTTGAGTTGCTCTGCAAATAATGAAAAGTCATAAAAAATTAGCAAATTTCAAACTGCTAAAACATTTTAGACTTTTCTGTGCTAAGTAAAAGAAGAAAAAAGATAAATCAATGTGCAAACCTTTAAATAGAACATGATTTGGATGTAAGCTAAACCATACACTCATTTAGAGATGGCTGTTAGAGATGGGCCTCATGTTGCAGAAAAAAGGAATGAATACAGGCGGTCCCCTACTTAAGGACATCCGACTTACAGACAACCCATAGTTACAGACGGACCCCTCTGCCCCATGTGACCTCTGGTGAAGCTCTCTGGATGCTTTACTATAGTCCCAGACTGCAATGATCAGCTGTAAGGTGTCTGTAATGAAGGTTTATTGATAATTCTTGGTCCAATTACACCAAAAATTTTGAAACTCCAATTGTCACTGGGGCAAAAGAAAAAAAATTGTCTAAAACTTCCATTATAAAATATACAGTTTCGACTTACATACAAATTCAACTTAAGAACAAACCTCCAGACCCTATCTTGTATGTAACCCGGGGACTGCCTGTATCTGGGGTGGTGGAGTGGTAACTGTGTCTTGCTCAGATGACCATCAAGAAGATATAAGGGTCTTATAGGGAATGCTATGCAACTTAGCCAGTCAAGGCACATAAACTATTTATTGTTATCAGCAATGCTGGTGACGGGCTCTGCCCCTGGTAGCATTCCTCGTCATAAGTTTACCTTCAGCCGCCATGTCTGGCCATGCTCCAGCTCCCTTAGGGCATGAGCAGGTTTAATCTGGGAGTATTAAAGAAAATCTGACACGTTTTAGGAGTATATTTCTCTAACTTGTTGAAAGGATCAAATAACCTTTCCCTCAAACAATTTGCTTATTGTCTGGATCCCTTTGTGAAACCAATGTTGGATAGGCCAACTTGGATTTAATATCCTGAGGAACTCTCGAGGTATGGGGATAACTTTCACCAGCGAGGAAGCAAAAATTGCCGTTATAATAACAAGTTTCCAAGCTTCCACTGATGCTCTCAGGGTTGGAGTGCAGTAATGGGGAAGGGAAGCATCCCCCAACATTGAATGCGTTATTAAAAGAATGTGAAATGAAATGTCTCCAGCTAGATATTTTTCTATGCTAGGCCTTGGTAATAGATCCACGGCACCAATACTTAAGCTGTTCAATTGCTATTGCCTTATAATAGAGGTAAAGGTTAGGGACTCCCATCCCACCCGAGAACTTAGGGAACTGAAGGACCTTGGAGCCAATTCTATGCCTATGCGCAATCCATATGAAATTCATCATTTGTATATTAAGCAACCGGTATTATCACGGTTCTGAAAGTATACAGAATTTTAGGGAGAATCAGCATTTTATAGAGAATAATTTTAAACCAGCCAAGATCGTTATTTTTGGCTCAGATCTACCACTTCTTTTTGGAGTTTATCTAGCAAGAGGGTAAAATTTATTGGGACCATTTTGCTAAGAGGAAAACAAATTCTTATACCTAGGTGGGGGGTATTGTCCTTTTCCCACTTAAAAGGATAGGACGCCTCCATTTACCTTATAATAGATTACCCCTTTGAATCTCTCCAAGGCTAATACTGCATGTTTCAGGGATTCCATTGTATTTGACAATGCTAAAACCACATTGTCGGCGAAAAGGCCGATTTTGTATTGCCTAGGTCCTATCCAGACCCCTTCTATCTTGGTGTCCATCTTAAGGACCTCCACCAGGGCCTCCATAATCATAACAAATATAAATGGTGAGAGGGATGGGGGTGCCATTCGTGATGACACAAGGGTCAGAGAGTTGCCCGTTCTCCAGGACCCCTGCAGAAGGCTTCGTATACAAGCCTTGGATCGGCCGTAATATAGGGCCATCAAACCCATACTTAGCCAAAGTAGAAAAGGTGAATCTCCAGTTAACCCTATTTATTTGCCTTCTCTGCGTACAAAGTGAGAAGCAGAGAAGGCATTTGATACATCTCAATAGGTGATACCAGGTCTAAGACCCTCCTAGTACCATCTGGAGCCTGTCTGCCCTATGTAAACCTTTGTGGATCAGGCTAGGTAACACCTGAAGAACTCGCTAGAATTTTTGTTTTCAGTTCAATAATAAGATCGATCTGCAGTTTAGTGGGGTTGTAGGCTCCTTTTCTGGCTTGGACAGAGTGACAATGGTGGCTTCTAACATAACTAAGGGGAGGGAACCAGTTGGCATGGCTCTGTTAAAGGCCTACAGCACATGTGGTCCCAAAAAGTGGTGTAAAGTCTTCTAATACTCGTTACTAAAGCCATCGGGACCTGGGGCCTTATTTTTAGGGGACAGTCTGATAGTGGACTCCAGTTCAGATGGCGTAATAGGAGAATTTAGCTTCACTTGCTGTTCCAGCTTTTGTGTAGGGAGATTGATGGAAAGATAGGAAACAAAATTGGTCTGAGTGGGTTGGAGGTTGGTGGCTTCCTCTTTAACTTTATCTAGTCCCCCATAGAATGGTTTAAACATATTGGAGATGGTGAAGGGTGGAGTCTCCTTCACTGGGGGTTGTCCCGAGCAAAACCGATATGGAATAGAAAATTTGGGCTTGGAAGGTTTAACCCTAGCGGTCATCCTCTTACTCGGTTTGCTGAAAGAGGAATAATTAGAGGCTTTAATCGCCTTCAGCTTCTTATTATATTGTGATAGTAACGCGGCTCTCAAAAACTTTTGAGCAGTAACTAGGGACATATATACATCCGTACTGCTGCTTTGCTGAAGAGATTGCTCAAAGAGCTTGATTTTTTGTAACCACTTATCAATTGCTTTTTCCCTTGCTTTTTGTGTTGAGTAGTAATTTGCATCAGTGTGCCCCTATCTCTCTCAACCCTAATTTCTCCATGTATGAATGGGTAACATTTTTGGGGATATTGTAGCCTCAAGAAAGATAGTGGAGTGATCTGACCATGTAGTTACAACAATCTCTATGGATGTCACCCAGGAGAGAGTGTTCCTGTCTGTTACAAACACATCTATTCTGGAGTTCTGAAGCACCTACAGCTGTCGTAAAGCATCCTTGCATCAACCACTGGCCTAACGAAGGGGGAAATAACCTGCCATGGCTATTAGAATCTAGCTTGGGGTAAGGGACCAAGTTAAAATCCCCACATAAAATCAAGTTTCCCTCCTGGATTTCCTATACTTCCTGTACATCCAAATTAGATTTGGGATTTGTTGTGGCTGTAAACATTGACCAGTATGAAATGGACCGATTTGATTGAGCACTCCAAGGCAAGATATCTACCCCCCTCATCGTTCAGAGACCCATGAACCACAAACTCAGATTTATCAAGCTCTTCTGGTTGAACAAGAATATCAGTGATGCCATTCTTTCTCACCAACAATTTTCAACAAATTACAATTCTCCCTCAGTAGTCTGCCCAAATTTCTTCTGTGCCTGTAAAGTAGCCTGCAAGAGGTCGACAAAAAGGCGGATATTGTAGAATGGATCTGGAAAAGAAGTCAATTTTCAAAAGGCAAACATAAGTTGTTCTTTGGCATCAAAGTAATGCAACCTGACTATAGCAGCAAGTTTAGTGGGATTGATTTTGGCTTGTGCAATCTATGGGTCCTATTAATAACGCATTCTTGTTTCGAGACATTTGGAAGTCCAGCCAGCCCTCTGTTTGCATAAAGTTACATAGGTAGGGTTGGGTTTTTCTGGAAAACCATAGTAAATATATGTGATAAGTAGTAGAAACCAGAAGTGAAACTATTACATGTAGTGTATAATCTTTGCAGTGTGACTACTAAGGGTTAATAGCTTCTCTGCACTGTGCAGAAAGTGACGAGAGAGCAAAAGTTGGGGGACACAGCTAGCAAGGAGTATATGACAAATCATGAGGTGTAGCGAGATAAAATAGAGAAAGTTCTGCAGAATCAGACTGGGGTGGAGGAACTGATACTGAAGTGGAGAGATCTTAGTATCATAGTATATAAGGCTGAAAAAAGACCATCCTTTAAGAATTAAATAAATGTTTTATCTCCCAACCCGTGATATTTTTTCTCTCCAGAAAGGCATCCAGGCCTCTCTTGAATATGTACATAGAGTTTACTATAACAATCTCCTGTTGGAGAGAGTTCTATAGTCTCACTGCTCTTACACTAAAGAACCTTTGTCTATGTTGATGGTAGAATCCCCTCTCCTCTAGGTGCAGAGGATGCCCCCTTGTCCTGGCCTAGGTATAAAAAGATCTTTGGAGAGATCCTTGTACTGTCCGTTCAGGTATTTGTACATTCTAGTTTCTCCCCTCAGTCGTTTTTTTTCTAAACCGAACAATCCCAAATTTTGTAATCTGTCATTCTCGTCACCATATTCCCCTATAATAATCTTGGTTGCTCTCCTCTGCACCCGTTACAGCTCTACTATGTCCTTTTTATACACTGGTGGCCAAAACTGTACTTAATATTCCATGTGTGGTCTGACCAGGGATTTGTATAAGGGAAAAACTATATCTTTATCGTGAGAATCTATTCCTCTCTGGTCACTAAAATTAGGTTTACCATCCACCAATACCCCCAAGTCCTTTTCATCTCCAGTTTTACCAAGTAATTGACTGTTTAGAACATTATACTTTTTGTTTCCATGGCCCAAGTGCATAACTTTACATTTATCTACATTAAACCTCATCAACCATTTCTCTGCCCACTCCTCAAGCTTTCACAAATCCTTCTGTAATGCTAAGCTATCAACCTCAGTATTTATAACTTTACACAGCTCAGTATCATCTGCAAATATTGAAACTTTACTGTGTAAACCCACTACAAGGTCATTAATAAAATATTAAAAAGTGGCCCAAATACTGACCCCTGTGGCACTCCACTAGTAACATCAACCCAATCTGAAAATGTGCCATTAATACCAACCCTCTGTTTTCCATCACTAAGCCAATTACTTACCCAAATACACAAATCTTCCCCTAGTCCCAGCAGTCTCATTTTATTTACCAACCTTTTATGCGACACATGTTATCTCTTATACCTCACTATTTTATATTGGAGACTTTTGCATCCACAGCAATGAACTCACTTAACTCTCAGCTACACATAGAGAACACTGTCACATGACAACCCCTCCTTCTTTCTGTGTCAGCCATGAGCAGCAGCCACTCCCCTAAATGGATGTCCCTCAACTAGAGTGAATCACAGTAAAATTCAGCACACCCAGGAGACACAGCTAGTGCAAGCTAACCTGAGGAAGATAGCGAAGAAACTTCTATACATAGGTAATCAAGATAAAGACAAAGTTGTTCTGAATCCCAAGATTTGATTTGTGGAAGAAAATAGCAGAACTGCACTTCAAGCTTCTTATTGCACTCTATTCAACCATCACTAAGTATATAAAATTTCCGCAACCCTCTACATAATTAATGGATTTCTGTTACAGTTGGTTACAGTGACTGTTAACTTGTTTGCTGTTACTTTAAGTTCAACATTTTATATAGTATATAAAGTTAGATTGTGAATGTGGTGTACAATACAGTTGTCACGGGTGCCTCTGTGACCCCCCTCTCGGGTCGCAGGGGCACCCGTGCCGCGGTCCATGGCTGCCCCGGTCCCCCGGCATCTTACTTACCCCGTCCCGTTCCCACGCCGACTCCAGCAGCACGGTGCGCGCGTCCCCGCCTCCTAGGGCGCGCGCGCTCCACCTTTAGCAAATTTAAAGGGCCAGTGCACCACTAATTGGCGCTGGCCATTTTCACCAAATCTACTTAAGCCTGCCTCTTCCTGTATCTCTTGCCGGATCTTTGTGCCTCACAGCCTGAGAGAAAGCTTTACTACGATTTGCCTGCGTTCCTGCGTCTCCTGTGTCCCTCCGTGTTCCTGTGTTACCTGAGCTCCTCTGTGTTCCCGTGCTCCTCCGTGCTGCTGTTCTGTGTTCCCGTACCCCTCTGCTTGGACCTCCTGTTGCTGACCCCGGATTGAACCCTGACGTTGCAGCTCTGCCGCCTGCCCTGACTCTGTGCCTGGACTTTGACCACGAGATTGACTGCCGTTCTTGTACCTCAACCTTAGCCGCCACTGCAGACAAGTCACGCCTGAGGAACGACCTGGTGGTACCACGCCGCAGCTTGTCTAACCCGCTTTGCAGCGGGCTCTGGTGAAAACCGGGTACCACTTAGACTCCGGTCCCAGGTAGTGACTAGAGTCATCGTCTGCAGTGGTCCAGTGGATCCACTACCCGCAAACCTGACAACAGTAAATTGAGCAAACGTGATGTCAAATAAGCAATTTAATAGTGTACATACCAAGGAGCATTCTAGTCATTATAAAACTTTATTATGTTGTAAGATGAATAATGTGACATTCTGTGTCTAGTTCGCACTACAGTATAAACAGACTCAGAAGTAATAATGAGCTAACCCGAAGCGTACAATTTGGGTCCATACCAAATTTTGCAGGTTCGGCAACCACAAACCCAGAGACTAAACAATTGCTGCTGTTCAGTATTCAGGTACGAGTTTGGGACTGCTGAAGCAGCCAATCAAGTAGCTTATAGGCCTTTTACAACACAGACAACCTCTTTAGGCTGATGCCAGACTCCATTACACACACAAGCGACAGCTAGGGAGAGGTTGCTGCTCATCATAGGGTAACACCAACAATTTAAGCAACCAAGAAGAAAAATGTATCACCCTGAAAGATATACAACAAATAATCCTTTATTGAAAATTTACAATAAAATATACACATAATAAGGCAAAGTTGGATGGACTACAATGCATTAAAACTATGTGTGTCAAGAATAGCGGCAGAAACAAGTCGAAGGTTGATAGAATAGTCTTGTAAAAAGTATTCAATGGTCAATACTTTATAATGAAAGACTTAACAAAATACTTCAAAATGATAATACATTAATGAAGACTAGAGCATATGGGTAAGCTATAATACCATACCAAATAGAAGACCATACATTGGATGCCCCAACATGTGTTTCGCTATGGAGCTTTTTCAAGGGGAAATTCAAGTATGGGTAGTGCCAACTGCTATCTATACCAGAACCACAAGACACAGCAGTTTTGTGGTCTCTGCAAAGAAAAGTCCATATCCCTGTACGGAGTTTTCTTTTTTAAATCAGATAACGTTTATTAAAAGACAGTAGTAAATGACAATGACATGTTTGTGCAATTATTGTCTAATAATATTACATCAATTGTACAGGAAATAATTGTTCCCACAAAACAAGAACAACCCACCCCCCCCCCCCCCCCCCCCCTCTTAACCCCACGATCCGGCCCTTCGTATATCAATCACATTAAATCCCTTATAGGAGTGCTTTTTATTCTTTTTATTTCAGTATCACCGTCACCCACTTATGCCTAGGCAGATGATGTCTAAAGTCCCATTAATCCACCAGGTCTAGCTCTCATCCAGCAACGCATCAATTCCTCAGACGCTATCCCTTGACAGTCTACCCATTTCTTCCACTGTTTCTGAAACTTAGCTACCGCCTTTCTCTTCACATACACTCTCAGTTCCATACGAATAGTATTATTCAATATACCCTTTATCTCACCTATTACTGGAGGGGACTCATCTAACCAATGGCTTGCTATTGATATGATTTTCGACGCTTGATACAGAATTTTTGCCCCGCCAACTGTTCTTCTGAGGACTCCAGTTGACCTACGCCAACCAAGCATACACACTTGGGTTCACTCGGGACCTGCACCTCAAATACCTCATAAATAGTTGCGCACACTCTCCCATAACCTGGAAGCGAGGACAAGACCAGAACATGTGCATCGCATCAGTCTCATCCGCTCACATCTGGGCACAAATGATCCTCGCACCCCCAATCCGTCTGGACCAATGGTGTCCGATATACTCTGTGTAAGAGAAACAGTTGTGATCTCCTGGGCCACATTAGTGATAATCACTGGGGGACGCACACACCATCCTCCCACTCCTCATCAATATGGGTCCCACATCACCCTCCCATTTTTCCGGACCACAGCCATCGGGTCTCCCAAGATCTTATCAGAATTTCCCTATATAGTATGGATATAGGCCCCTCAGGATGCGGCTTTAAACACACCTGTCATTACCCTAGAGATGAGAATCAGCCCCCTCCTGTTCAAACTGTGCCTGCAAGGCGTGCCTAATTTGCAAGTATGATGAAAGACAAGATTGCGGACATGTCAAATTCGTCCTTCATGCCTGAAAGGTTTTCCAGGACCCCATCCTGATACAAACTGTTTCAAACACCGTATCCCCTTTCTGGTGCCATACCTGCATGCCCTCCAACATATATACTCCCCTAAATAGGGGTTATCCCACAGTGGAGTGTATTGAGTCATGGTCCTATCCCCACCAGCTTTCCTATACATACCCCAAACTTTTTGTAGAAGTGCAGAAGGTAGGTCGATGCCTCGCTATTCTTCCTAAGGCCTAGCCTCCAACATCGCAACTGGTGCCAGGTCGTCCACCAAAATGCCTCAATCCTTGGACACCATGTTCCTCGCTGGTACTGCCCACCCACCAAATGTTGGCACTGTGCAGCCAGAGAACGTACGCCCACACATTTGGGATGGCACCCCCCCCCCCCCCCCCCCCCCGGCGCGTTAGTAATACATAGTAAAAAAACTGGGGCAACAATATCATTTTGATCAAGTTGAACGTCCAGAGTGAGATGGGCAACTTGGTTCCATACCTGAACCCTATGACGGATCTCTAATAACATGGGGGCTAAGTTTCATATCATAAACTCAGAGACATTCTAGATATCTGTAGACCTAAATATTTAAAAGTATCTACACACTGGAATGTCCTCGTTCTGTACCTGGGAGTAACCTGTGGGGGCAGTGGCATCACCGCAGAATTGACCAATTGATTCGTAGCCACAGAATAGTTTCCAAACTCAGTAATGACACTTATTGCCACAGGAAGAGAGCTCTGTACATTTGAGGAGAAACAATAACATATCATGCTATATAGAGGACTCTTTCCTCCCCCCCCCCCCCCCTATATCGGAATCCCTGCAATTCGGAGTTTGTCGTAACAAGCATTGCCACGGTTCACTAGCTAAGGCGAATAGCAACGGCGACAGCAGGCACCCTTGCCTCGTGCCCCTCTTAAGCTGAATTACGTGAAGTCAACCCATTCACCCTTACATTCGCCAGTGGTGTCTTATATAAGAAGCTGAGTCCACCGAATGAAATTAGGCCCAACCCCCAATTTCTCAACACAGCCCAAAGATAAACCCCACTCAATGCTATCAACGGCCTTAGCAGGTCTAAAGAGACCACTGCCGCCTCCTCCGGATCCTCTCATTGGCCTGTAGATTTAAATACAATCTCTGATATTTATCGCCGGGTAGACTAGTAGAAGGGAAAAAACCAGATTGGGTCTCTATGCACAACGCACCAACCACTGATCCCAACATGTGGCCAGGATTTTAGCTAAATTTTGACGTCAGATTGTGAGAAGAGAATAGGTCTATACGAATCCGGCAATGCGCATCCTTCCCTTCTTAAGCAAAGAACGATGCTAGCCTCAAAAAGGAGGAGGGTAAACGGCCATGTGTAGCTTTCCGTTCAAGGTTTCCCCATATAAGGTAGAAGAACATCATGTATTACTTATACACTCATTGGGATCCCATCCCCCCCTGGAGCCTTTTCATTTGCCATAATGGCTACTCCTCCTCCACCTCCTCTAGAGTTATTGGGGCATCCAAACCTATCCATGTTTCACAGCTAAAATGGGCATATTTATCTCCCTTAGAAACTGTCCAGCTCCCTCCACTTCATAGGCACCCTAGACGTATACAGGGTCTGTAAAAGTCCTCAAAGACGCCTACTATCCCCCTATTATCTTCACCAGTCCCATTCACTCCGTACTCCATACACATAAGAAGCGCTTTCCGGACGAGCCATTCGAGCTAGCAATCTTCCCGTCTGCTCCCCCTCCGATAGAATTGCTCTCTTAAAAACATCCTCTTGTTATCCGCTTGCTCTAAATGATGTTTATTAACTGTTTCTGTGCCTCAACCCACTGGCTCTCGGAATCTTGCGTATTATGACAAATATGATATACTCCTCGCATTCCACCACCCTGGCCTGTAGATCTAACCCAATCTGCCTTGATCTATTAAACCTCCCCTCCGTAGAGGGTTAGGGCTATCAGATAGCCTTCTATCGAGTAGTGCAGAGTATCTGCTGTTACAGCGCATCTCACTGAAGTTGGGAGAGACAAACGGCATCCCTGAGACTAGGAACGACCGGCATCCTTCGCACGCACACACCCTCGGAGCACAGAATAGACTCAATAAACGTATAACAATATGCATTACAACACAAACTGCTTGTTGTCTCCTCCGCGCTACCAAACAGCAGTATTTTGACCTGCATTTTGTAGCAATGTCCTCATATATGCTACTAAGGGTACCCTTCCCAGCACCCCCACTGACATACAAGTATGCCATACATGTCAACCCCCCTCATTATACAGCACTGATATTTAACCATATTCAAAAAGAAAGGGGGGGGGAGAACAAATAAGCAGAAACGTCTCAATCACTGTACTCCAGGCGCATTTTGGTGCCCCCGCATCCGCGCCTCGTTGGGATCCAACCACTGCAGGGCAGCTCTCGGGTTGTCAAAGAACTGAGTGGAGCCCAAAGGCTACCACCTCAGGCGAGCCGGTACATCATAGAATATGAAAACTTCAAGAGCACCGTAGACGTCTTTTGATGTCTTGAAATTGTGAGTCTCCTCTTTTGAACCTCTGCTGTGAAAAAAGTCCTGGAAAAATGCAATGTGCGCTCCATTGATAGTTATATCATTAGGCTTCTTGCTAGGCGCAATATGCGGTCCCGGGTCCTATAATGTAGCAAATTCACTAGCACGGACGTGGAGGCCTCCCAGGCGGACCGGTTAGTAGGCACCGGTGGTGCCTCTCCACCGCAATAAAGGAGTTAGGTTATCTTTACCGAAGACTTCTAGTAGCCATTTTTTCAAAATAATCATTCAGGAGTTTGCCCCTCTATCTTCTCCGGGACCCCCATTATTCCAACATTATTCGGGTAGCCGATTTTCAAGATCGTCGGCTTAGCCTGCAAACTGTAGTACAGCATGGGATTGATCTCTCATCTCTTGGCGCATCGGAGGGTAATGCTGTTTCAATCCCTCACTCTGGATTCCACCGCCAGTCGTTCTTCAGCCACCTTGTGCAGGTCGTGTCTCACCTGGAGAATGGTCCTCTTTCAATCCTCCCATCTGCCGGGTGAGCTTTACAAGTGTGGCAGCATTAGATTGGTACTGCGCGCAAACACATCTGCCAATGTGGGCTCCCCTGTCCTCTCTGCCTGGGGACTCCTGGGTTTGCACATGTCCAGGACACTCTCTCCCCTCAGTAATCACTATCTCCTCCTCTCGGACTGCCGGTCCACTCAAGACCGCATACCTGGACCCTGGTGAGGCTGTGATGATGCTGGCCGGTCCTCTGGTGGCCTGCTGTTCCTTCCCCCTCTGACACTTCAGCGCGAGCAAAGTGCCTAATTAGCAGGGTATCCGGTACGCAGAGGCTTGGCCGCGCGGCTGCCTGCCGCATGGCGGCGCCATCTTGTGCGCCGCGATCTGTCTGCTATATCTCCGCTGCGAGGCGTGTGGGGCCCGTCATACTCTGTAGCCCGGTGGAGGATCGTGTCCCCGGTTGTTGGGAGGGTAAGTCTACCGATTCTCGGTGTCCACTGAGGGTAAACGGATGCTGACAGGATACGAGCGGCGGAGCTCCGGCACCCTGGTCCTCTTCATTCGCAGCTAGGCCACGCCCCCTGTACGGAGTTTTTCTACATGCATGTACATAGCAGCGAGCGATATTTAGCAAACACCCACTGCTAACAATTGCCATATAATACCTGTTAACTTAAATGTTGCTACCCAAGCAATCTTGGCTAAGATCAATGACCGATCCATCACCATGACTCCATGGCCTGCCACAGGCAGATGGTTACAAATAATCTGTAAAATCCATGCATACGCAATGCACAAGTATTACAGTATATAGTATAAGCAATCAGGCCCCTTAGGATTCAAGTACCCCAAAGGACCTAGAAAATAGTGAAAAAAATTATTAAAAAATTCTAATTATCCACCTTTACTAGAACTAGATCTTAAACCTCTCTCTAAAAATATAAATCATAAACACGTTAGGTATCTACATCTCCTAAAAATCTATATCAAAATATAAAAAACATTATTCACTTGTTGAAACCAGTAAGAATGGAGAATAGCGGCCAAATGTGTGTATTGCCACTTTTTTGCTATTCGCAGACCGCCCCCCCAATAGTAACAGCACGCCCAGCCGGCCCCCAGTAAGCCACCACAGCCAGCACTGCCCACGCCCTGACCCCCAGCCCCAGTAGTAACAGCACATGCCAGACCTCGCACCCAGTAGATACACAGAACAGCCAGCCAGCCCCCAGTAGGATACAGCACTGCCAGCCGCCCCCAGTGTATACACAGCCACAGCCCGTCTGGCCCCCAGTAGTATACAGCACAGCCCAGCCAGCCCCCAGTAGTATACAGCACAGCCCAGCATAACCACAGATAGTATACAGCACAGCCTAGCCAGCCCCCAGTAGTATACAGCACAGCCTAGCCAGCCCCCAGTAGTATACAGCACAGCCCAGCCAGCCCCCAGTAGTATACAGCACAGCCCAGCCAGCCCCCAGTAGTATACAGCACAGCCCAACCAGCCCCCAGTAGTATACAGCCCAGCATAAAAAAAATAAACTTATATACTCACCCTCCGGTGGCCCCGATGTGCAGCGCTGCTCCCCCAATCTCCGCGCGGGTCCTCTTCTGGCTTCCGCGCCCGTCTTCTATCCCCTTTACATTGCGCTGGGCGCCACCTTTGCTCTCTCCCGCTGCTGACGTCATACTAGGAGCAGCTCAGGAGAGAGCAATGGCGGCGCCCAGCGTGATGTACAGAGTATAGAAGGCGGGCGCGGAAGCCAGAAGAGGACCGGTGCGGACATCAGGGGAGCGGTTTATACACGAGTATATACGGTAATCAAAAAGGTCATAAAGTTCATAAAATGGTAGCAATAAAAACATCAGCTCGCCTCACAATAAATAACACCTTACAGATCTGTATGCAAAAGTATAAAAAAGTTATTGGGGTCACAATATGGGGAAATTAAGAAATGTATTTTATCTACAAAAGATTAGAATTTATTTAATTTATTATTGGTATCCCTGAAAACATACTGACCCAAAGGATACAGGGAAGATATGGAGAAATAGCGGCCAAATGTGGTATTGCCACTTTTTTGCTATTCAGCGCCTGCCCCCAATCGTATACAGCATGCCCAGCTGCCCCCAGTAGCCCACACAGCACTGCCCAGCCTGCCCAGTGTATTACGCACTGCCAGCCTGCCCCCAGTAGTACACAGCACAGCCAGCCTGCCCCCAGTAGTATACAAACTGCCCAAGCCTGACCCCAAGTAGTACACAGCACAGCCCGTCTAGCCCCAATAGTAACAGCACAGCCCAGCCAGCCCCCAGTAGTATACAGCACAGCCCAGCCAGCCCCCAGTAGTATACAGACAGATAGACCAGCCCCCAGTAGTATACAGACCAGCCTAGACAGCCACCCAGTAGCTATAAAGCACAGCCTAGCCAGCCCCCAGTAGTAACAGCAAAGCAAGCCAAGCCCCAGTAGATTAAAGCACAGCAGCAAGACCCCAGTAGTATACAGCACAGCCCAACCAGCCCCCCAGTAGTATACGGGACCAGCCTAAAAAAAATAACCTTATATACTACCTCCGGTGGCCCGATGTGCAGAGCTGCTCCCCCAATCTCCGGCGGGTCCTTTCTGGCTTCAGCGCCCGCTTTATCCCCTTTACATTGCGATGGGCGCCACCTTTGACTCTCTCCCGCTGCTGACGTCATACTAGGAGCAGGCTCAGGAGAGAGCAATGGCGGCGGCCCAGCGGGATGACAGAGTATAGAAGGAGGGCGCGGAGGAAGCACGAAGAGGAACCGGTGCGGAAATCAGGGGAGCGGTTATACACGAGTATATAGGGATCAAAAAGGTCATAAAGTTATAAAAGGGTAGCAATAAAAACATCAGTCGCTCACAATAATAACACATTACAGATATGTATGCAAAAGTATAAAAAAGTTATGGGGTCACAATATGGGGAAATTACGAAATGTATTGTATACAAAAGATGAATTTATTTAATTATTATTGGTATCCCTGAAAACATACGACCCAAAGGATTACAGGAAGGTGTTTTTTTTGGAATGCAAAATAAAAGCGTTAAAAATCAGAGCCCCTCAAGGGCACAAATGTATTTTAGCCAATGTTAACCACATTTGGAATTTTTTCGAGATTCCCAGTGCACATAAGGGAACCAATTAATACTGACACTAGATAGTACAATTTGTCAAACACGAATAAAAGCCCTTAAAACAGCACTGTACTCTGAAAAATAAAAAAGTATGGATTTTGAAATGGTGAAAAAAGAAACACACACCAATAAAAAGTGCTAGGCTGTTTAGGGGTTAAGGGATGAGCCGATTCTCATATAGTATTTCACTATTTTGAGCTTTGCGGTTACAGTTTGTCTTTTCTTGAAAGAGTAAAAGCTTGTCTGATACGTGGACATCCAATATATTTCCTTTAGGTTGGAAGGATTATTTTTATTTTTATTGCCTCAATTATAAGCTTTCTTAATCTGGGTAAGAGTACGACTACTGAGTAGGAGTAGACTAAACAGAGTAACGGGTAGCACCTACAATGTAGTGTAGTAAAACATTGGCATTTAACCCGAATTAAATATGTATTGATAAATGACAAGTGAAGTGACATTTGCAGTAAATAATCTCCGTGCTGTTAGATTTAAAACAATGTGGTTCATATATAGGGCAGATTGCGTTTTCGCGGAGTGTTACCCAATTTATTTCGATTTGCTCCGATTCCCCTGACTTGTCCAGGGGATTTTGGCGAACGCGATCGGATTGTGGCGCATCGGCGCCTGGCATGCACGCGACGGAAACAGGGGCGTGGCCGAACGAAAACCGAGGATCGGAAAAACGCCATTATATATGATATTTTATTTTCAAAGTGTCGCCGACACTACCTTCACTAGGAAAAGGCTGGTGAACTTGAGTGCATTCGGTGTGCCTCGGGGAACTTCAGCACAGCAGTGCACCTGGAGGACGTCGGAGGAATACCGTAGTGAATCCCAGATGACCCGAATCCACTGCAGGAGACGCGCCTCTGGATCGCAAATGACCGGGTTAAGTAAATCTGCCCCATTAGGTAATAGACTATGGTGCTGCCATCATGGACTAAAACAACTAGCGCTTCCCAGCCTTATGAAGACCTTTACTCATACAGTGCTCAGTTTAATAAATTCCACCACGGTTTTCTCTACCGAAGTTTATTGTCCGATGACAAGGCACTGTGCGCAATTCAATAAGATTGTGCGCCAGATATTTGTCTGCATGTGTCGCTTCCCCGTACGCTGAGTTCACATCTTTTCAGGTGTATTTAAGGCCTTGTATTGCCGACACAATTTGAATGTTAAATCCGCGCTCAGTGCCGAATTAAGTCGGATCATCTGACGGAGCTGCGCCACAATCTGATCGCATGAAACACAATCCCCTGATAAATACCTGTCACAGCGGGCAATCCTTGAAAATGTCGGAAAATCAGAAGAATGCACCCACGGACCCTTAGTAAATAAGCTCCACGGTTTCAATTAATTTAAGCAAGATCGAGAAACAAACATATAAGCATAATATGAAATTAACTAATAAGTAGACACAACTAAAAAAGCTATTTCAGAAAAAGGATGCGACCAGAATCATTACTATATAGATCTCAGATAAACTGTCTCGATATTAGAAGTTTCTAGCAATTATTCTTGTTCTTATTATTATGTTAGATCTTTCATATACTATCTTTATAGTACATAGACCGAAAACCCATGGTTTCATAATACTTACATGATATTTGAGAAGAAAAAGATAATTGTACCTGTTAATTTAGCGTGGAAATGCAGTAAAAACTCTGAAATGGCTTTTCAAGATTTAGTTTAATAAAATAAAGATATGTCCCTTTTCCTAATTAGTAAAATAAACAACAACAAATGTATTGATTTCAACCTTGAGGATTGTTTATGGCGAAGGTTGCTAAAGACTGTAATGATTCTAGCTACTATCATAAAAGGCTTGAATGTACTTACAGCTTTCCAGACAGTATTAAGAGAGGTATTTTAATTAACACCTATAGTGCAAAGCCCTAAACCTATATGGTGGATAACCAAATACATCTTAAACAATCATGGCTTAGCCACCTGCTAAGTTCCTTATACAAACAAGTTAAACGAGAACGGGCATTTTAAATTTAACCCACTTAAAATAAAACCTCAAAAAACTATTGTTTACTTGCCTGAGCTGTAATGGTTCCTTCAATGGATGAAATGTTATAAAATCAGTTTGTTAACTTATATGCAACTCACCTCATGTGAGTCCAAGGACAGTAAGTGAGTCGAATGAGACCCTGCATACTTGTTCTTGATTGACAAGTCTCAGTGCTCTGATATGCATCCCTATGGAACATTAAGAGAGCGCACTGTTACATCATTGAGGACGTTCATGTGTGTGACCAGGGCGATTCTAGATATTGATTGCTTTTGGAGGCGAAATTTAAAATGCTGCCCCCCCCCCCCCCCCGCTCCCTGTTCAGTAAGCTGAAAACTATGTGACTGGCTACAGGGTGGGAGTCATTAGTGGCATATAGTACCTTATAGATGCAATCTCCCATCAGGAGGACTTTATTCCGGTTCTTCCATTCATGACTTATTCACCTGCTGAATTCACTAACAGATATCTTCATCTCTGTGCAGCATTCCACCCGACGCCCTAAAAATATCACAGTCATACAGCATGAAGTCTCTTGGGATTACAACACTGTGCTCCTAAATATAATACCCCTCAAAACACAACTGACCTCCTCTTTCTCTTCTCACCACATATAAACATCCTTCATATATATATAGCACTCCAATCCAATACAGGGACCCCCCACATGTGGTCTACATGATGACAAAGTAAGCTATTGTATCCTAAAACTAATATATCCCACCCTGTTATGTTACGATGATTTTCTATTCAGTGCTACCCCTGACAATGTAAATATATAACGTCACCCCCCCAATGCATATTAACGCCCCCACCCCTAGTATAAGAAAATGTGCCCCCATAAATATATACATCCCCCCCCCCACCCCAGTTAAGAATAATGCCACCCCACTATTTAATGTATACAGCCCCCCACCCCCAGTATAAATAATAGTGCCACCCTGATAAATATCACAGCCCCCACCCCAGTATAAGAATAAGGTGCCTACCTGTATAAAATGTATACCCCCCCACCCCATTACATGAGTTGCCACTTAGATCTATTTACCAAAAGTGTAGTATGAAAATAATAAAACTTATACTTACCTCGGCAAGCTGTTTCCACAGCCGGGCCCGTCTTACGCACGGGTCCGTCAGCTCAGAGAACGCATGCGCATGAACGTCATCATCCGCCTCCTTTCCCTGCATGGTACGCCAGCCGACGCCGCAGCCTAAGCGCTGCGTCGTTCAGAATGAAAATCACCATTGTGTCTTAAAACGGACAGGATGCGATTACCCCGTCCACATTAGTAGACGTCAAAAGCCGCTTTTGACGGATCCACATTCTGCCGCCCGAGGCGAGATTTTTCATCTGCCCAGGCAGATGCGGCTCTTGTGTGACCGAGGCTGATGTCATCTAAGGTCCCGTTACATTTGCAAGTCTACCCCATTTATGTATGTGATTACATGAATCAAAGTATGCTCCATGGACTTCTATCCTGCCCTATCCTCAGGAACAAGCTGTGATTATATGTGATCTATAACGATACATGGGGCAGATGTTGCATGAGTAAAAGGATCAGATAGATGAAATCCCCGGTCATATACTTGAAGTGAGGGAACATAGGGAGGAGTATATGGAAGGGCTGGCTGAGCAGTAAGATAGACTGATGCGAATGTAAGGGACAGCACATTTTTAGTAAAAGAAGCTGGTGTCAGTTTGTCAATAGGAATCTATAGAACCTCATAGTGTATTTGTGAAACGTGGGTGACAAGTGTTAAAGGTACAAGAATCTTTGAGGGGCTTTGAGGTCTGGCAAACCACACATGTTCTAGAACACGCGTGGACTTTTCTAGTGATTTCCAATGTTGTTCATTCTGTTCCAATGACTCCCTCAGACATCTCATAGTTTCAAGCCTGATGATCCACACCTATTTTATTGCTATGAACACCCATAAATGTGTCACAATTTTATTCTACCAAAGACTCTTGGTTACTAAGGTGACCCAATGTTTTTTTATTGTATATAGTAGTCTGTTCCTTATTTACACTATTCATATGCATTTTTATATCCCCCTAGCCTTGTAGATATGAGTCACAAATAAAAGGAGAAATAAAGTAGTTTCACATGTCACAACCGTTTGGGACAACCGAGCTGTAGAAAGCTATCCAAGCAAATTGTTGAATTGCCATTTTTTTCCATGTTTCAGTTTCAAATGTTCGCTGCTTCTGTGTGCCCCATATCAAATTATAACTAACTCATCTTAGTTTTAGCTAATTCTAGTGCTGTATATGTTGAGACTGATGCCCTATGTGCCCACTGCAAGTTATTATCTTGCTGTGATTCAGCCTAAAGCAACACGTTGAAAGGAAACTGTTGATTGTTCTGAATACAAACTAGGTGAATGACTTAAAAAAATGATAAACCAATGAAACATTAAAACCGACCTGACAATTGCCATCACAGTGGAGTTTATAAAAAAGATCTAAAGTATTGAATATCAGCACATATTGTCACCACTTATTGTGTTACTTTATGAAATTAGCTTAAATATTAGCAATTTCACAACTTAAGGGGTTTTCCCAGCAAAAGCAAAGTTAGAACCTATCCACGGATGGGCCTATTTTTGCTGAGCGGTGTGTCTCGGTGGTTGAAGCGAGCGTTCGAGCGGGGGTAGACGGAGCCCTCATGCCGCATCAGTGGGGGTTCAGCACCAAACTCCCTCCGATCACAATGAGGCCTTCCCTTGGATAGGCCTATCTTTGCTTCTGTTGGAAACCCCTTTAAATAATACAATTTCAACAAAAATATTTCTTCCAACATGTATTTTCACATATATTTTGCAGGTTAACCCCTTCCCAACTTGCACCATACTAGTGCGGGGCCAAGCCCCTCTCCCGTAGCCTTTAAGTCTTGCGCTGCATATTGCAGCATGGCTACGGTAAACCCGTGATTCGTGCAAGCATGCCTAGGCCTCAAAAAGGCCCCATCCTTGTCTGAAGATCCGCGCATGACAGCATTGGGTCTTCCGAAGACCCGAGGTCTACTTCGTTTTAAACCATGCATTACAATGTCATCTAACCACATTTAATGAATGAGGAGGAAGATCCCAATATACTGCCACACTGTAGTATGTGCAGTTATATGATAGGCTCTTGACAGACAACCTAGGGTGAATCCCTCAGGGAGTCTGAAAAATAGTAAAATAAAAAAAATTAAAAAAACAAAAAATGATACACAAAAAACTAAATTCAAATCCCCCCTTTCCCTAGACTAATATAATTTTAAAACATAAAATCCTAAACACATCGGTATCACCGCGTCAAAAAGGCCCGATGTGGTTAACTGTTCTCTGTAAGGGGAGCAATAAGCATGAAGATAAGGCAGTAAGGTGATCAAACATAAGGTAGCGATGAGGCATTAAAGGGTAATAGGAGACAAATGAATCTGTAAAAAGCAAAGAAAGTGCCAAGCAAAAATAAGAATTGAGAAATATTGGCCAAGGAGTCCAAAAATAATCAACCAAATTATTTTTCAAGTAGACAGGGCGTATATTTTAATATGTGAAGTCTCCCTGAGGATCGGTTCTATTTACACAGCACTGTGCATAGCAAATATGTACCAATATACTACTAAAAGGAATCAAAAAGGATCTGTAAACTACAGACTGTGAGTATAAACTTCTGTTTGTGATAGAAATATTTGTAGGTGTTTGTTGAGAGCTATCTTGACTAACCTTGAACTTTAACCTAACTAACACAGAATCGGGCATAGGTTTATGAGGGATCTGTTCCTTTCAGAGTAATCTGTTGGTTTTATGGGAGGTAAGTTAAACAGAATGGATCTGCGGGATGCTGTGGATGTTGTATATCTGAACTTTTCAAAGGCCTTTGACACAGTGCACGATAAAACTGAGGTAGTCTCTATTAAAATGAGACTGCTGGACTAGGGAAAATCCTGTGTCTGGAATTATTGGCTTAACCCCTTAATGACCCCCTAATCGGAGTTCCTAACGGTCGGTCATTAAGGTACTTCTCTGAAGCGACCGCCTTTACGGCGCCGGTCAGAAGAAGATTTCGGGACATCAGGGTCAGTATACGTGCCGTGTCGGGTGTGATATCACACCCAGACCCTGCACTAACCCCGGGGGATCGGAAAAACCTCTGATCCCCGGGTTGTTATTAACCCCTTACACGCGGCGCCAGCAGGCCCGCGGCGTGCAAGTGTTTCCCCTGTGGATCGGACCCCCCCCCCGGTGTGCTTACCGGGGGATCCGATCCCTCCTACCGCTGACCAGAGGTCCAAACGAGTGACCCTAGGCGTCGGCTCTCTTCGCCGGGTCCTGCCTTCCTGGGTATTGCAGTGTAGAGCTTGAATAAGCGATCAGATGATCGCTTCTTCAAGCAAAAGGTGGAAAATATGTGAGAGTAAAAAAAAAAAAGATTAAATCAGTTTATAATAATAATTAAGTAAATAAATAAAATAAAGTCCCATAATCTCCCCAGTTACACACATAATGCAAATACAGTATATAAAAACAAAACACACGAAAATGACATATTGTATTCACACGTAACCGTATTAATCTGTACAATAAATCTAAATCAATATTGAACCCGCTCGGTGAACGATGAAAAAAAAAACTACGAAAAACTTCCCGTAATATCAATTTTTCATCAACACCATCACAAAAAATGTTAAAAAGTGATAAAAAAAGCTACTCCCTAATATGATTGACTGAAAAGAACAACTCTTTTCGCAAAAAAAAGCCCTCAACCAGGTCGACAAATAAAATACGAAGTTATGGTCTAAAAAGTGTCAATAGTATAAAAACATGCGAATTCTCCAAGTTGGTTTTGTTCGGAAAAATTGAGCAAAGATAAGAAAAACTATATAATGAGGTAATCACCGCAATCGTAGTGAACCAGAGAATAAAGATAAAATTTATTTTTACATTACGGTGAGCGGGGGAAAAATGCTAAAATCCAAATAAAAATTGATGATTTTATTTTGTGTCCCCTTTGAAATAGTTAATAAAATCTCATGAAAGCTATGGCCCCCCTAATTAATTTCTATACATTGTATCTCATTCCGTAAAAAATAAGCCCCATAGTTTGCATTACCAAAAAAATAAAAAGGTATAGGTAGTAAATGTGACAATACAAATCTGGCTGTGAATGGCGCCTCCAATTCATTCTATGCCCGGCCGTGTGCCTGTACAGAAGTTTACCACCACATATGGGGTATCAGTAAACTCGGAGGAATTTGGCATAAACGTTGCAGTGCGTTTCAATCATTTAATGTTATCTGAAACTGTCAGTTTGGGCCTAAATGAATTATTTTCCAAAAAAATTCCATAGTTTCTAAATCGCAGGTCCATATTGTTTTAACCCATGTGAACACTTAAAGGGTTAATGGACTTAATAGAAGTTGTTACATACGTTGAGGGTGAAGTTTCTATAGTGGGGTAATTTATGGGGTTTTACTATATTTAGGCCTTACAAGTCACTTGAAGCGAGTTTTCCCTCAAAATGTGAGATTTGGCAATTTCATGAAAATAGAAAAATCGCACTAAAGTTTGCAACCTCATAACATCCTAGAAAAATGACCGAAGCAAAATATCATCCCAACATAAAGCAGACATTCCGTAAATGTATTTATCAAGCTTTTTTGGGTAGTTTTACTTCCTGTCTGAAGAAGAACATTCAACTTGGAAAATGAAGAATTTTACAAACTTTGCCAAATTTTCACTTTTTTTCAGAACGAATCGCAAAACTTATCACTTAACATTTTAATAACTCCTGGGTTAATGATGAAAAAAGAGGGTTGTCATTATTGACACATTCTCACACTGGGTTGACGTTACCATTAGAGTGCAACAGGGGCAATTATTGAGGCCACTTCATTTTAATATTTTTATTAATTACCTTGTAGTGGGTTTACACAGTCAAGTTTCAATATTTGCAGATAATAATAAGCTTTGTAAAGTAATTAATACTGAGGCCGATAGTATAGCATTACAGAGGGATATTGGAAGCTTGAGGTGTGGGCAGAGAAATGGTTGATGAGGTTTAATGTAGATAAATATAAAGTTATGCACTTGGGCCATGGAAACGAAAAGTATAATTATGTTCTAATTATGTTCTAAACGGTCAATTGGTAAAAATTACTTGGTAAAACTGCAGCTGAATGTCACAGGTGCTCCCGCAATCCATGTCTCGGATCGCGGGCCCATCCGTGCTCCTCCGTGTCCCCCCGCTGCGGCCCGGTCAACTCATTTACCTCTCCTGCCTCCTGCTCCTCCCCGGACTGCCGTGTGTGCGCGTCCCCGCCTCCTAGGGCACGCACGTGGCTCCGGCCGAAAATTTAAAGGGCCAGCGCACCGCTAATTGGTGCACTGGCTGAACACCTCAGCTTTAAGAATCCTGCCTCTTCCTGTGTCCCCTGCCAGATCTTTGTGCCTCACAGCCTCAGAGAAAGCTTCCTGATGATTATTCCTGCGTTCCTGTGTTTTCCTGCGTTTCTGTGTATTCCTGCGTTCCTGTGTGTTCCCGTGTGTTCACCCTCCTGAGTCCTGTGTTGCCGTGTTACCTGAGTTCCTCCATGTTGCTGTGTTCCGTGTGCCTGTGTTCCCGTTCCCACCTGCCTGGACCTCCCATTGCTGACCCCGGATTTGGACTTGACCTTGCACCTCTGCCGCCTGCCCTGACCCCGAGCCTGGACCTGACTTTGAGACTGTCTTCTGCTAAGGTACCTCGACCTCGGCTGCTAGTCGCACCTGGGAACGAGCTGGTGGTATCCTGCCGCAGCAAGTCCAACCCGCTTTGCGGAGGGCTCTGGTGAAAACCAGGTGCCACTTGGATTCCGGTCCCAGGTGTCGGCCAATTCCATCTCCCGCGGTGGTCCAGAGGATCCACTGATCCTGACAGTAAGATCCGGCCATGGATTCCGCCGAGGCTCCTCCTCCCAATCAGCCTGATCTTGCCACCATCATGATCCACCAGTCCCGGCAGATTGCCGCACAGGGGAATCAGCTAGAGCAAGTCACCGCCATGCTACAACAGCTGCTAGCTACCCAGCATCAGCAATAGTCTCCTGAAGCGGCCGCTGCGACTCCTGCTACCCCGGCTTATCTTCCTGCTGCTGAACCCAGGCTACGTCTCTTTGCCCGGCAAGTATGATGGAGATCCCAAGATCTCATCCCAAGGGGCTTCATAATCCAGTGCTCCTTGCACATAGAACTCATGCCGTCGCAATTTGTCACAGAGCGGTCCAAGGTGGCATTTGTCCTCAGCCTTCTTTCCGGGAAAGCCCTGGCCTGGGCTACTCGGCTTTGGGACAGAGATGACCCGGTTATGTCTAGCCTCACTGCGTTTCTGTCAAAATTCCGGTCAGTCTTCGAAGAACCAGCACGAGCCTCCTCTGCGGAGTCTACATTGTTGAACCTGCGTCAGGGCAACTCATCTGTGGGAGAGTACGCAGTTCAATTCTGCACCCTGGCTTCTGAACTTGCTTGGAACGATGCAGTCCTCATCGCTACATTTAAGTAATGGCTCTCTGCGCATGTCAAGGACGCCTTGGCAGCTCGGGACCTTCCATCTACCTTGAGTGGCCTCATCACCTTGGCTACTTGAATTGACGTTCGGTTTAAGGAGCGCACTGAGGAACTACGCTCCGAGTATCCCCAAAGCCGTGTTAGATGCCTTCCTCGCCTAGCACCAGTCTTCCAAAGGCCGCTCCAGCCCCCGCTAGAATCTTCTGCTGAGGAACCCATGCAGGTCGACCGAACCCGGCTCACTCTACAAGAGCATTCCAGATGACGTCAGAAGAACCTGTGCATGTATTGTGCCAGCCCACAGCACTTCGTCGGGACTTGTCCTGTCCATCCCCAACGCCCGGGAAACGCCAGCTCCTAGGCTTCTCAGAAGAAGTGTCCCTAGGTGTGAATAAAGCTTCTCCACGCCTGATTCTCCCCGTGCTCCTCAGCATTTGCACCAATACTCCGGTCCAGGTATCCACTTTCCTGGATTCGGGCTCTACAGCGAACTTTGTAGATGCTGCCCTGGTCTCCCTGCATCACTTCCCGGTGGTTGGTCTTGAGAAGCCCTTGTCCATTGCCTCAGTCAGTGGCCAGATTCTCTTCGTGCCCATATGGTTTCCCACGGAACCCCTGGTCCTTCAAGTTGGTGCATTACATAAAGAGAGACTCTCCTTTTTTGTGCTGCCACAGTGCACTTCCACTCTCCTGCTGGGTCTCACCTGGTTTCAGCATCATGCCCCTGTTCTGGACTGGTCTTCTGGGAAGATTCTCCGTTGGGGTCCGGATTGTTCCTCGCGCTGCATGACGGTTCCACATCCGCTCCCTGTCAGGACTGCTACCTTGTCTCCCAAGCCTCTGGAGGGACTTCCAGCCCTGTACCGGGACTTTGCAGATGTGTTTTCTAAAAAACAAGCAGAGACCCTTCCTCCACATCGTCCCTATGATTGTCCCATTGACCTGCTGCCTGGATCTTCTCCACCACGGAGTCGGGTGTATCCGCTCTCGGTTCCTGAGACTGCCGCTATGTCTAAATATTTAATGAAAATCTGCAAGAGGTTTCATCCCAAATCCTCCCACCAGCTGGATGGTCACCGCTAAGAATCGCTATCCGCCTGCCGCTTATCACGGAGCTATTTGATACATCTGCGGGTGCAAGAATTTTTTTCCAAATTAATCTCATGGGGCCTACAACCTCATCTGCATCAGGAAGGTTGGGCATTTTGAATATTCTAGTTATGCCCTTCGGACTTTGTAATCGCCAGCCGTTTTCCAGGAATTTGTGAATTATATTTCCGGACTTTGTATAGTTTGTGTTGGGTTTACCTGGATAACATCCCGTGTATTCTGCTGATCTCGAGTCCCACCAGTCTCATGTACGGCAAGTTCTCAGCCGCCTCAGGATGAACCACCTCTATGTCAAGCTGGAGAAGTGCCAGTTTCATCATAAGAGCCTTCCATTCCTTGGCTACATAATTTCTGATAAAGGTTTGCAGATGGATCCTGCCAAGTTATCTATGGTTCTTCAATGGCCACGCCCAGTGGGACTGCGAGCTATAAAAAGATTTCTGGGCTTTGCTAATTATTATAGACAATTTATCCCACATTTCTCATCTCTGGTCGCGCCGAAGAAGAAGCCATCACGAAATTAAAAACTGCTTTTTCCTCCGCTTCAGTCCTTACCAGACCTGATACTGAAAGGCCGTTCCTGGTGGAGGTTGATGCCTCCTCTGTGGGCGCTGAGGCGGTCCTTACCCAGAAGGGGCCTAGGGCCGAACACTCACTTGTGTCTTCTTCTCCAAAACCTTCACCTCCGCGGAGAGAAATTATTCCATTGGAGATTGGGAGCTTCTAGCCATCAAGCTGGCTTTGGAAGAGTGGCGTCATCTGCTGGAGGGAGCCCGATTTCCAGTCAGAATTTTCACGGACCACAAAAACCTTCAGTATCTACATACGGCTCAGCATTTGAATCCGCGTCAAGCCCGGTGGTCCCTCTTCTTTTCTCACTTTGACTTCCGAATCCATTTTCGTCCTGCAGAGAAAAACATCAAGGCTGATGCCTTGTCCAGTGCTTCTGATGTTACGGGGGAAGACTCTGCTCCGATGCATATTGTTCCTCCAGAGAGACTTGTGCTTGCCGCACTGGTGGACCTCCGGCAGATGCCTCCCAGCAAGAATCATGTGCGACCTGATCTCCGAAAGAGGATCCTGACCTGGGGACATTCTTCTCATGTGGCTGGGCACCCTGGGGTGCAGCGCTCTGTGGCCTTAATTTCCCGATTCTACTGGTGACCTGACTTGGTCAAGGAAGTTCGGGATGTTGTGGGTTCCTGTGCCTCTTGTGCCCGCAACAAGCCCTCAAGACTAAAACCTGCTGGTCTTCTGTTGCCGTTACCTGTGCCTACCAGCCCATGGTCTCATGTGGCTATGAACTTTGTTACGGATCTACCGCCATCTTCTGGCAATACCGTTATCTGGGTGGTGATTGACCACTTTTCGAAAAA
Organism: Engystomops pustulosus; assembly: GCA_019512145.1. Taxonomy (NCBI): domain Eukaryota; kingdom Metazoa; phylum Chordata; class Amphibia; order Anura; family Leptodactylidae; genus Engystomops; species Engystomops pustulosus. Next base: position 36,265,615 of record CM033648.1, on the reverse strand, counting down.
TGTCTCATTTTGTCCCTCTACCAGGTTTGCCTTCTGCTCGACGTCTCGCCAGCCTCTTCTTCCAGCATATTTTCCGGCTTCATGGTCACCCTCGTCACAACGTCTCGGATCGAGGAGTTCAGTTTGTGTCCAAATTCTGGAGATCTCTGTGCAACCAGTTGCAGGTGAACTTGGACTTCTCTTCTGCCTATCACCCACAGACTAACGGCCAAGTGGAGAGGGTGAATCAGACTTTAAGTTGCTATCTATGTCACTTCGTCTCTGCCCATCAGGACGAAAGGGCCTCTCTTCTACCATGGGCGGAGTTCTCTTACAATTCCCTTCTGCCGGTTCTGCTCCCTTTTTTATTAACTACAGACTGCATCCTCGGCCTCCTCTTCCGTTACCCATGTCTGCAGATGTTCCTGCTGTGGAGGACCTGGTACGTGATCTAAAAGCCATCTGGGAACAAGTCCACACCTCATTGCTCCAAGCCTCAGCCCAGACCAAGCGTCGAGCAGACAAAAGACGCCGACCATTTTCTGTTTTAGCTCCTGGTGACAGGGTCTGGCTGTCCGCCAAGTATGTTCGGCGGAAGATCTCGAGCTATAAATTGGGTCCCCGGTTCTTGGGTCCATTTGAAATTCTCAGCCGCATCAACTCGGTGGCTTACAAGTTGTGCCTGCCTCCCACTGCCACTCTTTCCACGTTTCTCTCCTTAAGCCAGTCATCTTCAACCGCTTCAACCGACAAATTACTCCTCCTCCGGCACCACAAGCTGATTCCAACGATGTCTTCGAGGTGAAAGAGATCCTGGATACTAAGACTGTGAGAGGTAGCCAGTTGTTTCTGGTAGACTGGAAAGGATTTGGTCCTGAGGAGAGATCTTGGGAGCCAGAGGATAACAGCCTGGACAAGAGTCTGCTCCTACGTTTTCTCAGGCCCAAGAAGAGAGGGAGGCCGAAGTGGGGGGTACTGTCACGAGTGCTCCCGCGATCTCTGTCTCGGATCGCGGGAGCATCCGTGCTCCTCCGTGTCCCCCTGTCTTCTGCTAAGGTACCTCGACCTCGGCTGCCACCACGGGCTAGTCGCACCTGGGAACGACCTGGTAGTATCCTGCCGCAGCAAGTCCAACCCGCTTTGCGGCGGGCTCTGGTGAAAACCAGGTGCCACTTGGATTCCGGTCCTAGGTGTCGGCTAGTTCCCTCTCCTGCGGTGGTCCAGAGGATCCACTGATCCTGACACTGAAAAAGACTTGGGGGTATTGGTGGATGGTAAACTAAATTTTGGTGACAAAAACCAGGTAGCTGCTGCTAAAGATATAAAATTATGGGATGCATCAAGAGAGGTATAGATTCTCATGAGAAGGACATAGTTTTGCCCTTATACAAATCACTGGTCAGACCAAACATGAAATATTGTGTACAGTTTTGGGCACCAGTGCATAAAAAGCACATAGTAGAACTGGAATGGGTGCAGAGGAGAGCAACCAAGATTATTAGGGGAATGTGGTGACTAGAATACAATGACAGATTAAAAAATTTGGGATTATTCCGTTTAGAAAAAAGACAACTAAGGGGAGACCTCATTACAATGTATTTACATGGGCAGTATAAGGATCTCTCCAAAAACCTTGTTATACCAAGGCCTGTGACCAGGAAAGGGAGGATCCTCTACGCCTACAGAAGAGGTGGTTCTACCATCGCCATAGACAAAGGTTCTGTAAGAGGTACTGTTAGAGCAGTGAGACTATGGAACTTTTTGCCGCAGGAGGTTCTTATGTGGAACTCTATGTACTTGTTAAAGAGAGGTCTGGATGTTTTTCTGGAGAACAAAAATTATCACAGGTTATGGGGAAAAAACATTTGTTTAAAGGTTGGACTTGATGGACTTTTTCCAGCCTTTTATACTATGATACTATGATACTTTTTAGTGGTGCCATTTAATATTCCATGCTGTCACAGATGCTCCTGCAACCCTCCTCTTGGGTCGCAGGCGCACTTGTGTGCCTCCCTGTGTCCCCTCTGTCGCTACACAAACTAAACTATGACTTTCCATGACTTCTAAGTTTGATGGGGACCTCAAGTTGTGCAGGGGCTTTATCACCCAGTACTCCTTGCAGATTGAACTTATGCCGACACAGCTCATCACAGAACGGTCTTAAGTGGCTTTCATCATCTGCCTCCTTTCGAGGAAGGCCCTGGCATGGGCTACTCCCCCCTGGGGCAGGAAAGACACAGACACTTCTTCACTGAATTACATTCCGTCTTTGAGGAACCAGCCCAGGACTCTTCTGCTCAGACCGCCCTGCTGAACTTGGGTCAAGGGGACTTATCTTTCAGTGACTATGCGGTTCAGTTCCATACCCTGGCTTCTGAGCTAGCCTGGAGTGAAGCAGCCTTGGTCACCACCTTTAAAAAAGGTCTTTCTGGAGAGATTAAAGACACACTGTCTGCACAAGACCTGCAGTCTTCTCTGAGTGGTCTCAGCATTCTGAGGAGTAGCCTCTTGTACAAAGGCAAGTCAGGACCCGACGTCTGCCCCGCCTGGCCCTGGTCTTCCAAAGACTACCTCAGCCGCATTCCATGTCAGCTGCAGAGAAACACATGCAGGTGGATAGAGCTGTGTCTGTCTACTCAAGAGCATTCCCAATGAAGCCAGGGAAATCTCTGTCTCTATTGTGCCAGCCCCGAGCACTTTCTTAAGACGTGTCCTGCTTATCCTCAGCATCCGTGAAACGCATGCAACTAGGGTTCTTGTGAGAAGTGCCCCTAGGTGAGAACAAAGCTTCTCCATGCCTGAATGTTCCAGTTCTACTCAGATTCGGAACAAGTGGTCTGGTTCAAGCTTTAATCTTCCTGGACTCCAGCTCTGTGGGAAACTTCTTGGATGCCTGTGGGTTCTTCTCTAAGACCTTTTCAGCCACATAGAGGAACTACTGTATTGGTGATCGGGAGCTTTTGGCCATTAAACTTGCTTTGGAAGAATGGCATTATCTTCTGGAGGGAGCTCATCATCCAGTCAGTATCTATACTGTTCAAAAAAACCTCCTGTACCTGCAGACTCCCCAGTGTCTCAATCCACGACAGGCTTGTTGGCCCCTCTTCTTCTCCTGCTTCAATTTCCAGAAAAGACTATTAAGGCTGATGCTCTCTCTCGTGCCTCAGATGTCATCCCCTATGCCTGCGGGTTGGAACGTTGCATAAAGAGAGACTGTCATTCTATGTTCTAGCCCGATCCACGTCTTCAGTTCTACTGGGTCTACCTCAGTTGCATGCTCCTGAACTCAACTGGTGTACTGGTGAGGTTCTTCGCTGGGGACCAGAGTGCCAGTCTCGCTGTTTGGTGGTTCCTCATCCTGCATCCTTCACGGTCTCCCGGGATCTAGCGCATGTGATTTAGGGCCTCTTTCTTGAGATTTAAATGGCCAGTACACCACTAATTGGTGCTGGCCACCTGCCAATCTGGTAAATAGCCAGCCTCTTTCCTCATGGCCTGCCGGATCTTTGTGCCTCGTGAAAAGCTTATTCCTATGCTCTGTGATTGTTTGGTGAATTCGCGTTGTGACCCGGTTCTGTTCCTGTTTACGCTTTTCCACTTCCTGCCCTGACCTCCTGCTCTGCCTCTGACATTGATCCCGTGCTGCCTGTCTCAACCTCCTGCCTCTCCCCGACCACAATTCTGCCTCAAAACTCTGTACCTTGCCTTGGCCACCACCGCGGACAAAGTTGTGCCTGTGGAGGGACCTGGTAGTACCACGCCGCGCAAGTTTGATCGTTTTTATTCAAATATTAATGGATGGAAAAATGAGGAAAAAGTGGCGATTTGGTGCTATTTTACGGTGTTCACTGACCAGAATAATCTTTTTAATATTTTGATAGAATGGGCATTTTGGGGCGTGGTGATACTTATCATGTATATCATCTTTACTGTTTATTTATTTTTATATGTGATTTAGGGAATGGGGGGGTGATTTAAGCTTTTACTTTTTTTTACAATTGTTTTATTTTTATTTTTTATTTTTTTTTAAATAAAAGTACTTGAAATAATAACATATAAAAACAAAGAAATAATTTAAAATTATAATAAAAAAAAATTTGTCACACTTGTTAAGCCTAAAACTCAAAAGTGATTTTGATGTGACTATTTTGCATCAAATTCACATCGTGTGCTGAGTTCAGTTCTGATCTCTGAGCATTCAGACTAGACATTCTGGCAAGCACACAACACAAGTTTAATGCGTGTTTGTCGCATTAGACTCGCTTGAGGATTGTAGGCCTAAAGTCACTCTGTGTGTCCAGACAGTTAATCTCTCTGCGTTTAAAGAAGCAATGGGAAAACTACAAAACTTCTTTCGTGGTTGCAGGTGCTCTGTGTGTTTAGATCCAGTTAATCATTCTCATAGCAGTAAAAGAAGCTATGGGAAAACCACAAATCGCGCCTCTCACTGTGGTTAAATTTGCTCTGGGTTTTCAGGCCCAGTTAGTCATTCTAGTTAGTCATTTTTGAATTTCAAAGTTCTGGAAATAAAGAATTGAGAATTTTTTTAATTTGAAGTTTCATTAATGCTGAATCGCAAAAATGTTTGAACTTAAAGTTCCTTTAATGCAGACTTGAATCATTTTTAAATTTATAGTTCCCGGAATGCAGAAATAAAACATTTTGGAATTTGAACTTCCAGGAATAAGAAAATGAAAAATGTTTGCATTTAAAGATCCATTGATAAAGAATTGAAAAATGTTTTTCAAAAAATTAATTTGAGATTCCTGGAATGCAGAATTGGAAATACATTGGATTTATGGTTATGCATTTGATGCAATATTAATTGCATTTGAAGTTCTATGGATGTACAATGAAGAATGTGAAAATTGATAGAGGGCAAGCTCTACCTCCATGTCCAATTGTCCCACCCAGAAATTGAATGGGAAAGACCCATCTTGTAGTACCAAGAGACATGTGGACAGATAATCCTCCACCATATGAGTCAAATTCTGCCTCCTACGTGCCACATCCAATGCTTTTGGAGATTGAGAAGAAGTGAACATGGCATTCTACTTTGCTCACTTTGCTAGTGTTCCTGGTGTGTTTCCTCCTCCTTATGCTACCAATGACCTCTCAATGTTGGATGGGAACTCCGCCAATAGAGTCTGCACTAAAGTGAGTGTGCTTGTACTCCCTCATTTTAGTCTCATGCTCTAGTATTGGAATGAATGATGCTACGGTATCCTTGAAGTGTTGTTCCAGCAGGCCATCCAATATTTGGCACTGTTGAGTAACATGGATGTCAGTGAGCAGGCACTGAAGCATATAGCAGCTCATGTGGCCCAGACTGCCCTGAAGCAAGAACAAGCTGTCCTTGGTGGGAGGTGTCTCCACCTTCTCCTCGGAATCTCCCCAGCTATACTCCAGTGATGCTCATGAGCTGCTCTGGGTGTCTCTTTCTAGTGCTTCAAAACAGTTCCCTGTTTAGACAGTGCAGTAGCAGAGCACCAGTCAGGGAACCCACCCTGTGACCCTTGTGTGGGTGGGCCTGGCAAATGTTTCTCATCTTCATCCTTCACCAACGTTAAATCAAGGCCTGTACAACTTTTTTAGCAAGTGAAAGATGGGGATGTTAGGGCTCACAATGGTGTCACTGGGGATGATCATATTGGTGGCATATTGGATTCAGTGTAGCACTGAACAAATTTCCTTAATGGTGGACCAGTGGTGCTAAACTGCTTTGACTCACCCGGGGATTCTACAGCTGGAATTCCCCAAATGCCGGCTGCTGACAAATCCTTTCAAGCAAATCCAAAGTGGAATTCTATCTTGGTGGTACATAACATATGAGGTGGTGGCTAGGCAGGCCAAAGTTTCTCTGCAGTGCAGATAGATAAAGAGCATCATAGTGTAAACACTTAAAATGGGAACACATGGCATGTACCTCATGTAGTAGCTCGGGCACCTCTGGACAGGAAACTTTGCAGTTGGCCAGGAACCGTTGCACCACCAATTTGAGCACATGTGCAATGCATGGCATGTGCATCAACTTGGCTTGGCCCAAAGCTGCTTTAAATGTTACACTACAGACACACTGTAGGATAGCCATTGTTTCCTGGGTCCGTGGGTGTGGGCAATAGAAGTTGTTGACGAGACTACAGGCTGACGCTTAGGCCCCCATTCACTTGTTATGCTGGTGCTTTCCTGGCCACCACCTCTTTAGCCAAAATTTCACTGCCTTCTACCCATGTTCGGTCAAAGCCCTCATCATCACTCCTGGATTCTTCACCCTCTGCTACAACATCAAGGGGAGGTGGCTGGGCCACTGAAACCCAGATACAGGAATCATCATACAGCATGACTTACTTAAATGCGTTATCCAGCAAGATCTTGAAGTCCTGTCTCTGTATAGTATTTCAGAAAAATCATAAATCTTCATCAATCATACATTGATTGTAAAGTTACTCCAGTGAATAGTACAAACTAATACGTATATCATAAAAGTGCTGTTGTCAGTAAATAGTGTCTAGTAATACCTTGATTGTAAAGGTGCTATCACAGTATAGTTTAGTACTGCAGGTCAGGTAAGTATGAATTAAAGGACAGGGATGTGGTGATGCTGCTGCTGCTGGTGGTGATGGATCTGGTACTACACGAAGAAGATGTGTTCCGTCTGGTGTAAGTAGATGCAGCATGTACTGGTAGGCCTCAGTAAGCCACATGAAGATAAGACATTGGTCAATTACATGACATCAACTTCCATGTGATTATCTTCCCCATGCTCATCCTCATATGGAAGTGCAGAGCCCTCCACTCGCTTCAAAGTAGGAGTCTGTGATCTGCAGACAGAGAACTTTGGTACTGAGAGCTTGATGAAAGAAGCAGTGAGGAGGAGGATGAATTTCAAGCAACCTGCTCTTTCACTAGCCTCAGTGAAACAGAACCTTAAAAGCCCAATAAGCTGCCACCAGCTCTCCTTTTATATAAGCCTAGTCTCTAACAGGATTATATAGTGAGGAACCAACCAGGTAGCATGTATTAAACCGAGACACGGGTGTGGGAATTCGTCGATCAAGTTAAAAGAGCAACGCAGGTTAAATTTTATATATATAAAATTAACAGAGTACAAAATACAAGGTTAGAACTACGAGTATCAGATCCTTCTTGTGCTTGTTATGGTGATGATTCCTCAGGCAAAGACCATGGGCATCAAGGCTGTTCTGATTATATTAGGTACAGACACACTCCTGCACACCCCCAGTAGGGCTTTGAGGACCATCCTCTCTGGTATTAAATCCAGAACCTTCTTCATAGCTTCTCAAGGGGAAGTCATAGAGTCAGGGTTCTGGTATCATTGGATCCAGGTGAATCCTTGGATCGCATTGATATCAAACCTGACCCATTTATTTTGGTTCTATTCAGAGATATTTGTGTGCAAGAATGCTCAAATCGTGAGACATAACTATGTAATCCCCTGGCGCTATAGATCCAAAATTATATTCCCTTCCGAGCCCTACTGCGTACCCATATAACATTTTATATGAACACGTGGGGCAATTCTACAATCAGGAGAAATAGTTTTACACATGTTTAGAGGTTGTTTTATGTTTTATCCCTTGTGGCTAAAAATTTTGGGGAAATTTTCATATTTTTCTTTTCTGAGGCATAATTAAATCAAACAGCTGTTGGGGCAAATACACATATTATAAAATGGTTTCTCTTTTTTGGGCTCTTCTCTGTTTTCGTACCACTAGGGCTTTCCGAATGCATCTTGTCAAATGAAAACTTTTTGAGCCATATTTGTCTTCCATAAACTAAACAACAATCTTTCCCTTCCAAGTGCCACCCTGTGCCTGTACAACAGTGTACAGTGACAAAATGGGTATTGGCATACTTGGGAGAATTACACTAAACATTTTTTAACCCATTGTGAAGGTGCAAATTTTAGTGTTCAATGAATATATTGTTAGATAAAATTACATTTCTGTAATTTCCCTTCCATTTATTTTTGACCCTCATGAACCATAGGGTTAGGAAACTTCCCAAAGGTTGTTTTGAATATTTTAGGAGAGCAGGATCTAGTCATATAGGCCTTATAAAGTCACTTATAATTAAATTGGCCCTCCAAAAATAGGTTTTAATGATTTTTGTGAAAATCTGAGAAATCACACCTAAAGTTATAAGCCTCCTAACATCCTAAAAAAGGAAAATGATGTTTGAAAAATGATTCCAAGTTTAACCAGACATATAGAAAATGTTAGTTATCATGTTATTTTGGTGTTATGACTTTCCATAAAGTAGAACATTTTGAATTTGGAAAACAGTTTTTTTTACCAAATTTTTGCCAAATTTATGTTTACTTCATGAATAATTACTAAAGATATTGCTTTAATTTCTAAACAAACAATGTGTACAATGTGTCACAAAAAATACTATCTCATAATCATCTGGATATGTTAAAGCATTCCAAATTTATGACCACTTATAGTGACACGTGTCAGATTTAAAAAAAAAAGATGTGTCAGGAAGTCGTTAATAAGGTTTAATAAGAAAAAATGTGTCAAATACCACGCGGCAAGGTGATATCGAATTATATGAGTCTTTGTTTCCAGTGCTGGAATGGATTGAGTAACACAGAAAAGACACACTTTCCTCACTGAAGTTTAGCTCATAGCAAGGCTGCTTTATTTTAGGCACTGAAACTCTTATATGGAAAATCATAACACATTTTGCATAGGGCATGCAAGTACACAAGCGGGCAATACTATTGGGTGGTTTGGCCCTGGAAATGCAACACTATTGGATGCAAGCACACAAAGGAATGTAGAACAATTTGGCTTCACACAAACAAAGTTAAGTCTAAGTGCGCTAAGTCTTTGTGTTTTTTACCTTACTGTGTTTGAATAGAAACCCCACCCAAACTTTAGTTTTCACTAATCAAATTATGTGAAATGAATGCTGAGTCTTTAACCCCTTAACGCTCTGCGCCGTAGCTCTACGGCGCAGAGGTATAGGGAATGTATGAAAAGGGCTCACGGGCTAAGTCCTCTTCATACAAAGGTGGGGGTTTTTGCATATTGCAGAAAACCCCCACCGCCAATAACTGTGGTCGGTGCTATTAACCTCTCCGTTGCCGCCGGCAAAGTCGCCGCCGGCATTTAAATGAGCCAGTGGGTCATTGTAATGAATGAGCTGCAAAAATGCCATATATTGCAATACAGAAGTATTGCAGTATATGGTAGGAGCGATCTGACCATCTAGGGTTAATGTACCCTAGATGGTCTAAGAAATAGTGGAAAAAAAATTAAAAAAAAAAGTTTAAAAAATAAATAAATAGAATATTAAAAATTCAAATCACCCCCATTTCCCTAGAACTGATATAAAACATAATAAACAGTAAAAATCACAGACACATTAGGTATCGCCGCGTCCAAAAATGCCCGATCTATCAAAATATAAAAACGGTTACGACCGGCAGTGACTTCCGAGGTGGGAAATGGCGCCCAAATGTCCGAAATGCAACTTTTACACCTTTTTACATTACATAGAAAAATGAAATAAAAAATGATCAAAATGTCGCACAGACCTCAAAATGGTAGCAATGAAAACGTTGGCTCATTTCGGAAAAAATAACACCTCAAGCATCTCCGTGCAGCAAAGTATGAAAAAGTTATTAGCGTCAGAAGATGGCAAAGTTTTTTTTTTCTTTTTTGTACACATTCGTTTAATTTTTGAAAATGTATTAAAACACAATAAAACCTATATAAATTTGGTATCACCGTGATCGCACTGAACCAAAGAATAAACCTGAGGTGTTATTTTGAGTTCACAGTCAAAGTCGAAAAAACAGCCCCCAAAAACGTGACTTTTTTTTTAATTTTTCCACATTTGGAATTTTTTTTCAGCTTCGCAGTACACGGCATGTTAAAATAAATAACATTACGGGAAAGTAAAATTTGTTATGCACAAAATAAGCCCTCACACAGGTCTGTACACGTAAAAATAAAAAAGTTATGGATTTTTGAAGGTGGAGAGCGAGAAATGAGCGAAAAAACCAACAGAATGTGACATGGCGTCCAAGACCAGTGGATATCCTTAACAAGCTGATCTTGTTTCTTCCACACCTGCTATGTTATTTCTAACTACTTTGAAGAGAACCTGTAACCAGGTTTTACAGTGTGATAATGCTACCAACATAATACAGCAGGAATGCAGATATTTACTATATGGAAAATAACTATTTTATTTCACAATGCAGGTGAAGAATATTCAAGAGATATAAATAGATATGAAAATCCAAACATGCTGTGTTTTTAGCACTAAAATTTCCTACAGTTTTTAGCTCAAAAATTTCCTACAGATTTCCTAGCATTTTAACACATAACAAATCCCAAGAGTTAAAGTTAATTCTAAAGAACCCTGTGTAACTTAAAGAATACAATATTCATAAAAACTATTTAAAATGACTGTTTACAGATGTTCAGGTGTTATAAAAGGTCTGTTATCAAACAACTTGAAGGGGAGAATTCATCTTGTTTTGCATCTTTCTGTAATTCAGTCTGCAATACTGGCATCGGAAATAAAATGTTTGAAGCTTGTAAAAAGCATAATTCTAACCTTTTCAGGGAAATACTTTAAATTTAAAGCTGTAGTAAAGTAGGAGATACAAAATGTAAATATGTATTCACCACTGATCAACATAACCACATTAAAAACTTTGGAGTTTGGGCAGAATGCCTAGTTACTTTTAGTTTTATTACATCAGTTATTCTGACCCAAAACCAAACATAGAGAATACACATAGATAGGATAAAGATCTGCACCTGTTTTGTGTGATCAACAACTTTTAGATTTGGTTCACAATAATTGCACAAAAATTAAATAAATGAATAACTGGTACTTTTCTGGGCTTATTTACCAAGGGTCTGCGGGCACTGTTTCGTCGTATTTTCCTACGTTTTCGGGGATTGCACGGCTGTGACAGGTATTTGCCAGGGGATTGTGTCGCATGCGATCATATTTTGGCGCAGTTGCACTGTCTTTAATGCAACAGAAATCTGGGGCGGGCCATCGGGCAGAATGGTCTTGCTGTGGCAGGATGCCACCAGATAATTCTACAGGTGGCAGCCAAGGTCAAGGTACTTTTGCAGGAGACAATCTCATGGTAAAGTTCAGGCACAGGGTCAGGGCAGGCAGCAGAGATGTAAAGTCAAGTCCAATCCAGAGTCAGCAATGGAAGGTCCAGGCAGATGGAAATGGGAACACGGGAATGGACAGTAGCACGGGAACATGTATGCAGGAACATGGGAATAGGAATGTAGGAACACACAGGAACACAGGAACAGGAACACAGGAACAGGAATGCAGGAACACAAAGGAACACACAGGAACATGGAGCACAGGAACGCATGAACAGGAGCAGGAACACACAGGAATGTAGGTACAGGAACAACCAGGAATGAAGATCTACTCAGGTATATCGTAGGGGAGCTTTCTCTATGGCATAGTTTCAAAGATCCGGCATGGTGTGCAGGCAGATTTATATAGAATTCTGGGAAATGGCGGCCCAAGGTCCGGAATCAGGCACGGTGAGAGGTAAGCCGCACGAGCGCAGCACTGGCAAACGCAAAGGGACACGGGTGAGTCGTGACCCCTTCCAGTCGATGAGAAACAACCACTTTCCTCTGACCAACTTCATATCTAGGACCTCCTTTACTTCATGGCCATCAGTTGCAAAAGCGGTTCCAGATGACTGATTTCAGGAGGGAGGCATGGAAGGAGTCCGGGATGCACATGGTGGAGAAGAAGGAGCTTATATGCCACAGGATTGATGCGCTTCAGTATTTCACATGGACCCAGAAATTGAGGACCAAGTTTATAGCTGGGAATCTTCACACCAACATACCTAGAATACAGTGATACTCTGTCACCTGGGGAAAAGACTGGAGGAGACCTGCGCCTCTTGTCAGCCTGGAATTTGGTGTGGCGGATGCCGGAGTAAAGACTGATGTCTTTTCTCCCAGACGGCTCTGAGATCTCGGAGATTTCAGCAAGAGGGAGAGTTGGATGAGGATGTTGTACATACACAATAGCAGAGCCAGCCGATTCAGAGTCCAGAGAGACAAAATGGCGGAGATAGCAGCCTAAGGTCTGATTAACCCTCTGAACTCTTCCATTGGACTGAGAGTGGTAGGCAGATGAGAAGTCCAGCTTCACTTGTAGTTGACCGCACAGGGATCTCCAGAAACTGGAAACAAACTGGACCTCCCCGGTCCGAGACAATGTGCAGAGGAAGTCCATGAAGCCGGAAGATGAGCTGGAAGAACAGACTGGCAAGGCGTGGAGCCGACGGCATGACTGGCAGTGGAATGAAGTGGGACATCTTGGAGAAGTAGTCAGTTACCACACAGATGACGATATTACCTGAGGAAGATCGGTGATAAAGTCCATTGCCACGTGGAATTGCAGGAGCCCACAAAATCCCGTAAATCCTTGACCAGATCTGGCCACTAGTAGTGTCAGGTAATGAAGGCAATAGAGCGCTGCACCCCAGGGTGCCCAGCCACACGAGAACAATTTCCCCAAGTCAGTATCCTTTTCCGAAGGGCATTTCGGACATACATCTTGCCTGGAAGAAGTGTGGAGGAAATGTATCAGAAAGTTGAAATGGGATAAGAAGAGAGACCAACGAGCCTGTCTTGGATTGAGACGCTGGGCAGTCTGGAGGTACAGGAGGTATATGATCAATATAGATACTGACTGGATGACGAGCACCCTCCAGAACGCCATTCTTCCTAAGGAAGTTTATTAGCCAGAAGTTCCAGGTCACCAATAGAGTACTTCCGTTCTGCGGCTGAAACTGTCTTGGAGAAGAACCCACAAGTGAGAGTTCAGCCGTTGGGACCCTTCTAGTGAGAACGGCTCCAGCACCAATGGATGAGGTGTCAACCTCCTGCAGGAACGGTTTCTCAGTGTCAGGCCAGGTGAGAACGGGAGCAAATGAAAAGGCAGATTTTAGCTACGTGATAGCGTCTTCAGCCACCGGAGGCCAAAGCTTAGGGTTGGTGTTCTTCTTGGTCAGCACCACAATGGGAGATACCAGAGAAGAGAAATGTGGGATAAACTGCCAGTAGTAATTGGCGGAGCCCAGGATTCTCTGGATAGCTCATAGTTCCACTGGATGCGGCCACTGAAATTCTGAAGACACCTTCGCAGGATCCATTTGTAGTCCTTTGTCTAAGATATTGGGGCTTATTTACTAAGGGTCCCATGGCTGCATTTTTGCCGGCTTTTCCGACTTTTCGGGGATTGCATCACTGGGAAAGGGATTTAGAAGGGAGCTATGTTGCACGCAATCAGATTTTGGTGCAATTGTGCCGGCTTTCATGCGACAGAAATGGGGGGGGTGCTGTCAGACGATCCGACGGATTCGGACAAACCGTCGAATCTTCAAAATTATGTCGCAAGACAAGCATTTACATGCACCGGGAAGAAGATGGTGAATTCTGGTGGACCTGAGCGGGGAAGCGACATCAAGTCTATTGAACAGTCATAGGGTCGGTGTGGCGGCAGAGTGTCTGTGTACTTCTTTGAAAAAACATCTGCAAAGTCCGCTTATGGAGGAGGGAGACCCACCAGAGGCTTGGAGGACTCCAGAAGTGAAACGGCGGAGATGGGACACGGCAGTTTCAGACAACATGACTGGAATTCGGTCCCCAGCGAAGAACTTCACCCGTCTGCCAGTTGAGCTTTGGTGCGTGGCGCTGCAAACATGGAAGGCCCAGAAGAACTGAAGACGTGCACCAGGTTAGCACATAAAAAGAAAGTCTCTCCTTTCCCCCCACTTGAAGGCATAGCGCTTCAGTGCAGTATCTGATCGGATCCTGGAAAATCTGTCCACTGACTGACGAGATGACCAGCAGCTTCTCGAGACGGACCACAGGATGATGGTACTGAGAGACCAAGGCAACATCCACAAAGTTTCCTGCCGAACCAGAATTCAGGAAGGCAGAGGTGGAGCTGAGTAGGACAGGTATGTTCAGACGTGGATAAGCTTTGTTCTCACCTAGGGACGCTTCTTCCAAGAACCCTAGGTGCGTGCGTTTCCTGGACGCTGAGGACAGAGTGGACAGGTCTGAAGGAAGTGTTCCGGGCTGGCACTGTATCAACAGAGGTTCTCCTAAAGTCACCTGGATCGTTCCTGGGAAGACAGATAAGCTCTGTCCACTTGCATAGGCTTCTCTGCAGACGGTACAGCCGGAGGCTGGTGCGGCCTTTGGAAAGCAGGAGCCAAGCGAGGTAGACATCATGGATGGACTTGGGGTTTCTCGTGACAAAACTCTTCAGCAAACTCCACAAACCACATGTCAATTCCCGTGGCTAAGGTGATAAGACCACTCAGGGTAGACAGCAGATCACAAGCAGCCAACGTGTCCTTAACATGAGAGGAGAGTCCCTTTTGGAATGTCACCGATCGGGCTTCTTCATTCCAGGAAAGTTCTGAGGCCAGGGTACGGAACTAGACAGCATATTCTGCCATGGACGAGTTCCCTTGGCGCAGATCTAGCAGCTCAGTCTCAACAAAAGAGGCCTGTGCGGGTTCGGGTCTGGAATCAGGCATGAAGAGAGACAAGCCATGTGAACGCAGAGGGGATCAGGTAAGACTAACATTTCTTGGGGTAAAGAGCCATCTGCCATTGTTTGTTAAATATAGACATAAGATACAGAGTAAGGAGTTGTCCAAAGGTCATAAAATACCCATTCGAGAAACCGTCAGGGCCTGGAGCTTTATGTTTTTTTAAGTTGATTTATAGTAGAGGTGATCTCTTTGTCTGAGATTGGTTTATTTAGGGTTTCTTTTTGGGTTGTTGTCAATGTCGGGAGGTGGACCTTTGCTAGAAATGTGTTGATTGCATCTGGCGATGGTTGGGGAGTCTGTCGGTCATCTTTAAGATTATTCAAGGAAGAATAGAAAGTTGTGAACATATTCACAATTCTCATGGGATGAGTTTCTTTTTGGTGAATGTCCTGTGAGGAGAACAAGAATGGGATGATTTAACTCTCCTTGGCTTAACCTTATTAGCCATTAATTTGCTAGACTTATTGTACACCGTATTGCATGCTCTAATGGACAATAATTCCTTTTCATAGTCAGATAGAAGGTTAGACCTTAAAGAGGACCTTTCACTACGTGACTTGGGGATTACTACCTGACTATGGGGATTAGCATACCATTCTGTAGGAGCTGCTACATCTATTCACGGGCACTTTGAATTTTCCTTCTAGCCCCTATGGTTGCAAAGACATTAGTCCCGAGATCTGACCATTATAATCTGTGTTTGGTCAGAGAGGAGGAGCTGGGGCTGGAGCTGGGGCTGGGGCTGGAGCTGGGGGCGTGTGTTATGCTAATCTTCTCTCATATTGTCAATAGAAAGCTGTAATTTCTCTACATTGCATTTGTGGTAACATTGCATTTGCTTTCACAACTCATTTGCAATGTAAACAGAATGTCCACGCCATGTGAACGCAATTTTGAACATTGTGTAAACACAATGTCAACAGAATATTAACAGAATGTGTGTGAACACAGACTAAAGGTGAACATAGAAAAAAAAAATCACAGCTCAATATTCATAATGGCTTCCCTGACATTGCCTGCCACTGATTGGACAGTATGAGAGAAGATTAGCATAACACATGCCTCCAGCCCCAGCTCCTCCTCTCTGACCAAACACAGATTACAATGGTCCAATACAGGGAATGTATCTCTTTAACCGTGGGGGCTAGAAGGAAAATTCAAAGTGCCCCTGAATCTATGTAACAGCCCCTACAAGATGGTACAAATATCTCTACATGTATGAGGTAGTGAAAGGTCCCCTTTAAGGCCTGCTGGGTTTCTGTTGTTAAAGGGGTTGGGATCTGTTTTTATGTCATCCTCTATTTTCTGCAGTTTAATTAATAACTCTGTTACTGCTTCTGGAACAGAAACCCCATCTGCATAAGCACTCCTCTTACTGCTACTTTATGTGCAAGCCATAGGTTGAAAAGATTCACTCTCAAATCTACATAATGCTGGAAGTACTCCAGTAAGCCTGGGTGATTTTCTCTTTATTTGAAGGCAAGGAGTATATGAATGGAGTGTTCCTCCAGTACCACTGGGAGGGGAGACTGTTAAAAATGACAGGCTGTCATACATCCAGGAGTGGTCCGACCATGTTGTGGCACCTATGTTCGCTTACATGTGTCAGCACTCTACTATCCGCCAGACACAGATCGTTTATCGTGAAAGACCTACGTCTATGCGAGTAAAACGTAAATTCCCTGGACGATGCATTTAAACACCTATATGTGTCATACTTTGCTCCTTGCATAACCAATTAGTAAGCAAGATGGAGGGGGCCCTGCTCCTGGCTGTTGTGTCTACATGGGGTCAGGAATTATATTAAAGTCGCCAAAAAGCAGTAGATTGCCTTTTTGTATCTTCCTAATCTTTTTGATTGTTTTGTTTAGAAATCTCATCTGAGGCCTATTCGGGCCATAAATATTTGCCAGAGTGAATGGGACATAATTATTGTTACGTACCACGACCAAGTACTTCCCCATCTCATCACACAGGGTCTCTGAGACCTTCACCTCTATATTTTCTCTAAATGCTATTAGGACCCCTGCTTTTTTAACCTCCGCATTTGCCAAAAAAATTTGTTTTTAAAAATAGGTATTTTCCCTTCACAAAATGGGTCTCCTCTCTGATTTCCACCGTCTCTGCCTTTGCATCCTTCCATACAGAAGCCCTTTGAAATGGGAAATTCAACCCCTTTACATTAATACTCATTACACGAGTGCTTACTATTTATTGTATCGGAAGTCAGTTTTCTATAAGTAAATGTTGTTATAGTTTTATTTGACTTTCCTATGAGTACTAAGTCTACAAACACAATTTCATCTCTGTTTAATGAATGTATGAATTTTAAATTGACCTGATTGTAATCTATGAAGAGTGGCTCGGCAGACACATGAGGGCACATTTACTTACCCTTTCCCACGGAGTGCATTTTCCAACGATCATGCACTCTGCCGCGATTCACTAAGATCGTGCGTGTGTCGCCTTCTTCTTCCTGGTTTATGTAAGTGCATGTCTTGCGACACAATTTGTAAGTTAAATCCTGCGCTTAGTCCGAATCATTTGGATTGTGCGATGCCTCCCCCATTTCTGTCACATGACCCCCATGTTGGTCTTCCAACACTGCCCCGCACTTTTGTCAGACCGTGCAGTTTCTTCCAGGCTGAACGGCTTGTACAGGTACATAAAAAGTGTCTGCGCTGCTATTGTGTCGCACAGAACCCTTTTGTGGCGCAGCTGCGCTGGCTTCCATGCGAACAAATTCGAGGGCATGCCGTCTGTTGGTCTGGGTGATTCGGACCGAGTGCCTTATTTAACTTGCAAATTGTGTTGCACGCCCTATGTTAAAGGTGCGCCACAAAAAGATGGTGAACTCTGTCAGGCCAGTGCATGGAAGTGACAGATTCATTATTTCTGGCACACAATTTCTGGCAATCTTAAGTTTTAAGATTTTAAGTTTTCTTAATTTCTTAGTAATTATGTGCCCCAAAGTGTTTTTTTGCACTTTTAATTCCACCATAGTAAAAAAAACAAGCAACATTTCACCTTCTCTATGAAGGCTTTATCAAGCAACTGTGTGGGTGCAGACCAAACATTTTTACAAGTGAATTAATGATCATCACAAGTGGTGAATAATGATGTCTTATAACAATTCCAAGTAAAGTAAAGTGGGTAAAGTACATAATGTATAGAAGTTATTGTAAAGTGACAATGTGGCAAAATATAGCAATGCAATAGATATCATAAGTGTAAACAGAACCATCAATCACGGTAGTAATATCTATTAACTCTAAGTGTACTGGTCAATAATACCAATTGATCACCTCTAAATCTCTGTGAGGAGTGAAAGAGTTTGTTAAAAACACAGAATAAAAAAATCACAGTTACGAGGGAAATAGAGCATTGCATGTGTATTGTCTGCGAGTCTCTGAGGTCAGAATATTGCAGCAAACCATTGGTTTCCGATAACCACCTGAACCAACGGACCAGCACAAGCGTAATAGAGAATGTGTGATAGAGAATGTGCCGCAACGAGCATCGGGGTGCCGCAATGAACATCGGGACTACCCAGAGATGAATATGTAAGTTTTCTGGGAAAACTAGGGACTGGCTGTATACTTAAGGGGACTGGCTGGCTAATAAAGGTGGCTGGCTGGCTACTAAAGAGGGCTGGCTACTAAAGAGGGCTGGCTGGCTACTACTGGGTGCTGGCTGGCTGTATACTAAAGGGGGCTGGCTGGCTATATAATAAAGGGGGCTGGCTGTATACTACTGGGGGTGGTAAATTTTGGGGCCTCGGCTTATAAACGGGTTGGCTTATACTCAAGTATATATGGTACCTGCTTTTGTTCTTCAGTAAAAACATTTGTAGACACTTTAACCACATCAATCCTTTTTTACTTTTCTGGCTTGTGCATGGAATGTTAAAGATGCCTTCTGGCTTATTTTTGTTTATGTTTTCTCCCCCCATGTTATTTTTTTTAAAGATCAGTTCACTTCTTTCTTTGTGCTTCTTCATGTTAGATGTTGGGGTTCTGAATGGTCGTATACTAGCTTCAAATTGTAGTCATAGAGGATTTGTGAAAATGATATTCTCCTCCAGCGATGCGATGGACTTGTCAATCCGGACAATGCCTAATACATCTAATTCATCTAATTCTAAGCCATCCTCTAGTGGCTTGAATTTTTTTTTTTTAATTCTGCTAAACATACACTTTCATATTCTGTAATTAAGTGCTTGAGTTGATCAGAACAGTGTGATAATATATCATTCCATTTTATGACAAATTCATCTGAATAAATGGTAGTGGGTATTTTTTGAAGATGGAGTCCTCTGGCCACGATGCCCTTTTCAATATATGTTTTCTGGTTTGTGCGATCCCACCAAATGTGTGTGTCTTGTTTCAGAAGCCTTTGTCACTATCTGAGTTATTTCCTGATGAAGATGCAGGTGGATCCTTTACTACAAATACTGCAGCTGCTCTTTCACATCTATTGATACTTGGTTGTAGCATATCACCCACTTGACTCATTACAACTCTATGACATGAGCAATCCCTTGAATGTGATAAAGCTCCCAAAATGTATGTTTTCAGTAGCACTTTGATGCCGAGCACATACATTGCAGTAATGTGCTCGGTAGCAAATTTCACACATATAAAACCAGCTCACCTGGCTGCAAAAACATTTAGCCAGGATCTCCTTGCTGGTAGGTAGTTAAATCCAGCATAACAACTACCAGAGGCCCAGCCAAATTTTTCCTGCTACTATAATTCTGTTTGAATTAATATTACATTATAGAAGAAGCAGTTTATGATTCCTTTTTTTATATTGGAAGCGTATGTTTGGAAAAAAGTATTTACTGCTTTATACAGATATCATTCATGGTTTCAATCCTTTACCCTTAATAACCTTTCTTCTCTGTGTACATAGCTTTCTATTTCTGTTCATCTAAGAGAGCATTAAAATGTGTATTTTCTTTAAACGTATACATATCAAAATATGCAATGATTACCAAAATTAAGGAAAAAAAAGGAATGAGTCATAACAATATATATTTACACTTTCTTCCTTCCAACAAGTCTTGTCTTTGTGTTTGCTTCACAATAAACTATTGCCTTTCTAGGTTTCATTTTTACAGTGCCCCCTCTCCTTGATTCAGCCACATACAGGGGATTGTTGGTGAGGGCATCTTTTTAACTGCACATACTTTTGGGTAATTGCATTTGCTGTTAATTATATGACTTCTCACACAAAAAGATTAGGGTGGTCACTGTTAATGCTTCTCAATAAACTGGGGTAACAATTTTCATGAGTTCACAGGGAACTGCAATCAGTTATGGTTAGAGATGAGCAAGCACTAAAATGCTTTTCCCGATGCTCGAGTGCACGTATCGAATAACGAACCCCATTGAAGTCAATGGGAGACTCAAGCATTTTTCACTGAAAGAACACATTGAAACAACACTGAAGAACACATTGCAGATGTTTGCAGATGTTTTCACTGAAAGAACACATTGAAAGAACATTGAAGAACAAATTGCAGATGTTTCCGTACATCTGCTAACTTATCCGAAGACACGCGTGCAGAACAATATATATGCTATTGTGAAGAACAATATGTATGAAGAACACATTGCAAATGTTTCCATACATCTGCAATGTGTTCTTCACACATATTGTTCTTCACATACTATTGTGAAGAACACCGTTCGGCACTAATGTCTTCGGATAAGTTAGCAGATGTACGGAAACATCTGCAATGTGTTCTTCACTTAAATGATCCTGTGTTCATTGTGTTCACAGTTTTCATTGTATTCTTCAATGTTCTTCACTGTTCTCTTAAGTAAATGCTCAATCTCGAGCAGGTGAAATACTCGTCCGAGCAACGAGCCGTTTCGAGTACGCTAATACTCGAACGAGCACCAAGCTCGGATGAGTATACTCACTCATCTCTAATGGTGACGTTTTATTCAAGGTAACAACTTGCAAAAGCGCCAACCACTTTAATCCATGACCCTGTACAGCAAGATGGTGAAATAAAGAGGAATAAAGAAGATAGCAGTGGTCGGTGAGTGCCATTCTTTTCTTGCAAGCTAAATGAATATCATTCTATGACTTCATGTTGTTTTTTGCATTATTTAGAAATCATTGTGCTTTGATTATTGTTATTGATATGTAGTTGTGAATTATCTACATTATAATTATTGTGTCTAGCAGTTTTTATGGTAGCTAAATTTGTGACTTTTAAGCCACCATGAACAGGGCCGCCACTAGAAATTTTAGGGCCCCTGACTGAGAAGATTTTTGCCCCCCCCCATACTTTACTTCCCATGTTAGATTTTTAAGCAACATTGCTTGCCAAACTGGTACTTACCCGCCAGTAGATAGGTAGTCATCTCAGCACAAGGCCACAAGTAGATAGGTAGCCACTGCACATGCCCACAAGTAGATAGGAAGCCACAGCAAGAAATAAAAATGAATACTCACCAACCTGCACTACCTGCAGCCAGCACATCACATGCCCCCCAGTACGAAAGTAGCCTCCATAGCACATGACCACCAGTAGGTAGTAAACCACATCAGCACATTACCCCAGTAGGTATTTAGCCACCCCAGCATATACCACTAGTAGGGAGGTAGTCACCGCAGCATATGCCACCCAGTAGGTAGTTAGCCACAGCACATGTCCCTAGTAGATGGGTAGCAACTGCACATTCCCCCCATAGAGAGGTTTAACAGCAAATGCCCCCCAGTAGAGAGGTAGCCACAGCATATGTCCCTAGTAGACAGGTAACCACAACACATACCCCCAATAGACATGTAGCCACAGCACATGCCCCTCAGTAAATGAGCAGCAACAGCACATGCCCCTCATTAGATGAGTAGCCATAGAAAAAGAAAATTAAAATTGAATACTCACCTTCCTGCCGTCCATGTCTCCTCCTCACTTTAGTGAGGGCGCTTGGATAAAAGATAGGAATGGATAGATGCACAAAGGACCTAGGCAGCATTGCCAACTGTGTCCAGTGACCAGCACTGTATGCATCTGATGCAAATAGCAGGTTAAATATTGAGGGCGCTGGGGGGGGGGGGGCGGTAGTACAGGTGCAAGTTTTGTAGCTCAGGCCTATCCAGTGACTAGTCAATTTTTCCTTTGGAGTAATTTGATTGCAGTACAGTGTATTTACAAATTAATTCTTTACCCCTATAAGATGATAAGAAGGGTCATGGTTCATGGTTTCTCATCATCTTTGACAGGAATGTTGTATTATAAGAGAAAGGAACATACGGACTCATGCCACAGGATGTTGTGATGGTTACTACATTGTCCAAGTTCAATAGGTCCTGGATGTCTTTCCTGGGAAAAAAAAAAATATATATATATATATATATATATATATATATATTATATATATATATATATACACTCACCGAGGCCACTTTATTAGGTACACCTGTCCAACTGTCTGTAACACTTAATTCTATCAGCACATACATGGCGGCAACTCAGTGCATTAGGCATGTAGACATGGTTAAGACAATCTGTGCAGTTCAAACCGAGCATCCGTATGGGGAAGAAGGTGATTTGAGTGCCTTTGAACGTGCATGGTTGTTGGTGCCAGAAGGGCTGGTCTGAGTATTTCAGAAACTGTCTGACTGGGATTTACCACAACCATTCTAGGGTTTACAGAGAATGGTCCGAAAAAGAAAAAACATCAGTGAGCGGCAGTTCTGTGGGCGGAAATGCCTGTTGCATCCAGAGGTCAGAGGAGAATGGAGACGAGTCAAGCTGATAGAAAGGACACAGTGACTCAAATCACCACCGTTACAACCAGGTAGGCAGAAGAGCATCTCTTACAACACATAAGTCGAACTTTAGGCAGAGGATGGCTACAGAAGCAGAAGACCACACCAGGTCACTTCCTTTCAGCTAGAAGAACAGGAAACTGGGCTACTATTTGCACAAGCTCATCGAAATTGGACAGTAGAAAGATTGGAAAAACGTTGCCTGGTCAATGAGTCTCGATTTCTGCTGCGACATTTGGATGGTTGGGTCAGAATTGGGCTCAACAACATGAAAGCATGGATCCATCCTGCCTTGTATCAACGTTTAGGCTGGTGGTGGTGGTGTCGTGGTGTGGGGAATATTTTCTTGGCACTCTTTGGGCCCCTTGGTACCAATTGAGCATCGTTGCAACGACACAGCCTACACTGAGTATTGTTGCTGACATGTCCATCCCTTTATGACCACAATGTACCCAACATCTGATGGCTACTTTCAGCAGGATAATGCGCCATGCCATAAGCTGGAATCATCTCAGACTGGTTTCTGAACATGACATGAGTCATGTACTCAAATGGCCTCCACAGTCACCAGATCTCAATCCAACTGACCTTGGATGTGGTGGACGGGAGATTCGCATCATGGATGTGCAGCCGACAAATCTGCGGCAAAATGTGTGATGCCATCATGTCAATATGGACCAAAATCTCTGAGGAATGCTTCCAGCACCTTGTTGCATCTATGCGTCCAACCGTTACCAGCATGGTGTACCTAATAAAGTGGCCGGTGAGTGTATATAATAATATATTATGTGTAATGGAAGCTAGATGTTTGGAATGGACATTTTTTTTCCATATCTGCATGTGAAGTGTGTGTGTGCTTTTTAATAGGTTGTTATTGGCCATTTGGAAAATGTTTGTGTGCCATCTATATACAACACATATTCTACGGTTGACTGTGACTTGCTCTGCGTCTTGCTACTCTACTATTATGTTTAAACTACAGCTCCTCTTATAACACATACTTTATTCTTTTTAAGAACTCCAGTTAGCCTTCCATTCTCCAGTCTTAACCCATTCACTTTCACTTGATGTTTGAAAATAATGTCCATAGCATACTATAGTCGGGGAGAGCAGGAAGGGTTAACACTCACTTGTTACAGCTGTGTAAACAAGTGGAAAGGAGAGAAATCCATCTTAATATGGTGATCACATCACCATGACAATGAAGAAGTAAATGAAGTAATTAGAAAAAAAGTTCATCCACCCCATACAACTTTAAATCATCTGAAATGACAGTTATCTTTAACTGTAGAAATGTTGTATATCATGGCTGTTGATATATAGGCAAAAATTAAAACTGTAATTCAGTATTCTTATTAATTCACATAAAGTGATGCGTATCTTGAAAAAAACAGAAGTTTTACTGCAAGATTCACAAGCCTGGTTGCTGGATAAACGTTCCTTTTGTCTTGAAAAAAACAGCAGAGCAGTTTCCAGCACTCTGATAACTTGGTTCATTGTTAATTGTTAAGGACGGTTTATCCAAACCTGGACCCAAACTGTAAACTTTGCGGTTTGGTTCTGCTCCACACTACTCACATATTATTATATATTATATTATATCATTAGAATTTTGGGATGTTTATGCTGCTTGCAAATAAGAGACATTTTAGGCAAAGGTGGTTTATGATACATTCACTATTATTCTACATAATACATTACAAACATACAGGTAACAAAGTCAATCCCTGTTGAGATGGTATGCTTCATTTTAATCTGTTCACTTTCAAATGAAATGTACTTCCCTCTACCAAATAAAAAATGGAAATAAAAGAAACCAGTCCAATAAAAAAAAAAAATCTAACTTTGGAAATCCAAAGGGACCCGTGATAAAATATAAACTGTTATACTAAAGTCTTATACATCAAATAGCAAATGTGGGAATTGTTGTTGGAAATAAAGTCCATAGGCATAATTGTAAAAGCAAAACCTGCTGTTCCACTTCATGCTGCAATCTTTCCGAACACATAAATAATTACAGAGCAGAAATGGAACTTGTACTCTTCAGAAACTTACTAATTTATAGACAGAAATTTGTTTAGTAAATTGATAGTAATTACTACATTGTAACAAAATGAAAAGTGGTGTTGTTTTCATTTCGCTGCTGCTTCCTAAAAGAAAGATATGGGAAGATAACTTTCCTTTTAGTACGCATAAAAATTCTAAATATAAAGCTTCATTTCTAAATGTTCATGAATACTATATATGCATACTATATATGCAGTTATTAATGAACATAATTGGCTGGAGATCTCAGATTGTCTTCATTTAGGAAAATAAGAATGTTTTCTAAATCCATGACCATTGCAGAATTCCCCATCTTTGAACACAAAATTATGAGAAATTGTCTCACCTGTGAGTTTTTCCTATTTGAAAACATTAGCGTTTACATCGATACATTTAAAGGGGTATTCTAATTTGGGCATTAACATTTAATTTAATTCACATTTCTTCAAATGCATATTATCAAAACAGTTTAACAGTTTGAAGATAATTTCTTATTAATGTAGCAATATTGTCCCTTGGATTCAAGATAGCTGTCCTTGGATATGACCACCCCTGTACTCTTTCAGCAGTGGCCAGACATACACTATTGAATTGTCTGCAGATATGTATGCTGTGATTGCACATTTATTTGAAAAATTATATTAAAACCATCCAAATTACTTAGTAACAAACATTTATAATGTGTCTGCTTTATGTAAATATTAATTTTTAAGTCATTAGAATTAGAATATTAGAAGGCTTTCTATTTATTTTATAAAATGTCTTAATAGTGTGTTTTGGGGTACAACCTACCTACCCATAAGGACAAGCATGCTTACAGCTTGACAGTGAAAGTATGTAGACTCTAAAAACATGTGCACACTAATTAATGGTCATGTTTAAGCTTGGATAAAGACACAAAGGGGCACATTTACTTAGAGGGTCACCGAAGTTCACTGAAAGTGCATTGTCCTTCTATAATGCTGTGTGCAGCTATTTACTAAGATTTTGTACCAGAAATCATGAATATGTCACTTCCCCACTCGGTCCAACAGAGTTCACCTTTTTTTTGTCGTGCACCTTTAAACATAGGGCTTGTGACACAATTTATAAGTTAAATATGGCACTCAGTCCGAATCAGTCACCCCCCCTAACTTGTGCACCACAATCCCAGCGCACACAGTTCTTAAATACCTGTGCAAGCCGTTTTAGCCCTGAAAAAAGCGCACAGTCCGACAAAAGTGTGCAGAGCGACCCTAATTGAGCCCCACAATGTTATGCTACACAAATATAAAATTATTCTAAATACCAATACTTAGCAATAAAACCAACTACCTGAAGTAGTACCGATGTTGCTGAACACACATTCGGACAGCATACTTGCCGTAGACAAGGATATCACCTGCAAGGCATTGGGTGCTAGCTCAATGAACAAGGAGGACCCATCCTTCAGTACCAAGAGACATGTGGACAGATAATCTTCCACCATGCGAGTCACAGTCTGCCTCCTGCTTATGATGGTGTAGGAGGTTGAAAAGACTTAAACATGGTGTTCAACATCCAGGTCATGCTCAATCGCCCTCCTTAAGTTGTGCTGGTGTTCATGTTATGTTGGCAACTTCCTGCTCCCTGTGCTGCCACTGAACTCTTAATGTCGGATTGAAACTCCACCAGTAGTGCCTCCGCCAATTTCCAGTTACTCACTAATTTTTGCATCACAATCTAGTGGTAGAATTAAGGATGCTTAGCTATTCTTGTAGCTTGGATCCAGCAGGGTGTGCACCCGGTAATTGGAACTGGTGATCATCTGGGCAACTCGGGTGTCGTTGTACAGGCACCTGAGCATATAGTGGCTCATGTGGGCCAGGCTACCCAGAAGCAAGGACAAACTGTCCTTGGTTTCTCCCCCTCCTCATCAGCATTTCCGCATCCGCGAACCATTGACGCTGCTCAGGGTGCCACCTGGCTCTGAGGAAAACTCCTTCTTCTCCTGGCTGGATAGTGAAGTACCCCACCACTGGTAACCCACCCGGAGTGGCCTGACACCTGTTTCCTTTCCTCTTCCTGATGAGCCACCATTACATCCTCTGTCATGGCCAGAAGATCTTTTTTAAGCTTGCAAACGATGGGGATTGTAGCGCTTACAATGCCATATTGGAACCAGTACCACACTGAGCAAATGTACCTTATGGTGGCTCAATTGTGAACAGGTCACTACTTCAACTCACCTGGGTGTTCTGGAGCTGGAATTTAACAATTACTTGCTATTGCCCACACACTCTTTTAAGCATATGCAAAGTGGAATTTCACCTACTTCATCACTTATGAGGCACTGGCTGGGCAAGCCAAAGTTGCTCTGAAAATAGCTAAGCAGCAGCAGGGTGAGAATGCCAAAAATGATAACACACACCACTCACTTCAGGCATCAGCTCTGGCAGGTTCTGGGTAGTTGGTAGGAACATTTGAACCACCAGGTTCAGCACATGAACAAGGCAAGGGACATGCGTCAACTTGGCTCTGCCCAAAGCTGCAACAAGTTTCTGGTCGTTTATGTACATAATGGCAGCAACAACTCGTCTGTCTGCTCCTGGATCCCAGTCCATAGCTTGTGGGTGATGTATGGATTTCACCCAGAAAGATGAGTTTCAGCACAGCTTGCTGCTGTTTCCCCATTGCTTTGCTTGAAGGTGCTTTGCTGACTGGATAAAGAAGCAGAAGAGTAAGATGTTAATGAGGAGGCATCTGGAGACAAGAAGTGATGTCCTGGGTGGGAGCAGAATGTGATCCAAAGCGCTTCCTGCCTTGGGACCAGCCACCACTGCATTAACCCAATAGACAGTTAAAGAGATGTAACCAGGGCCGGATTAAGGGTCGTGGGGGCCCCAGGGCGCAAACTGGTGGGGGCCCTTCCAACCCTGTAGTATATAGCCTGACAGCCCCCCTGTAGTATATAGCCTGCCAGCCCCCTGTAGTATATACCGTGCCAGACCCCTGTAGTATATAGCCTGCCAGCCCCCTGTAGTATATAGCCTGCCAACCCCCTGTAGTATAAAGCCACCAGACCCCTGTAGTATAAAGCCACCAGCCTCCTGTAGACTATAGCCGCCAGTCCCCTGTAGAACTTGGCGATCTCCCACAGCAAAGGCAGCTATGTCTCACTGACACAGCTGTCATCCTAGACCCCTATGTGCATTGCAAGCGGCCACCGGCCGCTGCACATTGTGCACAGAGACACAGAGCTGAGCTAAGTCGTTGACTGTCCGAAACTGCCGAAACTGGTGGGGGCCCCTTAAATAGTGAAAGTGGTGGGGGCCCAGGGGCTCGAGCCCCATGAGCCCCTCCTTTAATCTGGCCCTGGATGTAACTATGCC
The DNA here is from genome assembly GCA_019512145.1 of Engystomops pustulosus. NCBI lineage: Eukaryota > Metazoa > Chordata > Amphibia > Anura > Leptodactylidae > Engystomops > Engystomops pustulosus. Next base: position 36,237,829 of record CM033648.1, on the reverse strand, counting down.
CATGCTTACTCATAAGCTCAGGACAAATGGCATTGTGGAGTGTAAACCTTATTTTGTCCACAACTTGTTGGTGCAGGATGGAGATGGCCTGCCGGTAAAAGAAGTAGCGGCTGGTAACTTCATACTCAGGAACAGCTGCCATCAGCTTGAATGGGAGCATTTTAAAGATCAACAATTTGAAAATTGTTTTACTCAGGAACAGAGCTCCAGGGATGGAGAAAACCTTCTCTTTCTCTCCATGATTTGGCAGATGGAAAGCTGAATGGATGGTTTGGACAGGCATGTTGATAGTGATGTAGGTGCTGATAGTGGTGTCATCTCCCCTTTGTGAGTAGACAGGTGACCTGGTACCTAAGGAGGTAGTGCTACAGATTGAAGCACCTGAAGCAGCAGATAGAGACTCAGGTTTCTGTAGGCATTTTTGGTGTCTCATCCACTGCAGCTTAGGTTTATTTTGCAGGTGCCTGGTCATACATAAGGTGCTCAGATTGTTAAGGCTTTTGGCCACTCTTTATGGACTGGTGGCACAGTGTGCAAGTGACACATGTTCTGTCTTCTGCAGTTCTGGAAGAAAAAATGGCACACTGCAGATACCCTGTTGGATGGCCTTTGTTTGCTGGTAGTGCAGTGACACTGAAGTGTGCAGTAACACTGAAGTATACAGGTCTATGACTGATATTTTAACTTAACACTGGATGATGCTGATACTGCAAATTATACAGCAGCAGAGCCTTTCATATTTTGATGGACTGGCAAAAAATACAGCAAAAGCACTTTTAAGATTTTGATGGACTGGCAAACTTTACTCGAGTGAGGTACTATAAAAACTATCCCTCAGTGTTCCATCATTAGATACCACCCTAACAAGCACCACTACTAGCCTTGATGTATTAAGCCCCCTCTCCTACATCTGAATACTAGGAATGGAGTGGGTGGCTTGTTTGCGGCCTAGCGGTGGATGTCATGTAGGCTTCATCCACACCTATCAGATGCAGCAGGATGATGCAAGATTGATTAGAAGATTCCCCATGGGACACTCTCAGTATTGCTGACTGGTCCAGGAAAATAGCCCTTTATGGTAGTTGCTTATCCAGGGACTTACACTTGAAACAGAGGAACTCCCAGTTCCTTTAAAGTAGAATTCGCAAGTAGCATACAAATCAGTAGTGAATAACAGGGTGTGCAAGATTTCTCTCTCGGAGGGCAAGCAATGCTGTCCAGTTTGCTGGCTGGCAAAGGGTAATCCTTGCTTTGTAAGAACCAGCAATTAGTACCTCACCCTGGATCAGTGGTCAGCAGTGCAAGATCAGCAAGAAAGAAAGCCAAGAACAGCTGAGCTTATATTTGTAGACTTTAGACTCAGCCTCAGGAAGAATTCCGGGTACTAGCCAATAGCAAAATATACAAAAGTTACATCAACATAAACAAATATATTAACAAATTGGAAGTGACATATAGGGGCACATTTACTTACAAGGTCACTCAAGTTTACTAAAAGCGCATTAACCCTCTGTAATGCAGCGTGCGGTTATTCACTGAGATTGTGCGCCAGAAATCATGAATGTGTTGCTTCTCCGCACTGGTCTGACAGAGTTCACCATCTTTACTGTGGTGCACCCTTAACATAGGGCGTGTGACACAATTTGAAAGTAAAATACGACATTTCTGTGGACACCCCTGGACCCATATAATGGACTCATACACTGCCTCATGTTAATTTTATCCTCCTTTTACTTTTTTGTCCCCCACTTAGTGAGCTCTTCTATTTTTTTCCCCATAATGCCCTAGTTTTCTGTATTCCTTCCCCCTCTCTCCTCTCCTCCTCACATTGTGACCCCTTTCCTCCATTGACCTTGGACACAAATGCATGTCCAAGTCGGTGGGTAGTTCCCGCATCTGGACGTGCATTTTCCTCCTACACGGAACTGTAACTGTGACGATTGTTAACAGTGACAGTGAGCGGGAGCCCGTCTGCAGATTTTAAATTATTGTCATTTTAGGGTAGATTTAACTTTTGTATGGTCTGTTTTATAGAAAATAGCTTGACAGAATAGTGAAACATTGGAACATGTTTGAGCCTTTAGGCCGTGTTCAGTTAATAGTTTGATCTGTGCTTCGTTGTTAAGGAAAATCTGCACATCATTTACCCTTTGGGACTTGTCTCTTTGCTGCTATCTTATTCTAAAAAGAAGATACAATTTTTTATCTATGGAAAATAAAAGCTTCCAGCAACATAAAAAAAAATGTTTATTAGATGAATTCCAACTACAGTTTCATAACTTATGCTGTGAAACAAGATCTTTTGAAGATCATTTCTTCAGTATCTTTTTCAGCTTTCTGTGTTCCTGCTCTGTCCTCTAGTCCTCTAGGTTTCATCCATGTGAAGAGGTCACATTTGTTATGCATGTGACCGTAAAGCCAATCACTGTCCTTATCAGCAACGTGCTATGCAATTGCACATAACTGAGGCTAGTTTAGCTTAGCTGTTATGCAGACAATCATCATCACTTTTCACCAAGTGACCTGAAGGAATGTGAGGAAATTCCCCCAATTCAGAACCAATGATTATAGTCATCGCATATCATATGTGAGTCATCACATATGTCATTTTTAGTTGGTTACAGGTCCCAGTCGCCTATGCTTATTTTCAAAATGCCTCTGTCTGTATTCTCAATCATTTCAGCACTTTATAAAATGTTACTTTACATTACCTGGCTCCCTGCCAGCTGTGTGTGTTGAGTCCCAATGCTCATTGCCAGGCGGAGTTACTGAATCAGATAATGCTCGGTGCCAGGCAGGTTGTAGTTACAGAGGCAAAGGGGGCAGCTGCAGAAGCATGTGTACCTGTGTATCAGTCTTCCTCCTCTCCTCCACACTTATCCAGAATGGTGTGGAGTAGAGGAAGAGTGCATGAGGAGACTAAAATACAATCACACAGGCTACAACAACAGTCTCCTCCCTCCCCTCTAGGACTCATCACACACTGCTGGCAGGAAGCCAGGTAATGTCAAAATAAAAACACTTTTATTCATTTTAAGATTGGTATGACAATGTGATAGTAGGGAGACACAGTCTAGGTTGCCCCAAGAGTGTGAACGGCGAGTGTCCCAAAATCTGGTATATATTTTTTTTTTTTGAGAAAACAAATAGTTGTTGCAAAATTGAGCTAGACAGATTTAAAGTATACCAGAGTTATCATTCAGCATCAGACACTATTATGAAATCTGTTAGAGTTTGTGTCTGTCAGTCTAACGTTACATTTCATATCTTACTTTTAGAAACCTTTAAAAATAAACGACCCATAAGCACTTTTGTTTTATGCCACCAGTGTCAGGTTAAGGTACCTGGGGCCCACCAGTGAAATTAATTCTGGGGGCCCACCCTACTTCTACATAGAAATATTATCAGTCTGGGAGGACTGGGGTGTAATATCTGTGCATATTCTGCACCTCTAGTAGCCTATGCAGGGGTATGTTGGATACAGGTTTACCGAAAATAAATCCAAGCACTAGACAAAAGTACCATCCCTCTGCATGCATGTGATATCCCAAAAACAATCCACTGCGTAATCATCAAGAAAATGCCCATTGTCACATCACAATACTCAACTATGACATCACAGTACCTTAATAACACCACAATTCCTCTTTATGTTTTCACATTGCCCCTTATGACTTCACAATTCCCCTTGATGGCACCACAATGGCCCTTTATGACATCACAATTTCCCATTATGGTATGAAAATACATCAGTATCATAGCATAATGCCTCAGAGAATCCCCCAGTGAGCCCAGACTAACTTTATAATGGAGCCCTTAGATCCAAAAGATAACAAACCTAATTTGGAAGTGACATGACAATAACTAATTAAAATATCACAAAATCCCTTTATGACATCCTGTTGCCTCTTTATGACATTCCAGTGCCCCTTAAAGCACATCTATAATCAGGATCAAGGATTGTAAACCAAGCACACAGACATACTTGTGTGTCCCCTCTCTTCTCTTAGCTTCTTATGCCCTTGTTTTTACATACAAAGGCTTTTAACATTTTGCAAATGAGCCTGAGGGTTTTAATGGAGCCTGGAACCCCTCAGGACCATTTGCCTAATTTTTCATTTACAATTTTTTCTTAAAAACAAGGGAATAGGAAACTTAAAAAAGAACAGATCTTGCCAGAGTGTCTGTGTGCTATGTCAGTGTGCTTGGCTTACAATCCTAGTGGTAGATTTCCTTTAATGACATCCTAATGTCTCATTACGACATCACAATATCCCTTCATATCACTATTTATCATGACATTACAATACTCAATTGTGACATAGCAAACGTATGTTATGACATCACTGAGCCACTTAATAGCATTGATATTTCTATTTATAATATCACATTGCCCTCTTGTGACATCAAAATGGCCTTTGATGACACCCCAACATCCCATTTTTCCACATAGTCCACTTGTGGGCCCATACAATCAGCATAAAACAAACAAAATGGGAAATCGCAAGTACATATTAGCATATCCCAATGCCCCTTAATGTCATCTTAATGCCAAATTATTACATCACACTGCCCATTATAAAATCACTATGCCTCATTGTGATATCAAAATGACCCACTACAGGATCACAATGTCCTTTATGACATCACAGAGCCTCTTTATGACATCACAGTACTGAATTTTGAAATCACAATGCACTATACATTGTTGTCACATTGCATAATTATGACAACCCAACTGAATATTTGATTATGCCTTCGTAATGCCCCATAATGAAATCATAGTGCCCCATTGTGATGTCACATAGCCTCTTTACAACATTACAGTGGCTCTTTGTTACATTAATATTCCCTACTGTGGCATCACTAGACACCTTCCCTTTATGACATCACAATACCCTGTTATGTCATGACAATGTTGCTGTGAGACATAACAATGTCCAATAACAACAACATAATACCCAATTATGGTATGAAAATGTTCAAGCATTACATCACAAAGCCCCATTGTGACATTATAGTGCCCCTTTATGTCATCTCATCACCCCAGTGTGACATCACAGTGCCTCATTGTGACAGTGGAATGCCCCATTATGACATCAAAATTTCCATTATAAGATTACATTCTGGCAGAGAAATGTGCCTTAGTAACAGCAAAAAACTTTTTATTCCCTCACAGTGCCACATTGTAGTATTATAATTCCAATTTTGCCTCACCATGTCCCCCTGTGACATCACAATGACTCTTCATGACATCCCAATGCCTTATGATGATACATGATGATTAGAGATGACCGAGCACTAAAATGCTCAGGTACTCGTTATTCGAGACGAACTTTTCCCGATGCTCGAGTGCTCGTAGGGCTGGGGGGGGGGGGCAGTGCAGTTTGTAGCTCAGGCCTATCCAGGACTAGTCAATTTTTTCCTTTGGAGTAATTTGATGCAGTACAGTGTATACAAATTAATTCTTACCCTATAAGATGATAGAAGGGTCATGGTTTCATGGTTTCTCATCATCTTGACAGGAATGTTGTATTATATAAGAGAAAGGAACATACGGGACTCACTGCACAGGAGTGGTGATGGTTACTACATTGTCCAAGTTCAATAGAGTCCTGGATGTCTTTCCTGGGAAAAAAAAAAAATATATATATATATTATATATATATTATATATATATATATATAATATATATACACTCACCGGCCACTTTATTAGGTACACTGTCCAACTGCTCGTTAACACTTAATTTCTAATCAGCCATCACATGGCGGCAACTCAGTGCATTTAGGCATGTAGACATGGTTAAGACAATCTGCTGCAGTTCAAACCGAGCATCAGTATGGGGAAGAAAGGTGATTTGAGTGCCTTTGAACGTGGCATGGTTGTTGGTGCCGAAGGGCTGGTCTGAGTATTTCAGAAACTGCTGATACTGGGATTTTCACGCCAAACCATCTCTAGGGTTTACAGAGAAAGGTCCGAAAAAGAAAAAACCAGTGAGCGGGCTTCTGTGGGCGGAATGCCTGTTGATGCCAGAGGTCAGAGGAGAATGGGCAGACTGAGTCAAGCTGATAGAAAGGCAACAGTGACTCAAATCACCACCCGTTACAACCAAGGTAGGCAGAAGAGCATCTCTGAAACACACAGTACGTCGAACTTTGGCAGATGGGCACAGCAGCAGAAGACCCACACCAGGTGCCACTCCTTTCAGCTAAGAACAGGAAACTGATGCTACAATTTGCACAAGCTCATCGAAATTGGACAGTAGAAGATTGGAAAAACGTTGCCTGGTTAAGAGTCTCGATTCTGCTGCGAATATGGTGAGTTGGGTCAGATTGGCGTCAAAACATGCAGCATGATCCATCGCCTTGTACAACGGTTCAGGCTGTGGTGGTGGTGTCGTGGTGGGGGGAATATTTTCTTGGCACTCTTTGGGCCCCTTGGTACCAATTGAGCATCGTTGCAACGACACAGCTACATGAGTATTGTTGCTGACCATGTCCATCCCTTTATGACCACAATGTACCCAACATCTGATGGCTACTTTCAGCAGGATAAGCGCCATGCCATAAGCTGGAATCATCTCAGACTGGTTCTGAACATGACAATGAGTTCACGTACTCAAATGGCCTCCACAGTCACCAGATCTCAATCCAATAGGCTCTTGGATGTGGTGGAACGGGAGATTCGCATCAGGATGTGCTGAGCCGACAAATCTGCGGCAAAGTGTGATGCCATCATGTCAATATGGACCAAAATCTCTGAGGAATGCTTCCAGCACCTTGTTGATCATGCGTCCAACCCGTTACCAGCATGGTGTACCTAAAAAGTGGCCGGTGAGTGTTATATATAATATATATTAGTTGTAATGTGAGCTAGATGTTTGGAATGGACATTGTTTTTCCTAACTGCATGTGAATTGTGGGTGTGACTTTTAATAGGTGTTATTGGCATTTGGAAATGTTTTGTTGCCATCTAATAAACACTCATATTTTAGGTTGGCTTGATGGATCTGAGTCTTTGTAAATCTACTATTAGTTTTAAACTACAGCTCCTCTTATAAACACATACGTTATTCTTTTTAAGAACTCCAGTTAGCCTCCATTCTCCAGTCTTAACCCATTCACTTTCACCGTGATGTTTGAAAAAATGTCCATAGCATACATAGTCGGGAGAGAGCAGGAAGGGTTAACACTCACTTGTACAGCTGTGTAAACAAGTGGAAGGAGAGAAATCCATCTTAAATATGGTGATCAAATTACATGACAATGAAGAAGTAAAATGAAGTATATTAGAAAAAAAGTTCAATCCCCCCATACAACTTTGAAAATCATCTGAAATGACAGTTAATCTTTAACTGTAAGAAATTTGTATCATGGCTGTTAGATATATGGCAAAAATTAAAACTGTAATTCGTATTCTTATTAATTCACATAAAGTGATGCGTATCTTGAAAAAAACAGAAGTTTTACTGCAAGATTCACAAGCCTGGTTGCTGGATAAACGTTCCTTTTGTCTTGAAAAAAACAGCAGAGCAGTTACGCACTCTGAGAACTTGGTTCATTGTTAATTGTTAAGGACGGTTTATCCAAACCTGGACCCAAACTGTAAACTTTGCGGTTGGTTCTGCTCCACACTACTCACCTATTATATTTATATTTATATCATTAGAATTTTGGGATGTTTATGTGCTTGCAAAAGAGACATTTTAGGCAAAGGTGGTTTATGATACCATTCACTATTTATTCTACATAACATTACAAACATACAGGTAACAAGTCAATCCCTGTTGAGATGGTATGCTTCATTTAATCTGTTCACTTTCAAATGAAATGTACTTCCCTACCAAATAAAAAAGGAAATAAAAGAAACCAGCCATCCAATAAAAAAAAAAAATCTAACTTGGAATCCAAAGGGACCCGTGATAAAATATAAACTGTTATAATAAGTCTTATACATCAAATAGCAAATGTGGGAATTGTTGTTGGAAATAAAGTCCAAGGCTAATGTAAAGCAAAAACTGCTGTTCCACTATGCTGCAATCTTTCCGAAACATAAAATTACAGAGCAGAAATGGAACTTGTACTATCTCGAAACTACTAATTATAGACAGAAATGTTAGTTAATGATAGTAATTACTACATTGTAACAAAAGAAAAGTGGTGTTGTTTTCATTTCGCTGCTGCTTCCTAAAGAAAGATATGGGAAGATAACTTCCTTTTAGTACGCATAAAAATTTAAAATATAAAGCTTCATTTCTAAAGTTCATGATACTATATATGCATACATATTGCAGTTATAATGAACATAATTGGCTGGAGATCTCAGATTGTCTTCATTTAGGAAAATAAGAATGTTTTCTAAATCCTGACCATTGCAGAATTCCCCATCTTTGACACAAAATTATGAGGAGAATTGTCTCACCTGTGAGTTTTTCCTATTTGAAAACATAGCGTTTACATCGATACATTTAAAGGGGTATTCAATTTGGGCATTAACATTTAATTTAATTCACATTTCTTCAAATGCATATTATCAAAACAGTTTAACAGTTTGAAGATAATTTCTTATTAATGTAGCAATATTGTCCCTTGGATTCAAGATAGCGTCCTTGGATATGACCACCCCTGTACTCTTAGCAGTGGCCAGACATACACTATTGAAGTCTGCAGATATGTATGCTGTGATTGCACATTTATTTGAAAAATTATATTAAAACCATCCAAATTACTTAGTAACAAACTTACAATGTGTCTGCTTTATGTAAAATTAATTTAAGTCCTTAGAATTAGAATATTAGAAGGTTCTATTTATTTTTAAAATGTCTAATAGTGTGTTTTGGGGTAAACCTACCTACCCATAAGGACAAGCATGCTTACAGCTGACAGTGAAGTATGTAGACTCTAAAAACATGTGCACACTAATTAATGGTTATGTTTAGCTTGGATAAAGACACAAAGGGGACATTACTTAGGGGTCACCGAAGTTCACTGAAAGTGCATTGTCCTCATAATGCTGGTGTGCAGCTATTTACTAAGTTTTGTACCAGAATCATGAATATGTCACATTCCCACTCGGTCCAACAGAGTTCACCTTTTTTTGTCGTGCACCTTTAAACATAGGGCTTGTGACACAATATAAGTTAAATATGGCACTCAGTCCGAATCAGTCACCCCCCCCCACTTGTGCACCACAATCCCAGCGCACACAGTTCTTAAATACCTGTGCAAGCCGTTTTAGCCCTGAAAAAAGCGCACAGTCCGACAAAAGGTGCAGAGCGACCCTAATTGAGCCACAATGTTATGCTACACAAAATATAAAATTATTCTAAATACCAATACTTAGCAATAAACCAACTACCTGAAGTAGTACCGATGTTGATGACACACATTCGGACAGCATATTGCCGTAGACAAGGACATCAACTGCGCAGGCTTGGGTGCTAGCTCAATGAACAAGGAGGACCCATCCTTCCAGTACCAAGAGACATGTGGACAGATAATCTTCCACATGCGAGTACAGGCTGCCTCCTGCTTATGATTGGTTGTAGGAGGTTGAAAAGACTTAAACATGTGTTCAACATCCAGGTCATGCTCAATCGCCCTCTTAAGTTGTGTGGTGTTCATGTTATGTTGGAACTTCCTGCTCCCTGTGCTGCCACGAACTCTTAATGTCGGATTGAAACTCCACCAGTAGTGCCTCCGCCAATGCTCAGTTACTCACTAATTTGCATCACAATCTAGTGTGTAGAATTAAGGATGACTTAGCTATTCTGTAGCTTGGATCCAGCAGGGTGTGACACCGGTAATTGGAACTGGTGATCATCTGGGCAACTCGGGTGTCGTTGTACAGGCACCTGAGCATATAGTGGCTCATGTGGGCCAGGCTACCCAGAAGCAAGGACAAACTGTCCTTGGTTTCTCCCCTCCTCATCAGCATCTTCGCATTCGCAAACCATTGACGCTGTCAGGGTGCACCTGGCTCTGAGGAAAACTCCTCCTTCTCCTGGCTGGATAGTGAAGTACACCACCACTGGTAAACACCGGAGTGGCTGACACCTGTTTCCTTCCTCTTCCTGATGAGCCACCATTACATCCTCTGTCATGGCCAGAGATCTTTTTTAAGCTTGCAAACGAGGGGGATTGTAGCGCTTACAATGCCTATGAACCAGTACCACATGAGCAAATGTACCTTATGGTGGCTCAATGTGAACAGGTCACTACTTCAAATCACCTGGGTGTTCTGGAGATGGAATTTAACAATACTTGCTATTGCCCACACACTCTTTTAAGAAATGCAAAGTGGAATTTCACTACTTCATCACTTATGAGGCATGGCTGGGCAAGCAAAGTTGCTCTGAAAAAAGCTAAGCAGACGAGGTGAGAATGCAAAAATGATAACACACACCACTCACTTCAGGCATCAGCTCTGGCAGGTTCCGGGTAGTGGTAGGAACATTTGAACCACCAGGTTCAGCACATGAACAAGGCAAGGGACATGCGTCAACTTGGCTCTGCCCAAAGCTGCAACAAGTTCTGGTCGTTTATGTACATAATGGCAGCAACACTCGTCTGTCTGCTCCTGGAGACAGTCATAGTGTGGGTGATGTATGGATTTCACCCAGAAAGATGAGTTTCAGCACAGGTGTGCTGTTTTCCCCATTGCTTGCTTTTAAGGTGCTTTGTGATGGATAAGAAGCAGAAGAGTAAGATGTACTGAGGAGGCATCTGGAGACAAGAAGTGATGTCCTGGGTGGGAGCAGAATGTGATCCAAAGCGCTTCTGCCTTGGGACCAGGCACCACATGATTAACCAATAGACAGTTAAAGAGATGTAACCAGGGGCGGATTTAGGGTCGTGGGGCCCCAGGGCGAAAACTGTGTGGGTGCCCTGCCAACCCTGTAGTATATAGCTGACGCCCCCCTGTAGTATATAGCCTGCCAGCCCCCTGTATATATACCGTGACGACCCCTGTAGTATATAGCTGCCAGCCCCTGTAGTATATAGCCTGCAAACCCCCTGTAGTATAAAGCCACCAGACCCTGTAGTATAAAGCCACAGCCTCTGTAGACTATAGCCGCCAGTCCCCGTAGAACTTGGCGATCTCCACACAAAGGCAGCTATGTCTCACTGACCACAGCTGTCATCAGACCCCTATGGCATTGCAAGCGGCCACCGCCGCTGCACATTGTGCACAGAGACACAGAGCTGACTAAGTCGTTGACTGGCGAAACGCCGAAACTGTGGGGGCCTTAAATAGTGAAAGTGGTGGGGGCCCCGGGGCTCGAGCCCCCGAGCCCTCCTTTAATCTGGCCCTGGATGTAACTATGCCCATGCTTACTCATAAGCGCAGGACAAATGGCATGTGGGTGTAAACCTTATTGTCCACAATTGTTGGGCAGGATGGAGATGGCCTGCCGGTAAAGAAGTGCGGCTGGTAACTCATAATCAGGAACAGCTGCCATCAGCTTGAATGGGAGCATTTTAAAGATCAACAATTTGAAAATTGGTTTACTCAGGAACAGAGCTCAGGGATGGAGAAAACCTCTCTTTCTCTCCATGATTGGCAGATGGAAAGATGAATGGATGGTTTGGGGAAGGCCGTTGATAGTGATGTAGGTGCTGATAGTGGTGTCATCTCCCTTGTGAGTAGACAGGTGACCTGGTACTAAGGAGGTGGTAGTGCTACAGATTGAAAGCACTGAAGCAGCAGATAGAGACTCAGGTTCTGTAGGCATTTTTGGGGTCTCATCCAATGCAGCTTAGTTATTTTGCAGGTGCTGGTCATACATAAGGTGCCAGATTGTAAGGTTTGGGCCAATCTTATGGACTGGTGGGAACAGTTTGAAAAGTGACACATGTTCTGTCGTCTGCAGTTCTGGAAGAAAAAATGGCACACTGCAGATCCTGTTGGATGGCCGTTGTTTGCTGGTAGTGCAGTGACACTGAGTGTGCAGAACAATGAAGTATACAGGTCTATGACTGATATTTTAACTTAACACTGGATGATGCTGATACTGCAAATTATTACAGCAGCTGAGCCTTTCATATTTTGATGGACTGGCAAAACATACAGCAAAAAGCACCTTTAAGATTTTGAAGGACTGGAAAAAATTTAATTGAGTGAGGCACTATAAAAAAACTATCCCTCAGGATGTCCATCAGTAGTTACACCCTAACAAGCACCACTACTAGCCGTGTGATTAAGCCCCCTCTCTACATCTGAATACTAGGAATGGAGTGGGTGGCTTGTTTGCGGCCTAGCGGTGGATGTCATGTAGGCTTCATCCACACCTATCAGATGCAGCAGGGTGATGCAAGATTGATGAGAAGATTCCCATGGGACACTCTCAGTATTGCTGACTGGTCCAGGCAATAGCCCTTTATGGTAGGTGCTTTCCAGGGACTTACACTTGAAAAAGAGGAACTCCCAGTTCCTTAAAGTAGAATTCGCAAGTAGCATAAAAATCAGTAGTGAATAAAACAGGGTGTGCAAGATTTCTCTCCGAGGGGAAGCAATGCTGTCAGTTTCGGCTGGCAAAGGGTAATCGCTTGTTTGTAAGAACCAGCAATTAGTACCTCACCCTGGATCAGTGGGCAGCGGGCAAGATCGCAAGAAAGAAAGCCAAGACAGCTGAGCTTATATTTGTAGACTTTAGACTCAGCCTCAGGAAGAATTCCGGGTAAGCCAATAGCAAAATATACAAAAGTTACATCAACATAAACAAAATATATACAAATTGGAGAGTGAATATAGGGGCACATACTTACAAGGTCACTCAAGTTTACTAAAAGCGCATTAACCCTCTGTAAGCAGCGTGCGGTTATCCATGAGATTGTGCGCAGAAATCATGAATTGTTGCTTCTCCGCACTGGTCTGACAGAGTTCACCATCTTTACTGTGGTGCACCCTTAACATAGGGCGTGTGACACAATTTGAAAGTAAAATACGACATTCTGGGGCACCCCTGGACCCATATAATGGACTCATACACTGCCTCATGTTAATTTTATCTCCTTTTCTTTTGTCCCCCAACTTAGTGAGCTCTTCTATTTTTTCCCCATAATGCCTAGTTGTATTCCGTTCCCCCTCTCTCCTCTCCTCCTCACAGTGACCCCTTCCTCCATGACCTTGGACACAAATGCATGTCAAGTCGGTGGTAGTTCCGCATCTGGACGTGCATTTTCCTCCTACACGGAACTGAACTGTGACGATTGTTACAGTGACAGTGAGCGGAGCCCGCTGCAGATTTTAAATTATTGTCATTAGGGTAGATTTAACTTTTGTATGGTTGTTTATAGAAAATAGTTGACAGATAGTGAACATGGGCAATGTTTGAGCCTTTAGGCCGTGTCAGTTAAAAGTTGATCTGTGCTCGTTGTTAAGGAAAATCTGCACCTCATTTCCCTTTGGGACTTGTCTCTTTGCTGTATCTTATTCAAAAAGAAGATACAATTTTTTATCTATGGAAATAAAAGCTTCCAGCAACATAAAAAAAAAAATGTTTATAGATGAATTCAACTACAGTTTCATAAAATCTGCTGTGAACAAGATCTTTTGAAGATCATTCTTTAGTATATTTTTCAGCTTCTGGTTCCGCTGCTGTCCTCTAGTCCTCTAGGTTTCATCCATGTGAAGAGGTGCACATTGTTAGCATGTGACCGTAAGCCAATCATGTCTTATCAGCAACTGTGCTATGCAATTGCACATAACTGAGGCTAGTTTAGCTTAGCGTATGCAGACAATCATCATCACTTTCACCAAGTGACCTGAAGAATGTGAGGAAATTCCCCCAATTCAGAAACCAATGATTATAGTCATCGCATATCATATGTGAGTCATCACATATGTCATTTTAGTGGTGGTACAGGTCCCCAGTCGCCATCATGCTCTTTTCAAAATGCCTCGTCTGTATTCTCAATCATTTCAGCACTTTATAAAACGTTACTTTACATTACCTGGCTCCCTGCCAGCTGTGTGTGTTGAGTTCCAGGGGAAAGGGGGCAGCTGCAGAAGCATGTGTACCTGTGTATCGTTCTCTATTCCCCACACTATCCAGATGGTGTGAGTAGAGGAAGAGTGCATGAGGAGACTAAAATACAATCACAACAGGCTAAAACAACAGTTCTCCTCCCTCCCTCAGGACTCATCACCACTGCTGGCAGGAAGCCAGGTAATGTCAAAACGAAAACACTTTTATTCATTTTAACCCTTTAACGCTCTGCGCCGTAGCTCTACAGCGCAGAGGTATAAGGGATGTATGAAGAGGACTCACGGGCTGAGTCTCATCATACAAAGGTGGGGGTTTTTTGATCAAAACCCCCCACTGCTAATAACCGCGGTCAGTGTGTTAGCACACCGATCACGGCTATTAACCTGCGGGGCCGCCATCTTTTTAACGATCGCCGCGTCCCTGCCATGGTGCCTCGGGTCTCGTTGACGGAGGCTATCTGGCATCTGCCAGATTTGTTACAATGACAGTGGCTCATGTAATGATATGTGTGCTGCAAAATGCCTATATTGCAATACAGAAGTATTGCAGTATATGGTAGGAGCGACCTGACTACTAGGGAAATGTACCCTAGATGGTTCTAAGAAAAGTAAAAAAAAATAAAAGTTTAAAAAAAAAAAATTAATAAATATTAAAGTTTCAAAATCACCCCCCTTTCCCTAGAAGGATTATAAAAAATAATAAACAGTAAAAATCACAAACATTAGGTATCGCGCCGATCAAATGACCCGATCTATCAAAATATAAAACCAGTACGGGCGGCGGTGACATCCGAGGCGGAAATGCACCCAATGTCCGAAATGGGATTTTACACCTTTTTACATAACATAAAAAATGACATAAAAATGATCAAAATGTCGCACGACCTCAAAATGGTAGCATTGAAAACGTTTGCTCATTTCGCAAAAAAAATGACCCAGCTCAACATCTCCGTGCGCCAAAGTATGAAAAAGTATTAGGTCACAAAATGCAAAAAAAATTTTTCTTTTTTGTACACATTCGTTTAATTTTTGAAAAGTAGTATACAACACAATACAACCTATATAAATGTGGTTACCGCGATCGCACGAACCCAAAGAATAAAGTAGGCGTGTTATTGGAGCGAAGATAGGAAGTCGTAAAAACTGAGCCCACAAGAACGTGAATTTTTGTTTCAGCTTGCAGTTACACGGCATGTTAAAATAAATAACATTACGGGAAAGTAAAATTTGTTAGCACAAAATAAGCCCTCAACAGGTCCTGCAACACGTAAAAGAAAAAGTTATGGATTTTTTGAGGTTGGCGACGAGAGAAATGAGCGAAAAACCCTGCGTCCTTAAGGGGTTAACGATTGGTATGACAGTGTGATATGGGAGATACCAGTTAGGTTGCCCCAAGAGTGTGAACGGCGAGGGTCCCAAAATCTGGTATATTTTTTTTTTTTGAGAAAACAATAGTTGTTGCAAAATTGAGCTAGACAGATTTAAAGTATACCAAGTTATCATTCAGCATAGACACTTATTATGAATCTGTTAGAGTTGTGTCTGTCAGTCTAACGTTACATTACTACTTACTTTAGAAACCTTTAAAATAACGACCCATATAAGCCACTTTTGTTTTATGCCACCAGTGTCAGTTAAGGTACCTGGGGCCACCAGTGAAATTATTCTGGGGGCCACCCTACTTCTACATAGAAATATGTATCATCTGGGAGGACTGGGTGTAATATCTGTGCATATTCTGCCACCTCTAGTAGCCTATGCAGGGTATGTTTGGAAAGGTTTAACCGAAAATAATCCAAGCAATAGACAAACAGTACCATCCTCTGCATCATGTGATATCCCAAAAAAATCCACTGCGTAATCATCAGAAAATGCCCATGTCACATACACAATACTCACTATGACATCACAGTACCTTAATAACACCACATTCCTCTTTATGTTTTCACATTGCCCTTATGACTCACAATTCCCCGTGATGGAGCACACAATGGCCCTTTATGACATCACAATTTCCATTATGGTATGAAAATACATCAGTATCATAGCATAATGCCTCAGAGAATCCCCAGTGAGCCCAGACTAACTTTAATGGAGCCCTTAGATCCAAAAGATAACAAACCTAATTTGAAGGTGACTGACAATAACTATTAAAATATCACAAAATCCCTTTATGACATCCGTGCCTCTTTATGACATTCCAGTGCCCCTTAAGCACATCTATAAAGGATCAAGGATTGTAAACCAAGCCAACAGACATACTTGTGTGTCCCCTTCTTCTCTAGCTTCTTATGCCCTTGTTTTACATACAAGGCTTTTAACATTTTGCAAATGAGCCTGAGGGTTTTAATGGAGCCTGGAACCCCTCAGGACATTTGCCTAATTTTTCATTTACAATTTTTCTTATAAACAAGGGAATAGGAAACTTAAAAGAACAGATACTTGCCAGAGTGTCTGTGTGGCTATGTCAGTGTGCTTGGCTACATCCTAGTGGTAGATTTCCTTAATGACCATCCTATGTCTCATTACGACTCACAATCCCTTCATATCACTATTTATCATGACATACAATACTCAATGTGACATAGCAACGATGTTATGACATCACGAGCCACTTAATAGCATGATATTCTATTTTTTATAATTACCTTGCCCTCTTGTGACATCAAAATGGCCTTTGATGACAATACCCCAACATCCCATTTTTCCACATAGTCCACTTGTGGGCCCATACAACTCAGCAAAAACAAACAAAATGGGAAATCGCAAGTACATATTAGCATATCCCAATGCCCTTAAGTCATCTTAATGCCAAATTATACATCACACTGCCCATTATAAATCACTATGCCTCATGTGATATCAAAATGACCCACTCAGGATCACAATGTCCTTTAGACATCACAGAGCTCTTTATGACATCACAGTACTGAATTTTGAAATCACAATGCACTATAATTGTTTGCACGATTGCATAATGATGACAACCCCACTGAATATTTGATTGCCTTTCGTATGCCCCATAATGAAATCATAGTGCCCCATTGTGATGTCACATAGCCTCTTTACCACATACGTGGCTCTTTGTTACATTAATATTCCCTACTGTGGCATCACTAGACACCTCCCTTTATGACACTCACATTACCCCTGTTATTCATGACAATGTTGCTGTGAGACATAACAATGTCCAATAACAACAACATAATACCAATTATGGTATGAAAATGTTCAAGCATTACATCACAAAGCCCCATTGTGACATTATAGTGCCCCTTTATGTATCTCATCACCCCAGTGTGACATCACATGCCTCATTGGACAGTGGAATGCCCATTATGACATCAAATTTCCTTATAAGATTACTGCTGGCAGAGAATGTGCCTTAGTAACAGCAAAAACCTTTTATTCCCTCACAGTGCCACATTGTAGTATAATTCCCAATTTCTGCCTCACCATGTCCCCCTGTGACATCACAATGACTCTTCATGACATCCCAATGCCTTAATGATGATACATGATAGATTAGAGATGACCGAGCAGTAAATGATCTCGGGTACTCGTTATTCGAGACAACTTTTCCGTGATCGCAGTGCTCGTCTCGAAACGAGCCCCATTAAGTCAATGGGAGACTCGAGACATTTTTCAAGGGCCAAGGCCTCTGCACAGGGAAGCTTGGCCAAACACTGGGAACCTCAGAAAAGGATGGAAACACCACGGAAATGGACAGAAACAGCAGGGGCAGCATGCATGGATGCCCTCGAGGCTGCTTAATCGCACCATTATGCCAAAATTATGGGCAACAGCATGGCCATGACAGAGTGACAGAATGAATGAAGCTAGATAGCATCTTTAAACATCATAATTGACCCTGACACTATGGGGACTTCATGCAGAGGCAGCACGGCAGGCTAGAGAGTGGCATGGGCGACATACCCTAATGGACTCAGTCTTCAACCAATGGGTGGCAGAGAGGACCAAAGGAGGTGAGCAAGCAAGCAGCGCTCAAATATATCGGTACATGATAAAAAGTTTGCCAGTATATTTTGTGGATTGCACAGCAGGGTGGCGACAAAGTTAACATGGAAGCCATGAAAACAACCCAAAATTCCTGCCTGACACAGCTCGTTTGATAAGGGGACGTATTGGAGGCAGTGAACTAGTAGTAGATTAAAGGTGCTGCAGTTTAAAACTATGTTAGTTGGTCTTGGCATGGAGCTGGCGTCTCCGCTGCAGGCGAGGCTTTCGCCATCCAAGCCCCTTCTCTAAGGCTACTCCCACAAAGACTTCTAAGAACCTTTTGTATAAGATCAAGTTTAATAATAGGTTTTATTAAGTTTAGGATATGGCGGGGTGAGGGAATGGAGGAAACAGATGCGCAGAAGCGCTGAAATAAATTGGAATGAAAAGGTTGCCATATATTTTGTGGATTACACAGCAGGCGGTGCGACAACAGTTACAAGTTTGTTGTGGAGCCATTGAAAACAACCCAAATTCTGCCTGACACCACTCCGTTGATAAAGGGACGATGTATGAGGCAGCTATAATGGACGAATTTTGGAGGAGCAATGGAGACAACGTGTGTTGAGGCTGATCTTATGGAGACAATTATTCGGATAGTGACGCTATGTGGCAGTCCAAAAAAAGTTGTTCAAACAGAGGAGCAGGTAGGTGGCACTACCAGAGAAAAGGAATAGATTGGTGCGTAGTGGCATCCAAAAAAGATTTCAAACCAGAGGGCAGGTAGGTGGCCATCCAGAAAAATGGAATATTGAGTGCGTATGTGGCAGTCCAAAAAAGTTTTCAAACCAGAGGACGCAGGTAGGGTGGCCCTGCCAAAAAATGGCATAGATTGTTGCCTGGAGGTGGCAGTCCAGAAAAAAAGTTTCAAACCAGAGGAGAGGTAGGTTGTCCCCTCCAGGAAAAATGGAATAGATTGAGTGCCTGTATGTGGCAGTCCAAAAAAGTTTTTCAAACCAGATAGGAGCAGGGGTAGGTGCCCTCCAGAAAAATTGAAATAGATGAGTGTGCGTCTGTGGCTAAGCCCAAAAATTTTTGTTAAAACAGGGACGGTGGTGGCCCTCCGAAAAATTAAATGCATACAGTTACTATAGCTAGAGCCAGTGGGCCCTGTCAAAAATAGCCATTTCCTCTGCCTTAGTGTACCAAGAGGAAGGGAAGGAGGAAATGAGAGGAGAGGAGGGGATAATTATTCAGTTGACATTCCTTCACCTGGTGTAGATTGGAAAATTAGAGAAATCCAGGGCTTTATTCATGCTTAACTAAGCGTCAGCCTGTCAGCGCTTCAGTCGACAGCGGTGTACGGTACGTGATTGATGGCCACACAGCTGCACTGAAAACCCTCTCGGCAGAGACGAGCGGCCGAGCAGGCAAGAACCTCCAAGGCGTACAGCGCCAGTTCGTGCCACATGTCCAGCTTTTGAAACCCAGTAGTTGGGAGCTGGTGTATCATTTGGGAACGATGGTATGGCAGCTACGTACTCCCTCACCATCTTTCTGTAAGATCAGCCTCTCTGCCGAGACTGGGGGGACAGGTGACAGTGTTGCTGGGGTGAGGCATGGGTGACATATAAGCTGGTCAAAAAAAGCTTGTAAATCGTCCTTGCCAGTGCGGACAAGCTGCATGCTCGCCTACTCTCCTGCTACTTGTCCCGCAGAGAACTACGCACTCTGCCGCTAGCGCTGTCAGAAGGGAAATATGTTCTGCGCTTGTGCACCAGGCTCTGGTCTATTCATGCATTCTCACACTCCTTTCCATCTCCAGGGATGTTGAGTGGAAAGAGTTTTTTGTACGTGGGCCAGGAGAGTGCAACCCGTAATGGTGGCTGGAATAATTTCTTTGAACGCGGGGGGCACGGGGATAGGCCGCCTAGCATGAAATCTGCCAATGCGCCAGAGTACCAACGCGTTAAGAATTCACTCCCTCACTGGCCTGGACTGTCCATTCCTCCTCCTCCAGACTCCTCCAACTCTATTCTTTCTGCCATACACGCGCTGGGGGGGGGGGGGGGGGGGGGGGGGGGGGAGGGGGGACGGGGGGAGTGGTGGGGGGGGGGGGGGGAACAACAAACATAACTCACATGGTCCCCTCGTGTGTCTCGCCAACATTCCCTCCTCTTCCTCTCATCTCCTCCACCTCCCACCTCCTCCGATATGCGCTGGAAACGACCTAAGGGTTCTTTGGCTATCAACAGGGAATCTGTCTTCCCTGTCTCTTGTGTGAGCCGCGAAGGCTTCCGACTTCATCTGATCAGAGGATTTTTACAACAGGCCCAAGCAGCGGGATGTGTAGGCTGATGATGGCAGTCATCGCCACTGACATTGTGTTGACTCACTCAAAGTTACTCAGCACCTGACGATATGCATACATCCACTCCACTCCTCATTGTAGACTTAAGAGCTGACTGACCTGACTACCAGTTCTGGTGAAGTGACTCTGGCGTACTTACAATCGCCGGCGCTGATGCAGCACTGTATGCATCTGATGCAAATAGCACTGATCACTATTGAGGGCGCTGGGGGGGGGGGCAGTGCAGTTTGTAGCTCAGGCCTATCCAGTGACTAGTCAATTTTTCCTTTGGAGTAATTTGATTTGCAGTACAGTGTATTTACAAATTAATTCTTTACCCCTATAAGATGATAAGAAGGGTCATGGTTTCATGGTTTTCTCATCATCTTTGACAGGAATGTTGTATTATAAGAGAAAGGAACATATGGGACTCACTGCCACAGGATGTTGTGATGGTTACTACATTGTCCAAGTTCAATAGAGTCCTGGATGTCTTTCCAGGGGAAAAAAAATAAATAAATAAATATATATACATATATATATATATATACACTCACCGGCCACTTTATTAGGTACACCTGTCCAACTGCTCGTTAACACTTAATTTCTAATCAGCCAATCACATGGCGGCAACTCAGTGCATTTAGGCATGTAGACATGGTCAAGACAATCTCCTGCAGTTCAAACCGAGCATCAGTATGGGGAAGAAAGGTGATTTGAGTGCCTTTGAACGTGGCATGGTTGTTGGTGCCAGAAGGGCTGGTCTGAGTATTTCAGAAACTGCTGATCTACTGGGATTTTCACGCACAACCATCTCTAGGGTTTACAGAGAATGGTCCGAAAAAGAAAAAACATCCAGTGAGCGGCAGTTCTGTGGGCGGAAATGCCTTGTTGATGCCAGAGGTCAGAGGAGAATGGGCAGACTGAGTCAAGCTGATAGAAAGGCAACAGTGACTCAAATCACCACCCGTTACAACCAAGGTAGGCAGAAGAGCACTGCTGAACACACAGTACGTCGAACTTTGAGTGGCACACAGCAGAAGACCACACCAGTGCACTCCTTTCAGCTAGAAACAGGAAACTGAGGCTACAATTTGCACAAGCTCATCGAAATTGGACAGTAGAAGATTGGAAAAACGTTGCCTGGTCTAATGAGTCTCGATTTCTGCTCGACATTTGGATGGTTGGGTCAGAATTTGGCGTCAACAACATGAAGCATGGATCCATCCTGCCTTGTATCAACTTTCAGGCTGTGGTGGTGGTGTCGTGGGTGGGGAATATTTTCTTGGCACTCTTTGGGCCCCTTGGTACCAATGAGCATCGTTGCCACGCCACAGCCTACCTGAGTATTGTTGCTGACCATGTCCATCCCTTTATGACCACAATGTACCCAACATCTGATGGCTACTTTCAGCAGGATAATGCGCCATGTCATAAAGCTGGAATCATCTCAGACTGGTTTCTTGAACATGACAATGAGGTCACTGGACACAAATGGCCTCCACAGTCACCAGATCTCAATCCAATAGAGCATCTTTGGGATGTGGTGGAACGGGAGATTCGCATCATGGATGTGCAGCCGACAAATCTGCGGCAACTGTGTGATGCCATCATGTCAATATGGACCAAAATCTCTGAGGAATGCTTCCAGCACCTTGTTGAATCTATGCGTCCAACCCGTTACCAGCATGGTGTACCTAATAAAGTGGCCGGTGAGTGTATATATATAATATATATATTAGTTGTAATTGGAGCTAGATGTTTGGAATGGACATTTGTTTTTCCATACTGCATGTGAATGTGGGTGTGAATTTTTTTAATAGGTGTTTATTGGCATTTGGAAAATGTTTTGTTGCCATCTATATAAACACTACATATTTATAGGTTGGACTTGATGGATCTGAGTCTTTGCTAAATCTACTATTATGTTTTAAACTACAGCTCCTCTTTATAAACACATACGTTATTCTTTTTAAGAACTCCAGTTAGCCTTCCATTCTCCAGTCTTAACCCATTCACTTTCACCGTGATGTTTGAAAATAATGTCCATAGCATACTATAGTCGGGGAGAGAGCAGGAAGGGTTAACACTCACTTGTTACAGCTATGTAAACAAGTAGAAAGGAGAGAAATCCATCTTAAATATGGTGATCACATCTACCATGACAATGAAGAAGTAAAATGTAGTATATTAAGAAAAAAAGTTCAATCCACCCCATACAACTTTGAAAATCATCTGAAATGACAGTTAATCTTTAACTGTAAGAAATTTGTATATCATGGCTGTTGATATATAGGCAAAAATTAAAACTGTAATTCAGAATTCTTATTAATTCACATAAAGTGATGCGTATCCTGAAAAAAACAGCAGAGCAGTTTCCAGTACTCTGATAACTTGGTTCATTGTTAATTGTTAAGGAGGGTTTATCCAAACCTGCACCCAAACTGCAAACTTTGCGGTTTGGTTCTGCTGAACACTACTCACATATTATGATTAGAGATGAGCGAGCACTAAAATGCTCGGGTACTCGTTATAATGTCAACAGTTTAACCCAGGAAGAGGTACGGCGCCGCCTCTCAACCACTAAGATAGATAAATCACCTGGGCCAGATGGCATACACCCCAACAGGAACCGGAAGAGAGATGGTGAATTCTGGGTGGACAGGACGAGCGGGAAGGACATCAGATATTGAACAGTTCTAGGGTCGGTATTGTGCGCGGCAGAGTGTCGTGTCTTCCTCTTGAAAACATACTGCAAAGTCCGCTTATGGGTGAGGGAAGACCCACCAGAGGTTGGGACTCCAGAAGTGAAACGGCGGAGTGGGACAGCAGCAGTAGTTTCAGGAACAACATGATGAGAATCGGTCCCCAGCGAAAGACTTCAACCCGTCATGCGAGTTGAGCTTTGTGCGTGGCGCTGCAAAACATGGAAGTCCCAGAGAACTGAGACAGTGCGCCAGGTTGCACATAAAAGAAAGTCTCTCCTTTCCCCCCTTGAAGGCATAGCGCTTCAGTGCAGTATCTGATCGGATCTGGAAAATCTGTCACTGACTGACGAGATGACCAGCAGCTTCTCGAGACGGACAACACAGGATGATGGTTACTGAAGACCAAGGCAACATCCACAAATGTTCCTGCCGAACCAGAATTCAGTGAAGCAGAGGTGGGCGCTGGAGGGTAGGTTAACAGTATAGGAACAGACGTGGACTTTAAGACTGGATAAGCTTTGTTCTCAACCTCGGGACGCTATCTCCACGAACCCATAGGTGCGTGCGTTTCATGGACGTGAGGACAGAGTGGACAGTCGCAAGAGAGGTTCCGGGCTGGACTGTATCAACAGAGGTTCTCTAAGTCAACCTGGATCGGTTCTGGGAAGACAGAATCAGCTCTGTCCCTTGCATAGGCTTCTCTGCAACGGTAAGCCGTGAGGCTGGTGCGGCCTTTTGGGAAGCAGAGCAAGCGAGGTACTCATGGATGGACTTTGGGTTCTCGTGACAAAACGCTTCAGTCAAACTCCACAAACCACATGTCATTTCCCTGGCTACGGTGATAAGACCACTCAGGGGGGTAAAGCAGAAACAGCATCAAGCAGCCAAGGCGTGTCCTTAACATGAGAGGAGATCCCTTTTTGGAATGTCTACCGATCGGGCTTCTTCATCAGGAAGTTTCTGAGGCCAGGGTACCGAACAGACGCATATTCTGCAATGACGAGTTCCCTGGCGCAATCTAGCAGCTCAGTCTCACACGAAGAGGCTGCGGGTTCGGGTCTGAATCAGCATGAAGAGAGACACCATGGTGACGCAGAGGGATCAGGTTAAGACAACCATTTCTTGGGTAAGTTAAAGAGCCCATCTGCCAGATGTTGGTTAATATGACAAGATACAGAGGGTTGTCCAAAGGTAATAAAAGACCCATCTAGGAGAGAACCGTCAGGGCCTGGAGTCTTTTGTTTTTTAAGTTGATTTTATAGTATGAGGTGATCCTCTTTGTCTGAGATTGGTTTATTTAGGTTTCTTTTTGGGTTTGTGTTGTTCAATGCGGGAGGTGGACTTTGGCTAGAAATGTGTTGCTTGCATTGGCGATGGTTGTGGAGTCTGTCGGTCATCTTTAAGATTATTCAAGTAAGAATAGAACAGCTGTTGGAACATATTCACATTTCTCATGGGATGAGTTTCTTTTTGGTGATGTCCTGTGAGGAAACAAGAATGGGGAATGATTTAACTCTCCTTGTCTTAACCTTATTAGTCATTAAATTTTGCTAGACTGTTGGCGTCACCATATAGCACTCTCTAATATACAATATTCCTTTTATAGTCAGATTAGAAGGTTAGACCTTAAAGGACCTTTCCTACGTGACTTGGGGATTACTACTGACTATGGGATTGCATAACATTCTGTAGGGCTGCTATATATTCACGGCACTTTAATTTTTCCTTGTAAAGCCCAATTGTTGCAAGACATTAGTCCTGAGATCTGACCCATTATAATCTGTGTTTGGTCAGAGAGAGGAGCTGGGGCGGAGGCCTGGGGCTGGGCTGAGAGGGGGCGTGTGTTATGCTAAATCTCCTTCCTTCATCATATGTCAATAGAAAACTGTAATTTCTCTACATTGCTTTGTGGGAACCATTTCATTTGCTTTCACAAAAAAATCATTTGCTAATGTAACAGAAGGTCCACGCCATGTGAACGCAATTTTGAAACCTTGTGTAACACAATGTCAACAGAATATTAACGAATGTGTGTGAACAAGACTAAAGGGAACATGAAAAACAAAATCAGCTAGCTCAAGATTTAATAATTGCTTCCTGACATGCCTGCCATGATTGGGGACAGTATGAGAGAAGAGTTAGCATAACACATGCCTCCAGCCCCCAGCTCTCCTCTCTGACCAAACATGATTACAATGGTGTACAATACAGGAATGTATCTCTTAACCGTGGGGCTAGAAAGGACAGTCAAGTGCCCCTGAATCTAGTACAGCCCTACAAGATGGTACAAATATCTCTAACATGTATTAGGTAGTTGAAGGTGCCCATTTAAGGCCTGCTGGAGTTTTCTGTGTTAAAGGGGTTGGATTCTTTTTTTATGTCATCCTCTATTTTTGCAGTTTAAGTTAATAACTCTGTTACGCTTCTGGAACACGAAACCCATACTGCCATAAGCACTCCTCTTACTGATACTTTATGTGCATGCCATAGTTAAAAGATTCATCTCAAATCTACATAATGCGGAAGTACTCCAGTAAGCCTGGGTGATTTCCTCTTTATTTGAGTCAAGGATTATGAAATGAGTTTCCTCCAGTACCAATGGAGGGAGACTTTTAAAAACTGACCGTGCTCATCTCCCGGAGTGTCCCCGACATGTTGTGGCACCTATGTGCGCTTACACTTGTCGACACTCTACTATCCGCCAGAACAGAGCGTTTATCGTTGAAAGCACTACGTCTATGCGAGTAAAACGTAAATCCTGGACGGTAGCATTTAAACACCTATATGTGTCATACTTTGTCCTTGCATAACCCAATTGTTAAGCAAGATGGAGGGGGCCCTGCTCCTGGCTGTTGTGTCTACATGGTGTCCAGGACATTATATTAAAAGTCGCCAAAAACCAGTGAGATTTCACTTTTTGTATCTTCCTAATCTTTTTGATTGTTTTGTTTAGAAATCTCATCGTGAGGCCTAGTTCCGGGCCATAAATATTGCCAGAGTGAATGGGACATAATTATTGTTCGTACCACGTAACAATACTTCCCCATATCATCACAACAGGGTCTCTGACCTTCACTCTATATGTTCTCTATAAATGCTAGTTAGGACCCTGTTTTTTAACTCGAATTTGCCAAAGAAATTTTTTTTAAAAATGGGTATTTGTCCATTCACCAAATGGGTCCTCGGCAGCATATGATTTCCACCTCTCTTGCTTTGCATCCTCCATAAGAAGCCCTTTGAAAATGGGGAATTCAACCCCTTTACATTAATACTCATTACACGAGTGCTTCTTATATATGTTTTAATCGGCAGTCAGTTTCTATAAGTAAATGTTGTTAGTGTTTTATTATGACTTCTATGAGTACTAAGTCTACAAACACAATTCATCTTGTTTAATGAATGTATGAATTGTTAAATTGAACGTTGTATCTGAAGGTGGATCGCAGACACATGAGGGGCCACATTATCTACCCTTTCCCACGGAGTGCATTTTCCAACGATCATTGCAACTCTGCGGATTCACTAAGATCGTCGGCGGTGTGTCGCCTTCTTTCCGTGGTTTATGTAGTGCATGTCTGGCGACAAATGTGTAAGTTAAATCCTGCGCTTAGTCCGATCATTTGGATGTTGCGATGCCTCACCCATTCTGTTCCATGACCCCCATGTTGGCTTTCCACACGGCCCCGCACTGTTGTGTCAGACCGGCAGTTTTCTTCAAGGATGCGAACGGCTTGTACAGGTACATACAAAAGTTGTCTGCGCTGCTATTGTGTCGCAAAGAACCCTTTTGTGGCCGCAGCTGCGATGCTTCAATGCGAAACCAAATTCGAGGGCATGCCGTCTGTTGTGTCTGGGTGTTCGACCGAGTGCATATTAACTTGCAATTGTGTGGCAGCCCTATGTTAAGTGTGCGCCACAAAAGATGGTGAACTCTGTCAGGTGGCCAGTGCATGGAAGTACAGATTCATTTTTCGGCCACAATTGCTGTTCTAGGCAATCTTAAGTTTTAAGATTTTAGGTTTTCTATAATTATCTGTATATATGTGCCCCAAGTGTTTTTTTGCAATTTTAATCCACATAGTAAAAAAAACAAGCAACATTTCACCTTCTCTATGAAGGCTTTATCAACACTGTGTGGTTGCCAAGGCACCAAACATTTTACAAAGTGAATAATGATCATCACACGTGGTGAATAATGATGATTCTATAACATTCAAGTAAAGTAAAGTGGGTAAGTACATAATGTAAGAAGTTATTGAAAGTGACAATGTGGCAAAATATAGCAATGACAATAGATATCAATAAGTGAAACAGAAACCACAATCACGTAATATATCTATTAACTCCTAAGTGTATGGTCAATAATACCATTGCACACTACTAAATCTCGTGAGGAGGAAAGAGTTTGTTTAAAAACAAGAATAAAAACAATGCACATTACCGAGGGAAATAGAGATTGCATGTGTATGTCCGCGAGTCTCTGAGTCAGAATTTGCAGCAACCATTTGGTTTCCGATAACCACCTGAACCAAGGACCAGCACAAGCGTAATAGAGAATGTGTGATAGAGAAATGTGTGCCGCAACGAGCATCGGGGTGCCGCACATGAACATCGGGACTACCCAGAGATGAAATTTAAGTTTTCTGGGAAAACTATGGACTGGCTGTATTAAAGGGGACTGGCTGGCTAATAAAGGTGCCGGCTGGCTCCTAAATGATGGCTGGCTCTAAGATGAGGGGTACTGACTACGGGTGTGGCTGGCTGTATACGAAAGGGGCTGGCTGGCAATTAATAAAGTGGGGCTGGCTGTATACTACTGGGGTTGGTAAATTTTGGGGGCCTCGGGATAAAGGGTTGGCTTTATACTCAAGTATATATGGTACCTGCTTTGTTCTTCAGTAAAAACATTTGTCAGACCTTTAAACCACAGCAATGCCTTTTTTACTTTTCTGGCTTGTGCATGGATGTTAAAGATGCCATTCTGGTCTTTTTTGTTTAGTTTTCTCCCCCAGTATTTTTTTTAAGATCAGTCACTCTTCTTTTGTGTTCTTCATGTAGATTTGGGGTTCTGAATGGTCGTTATACTAGCCGCTTACAAATTGTAGTCCTAGAGGATTGTGAAATGATATTCTGCCTCGCAGTATGCGATGGCTGTTCAATCCGGACAATGCCAATACAGTCTAATTCATCTAATTTCTAAGCCATCCTCTAGTGGCTTGAATTTTTTTTTTTAATTCTGCTAACTCACTTTACATATTCTGTAATTAGTGCTGAGTTGATCAGAACTGTGATAATATATCCTTCCATTTTATGACCAATTCATCTGAAATAAATGGTTAGTGTGGTATTTTTGAAGATGGATTCCTAGTGGCCACGATGCCCTTTTTTCAAATATATGTTTCTGGTTTGTGCGATCCACCAAATGTGTGTGTCTTGTTTCGAAGCCTTTGTCACATCTTAGGTTATTTCGATGAGATGAGCAGGTGGATCCTTTACTACAAATACTGCAAGCTGCTCTTTCACATCGATTGATACTGGTGTGCATTTCACCCCACTGACTCGATACAACTCTATACAGAGCAAATCCCTAATGTGATAAGTCCCAAATTTGTATGTTTTCAGTAGTCACTTTTGATGTCCGAGCACATTACTTGCAGTAATGTGCTCGTGTAGCAAATGTTCCACACATATAAAACCAGCCCCATGGCTGCAAAACATTTAGCCAGGATCTCCTTGCTGGTAGGTAGTTAAATCCAGCATAACAACCTACCAGAGGCCCAGCAAATTTTTTCCTGCTACCTATAATTCTGTTTGAATTAAAATATTACATATTAAGAAGCGTTTATGATTCCTTTTTTTATATGAAACGATGTGTTGGAAAAATAGTATTTCGACTGCTTTATACAGATATCATTCAATGGTTTCAATCCTTTACTAATAATACCTTTCTTCTCTGGTACATTAGCTTCATTTCGTGTTCACTAAGAGAGCTATTAAAGTGTGTATTTTCTATAAACTTATACACTTCAAACTATGCAATGATAACCAAAAAAGGAAAAAAAAAGGAATGAGTCATAACAATATATATATTACCACTTTACTCCTTCCAAGTCTTGTCTTTGTGTTTGCTTCACAATAACATATTGCCTTTCTAGGTTATTCAATTGGCACGTTCCCCCTCGCCTTGTCAAGCCACATCAGGGGATTGTTGGGTGAGGTCATCTTTTGACTGCCACAACATACTTGTGGGTATATTGCATTGCTGTTAATTTAAATGACTTCACACACAAAAAACGATAGGGTGGTCACTGTCTGTATGCTTTCAATAAACGTTAGGGGTACAATTTTCATGATTTCACCGGGAACTGCAATCGATTATGGTTAGAGTGAGCAGCATAAAATGCTTTTCCGATGCCGAGGCACGTATCGAGAACGAACCCCATTGAAGTCAACTGGAGACTCAAGCATTTTTCACTGAAAGACACATTGAAACAACATGAAGAAACCATTGCAGATGTTTGCAGATTTTTCACGAAAGAACACATGTGAAAGAACATTGAAGACACAAATTTGCAAGATGTTTCTTGCCACATCGGCAACTTATAGCCGAAAACACGCGGCAAGAACAAATATAGTATGCTATGGTGAAGACATAATGTTGAAGAACACATGCAATGTTTCCTACGCATCATGCATGTGTTCGCACACATCACTGTTCTTCAATACTATGTGTGAAGGAACAACCGTTCGGCACTAATGTCTTCGGATAAGTTAGCAGATGTACGGAAACATCTGCAATGTGTTTTCACTTAAATGAATCTGGTGTTCATTGTTCACACGTTTTCAGTGTATTTTCAATGTTCTCACTGTTCTCTTAAGTAAAATGCTCAATCTCGAGCAGTGAAATACTCGTCGAGCAAACGAGCCGTTTCGAGTACGCTACATACTCGAACGAGCACAAGCATCGGATAGTAACTCAATCAATCTCTAATGGTGAAGTTTTCTTCAAGGTAACAACTTGCAAAAAGCGCCAACCACTTAATCCATGACCCCTGTACAGCCAAGATATGGTGGAAATAAAGAGAATAAGAATGTAGCAGTTGGTGAGTGCCATTCTTTCTTGCAAGCGAAATGAATATCATTCTATGACTTCATGTTGTTTTTTTGCATTATTTAGAACTCATTGTGCTTTGATTATTGTTATGCTAATGTAGGTTGGGTTAATTAATCTACATTATATATTGTGTCTAGCAGTTTTAATGGTAGCTAAATTTGTGATTTTTTTAAGCCACCATGAACAGGCCGCCCTAGAATTTAGGGCCCCTGACTGAGAGATTTTTGCACTGCCCCCACATACTTTACTCCCATGTTTAGATTTTAAGCAACCATTGCTTGCCAAACTGCGTACTTAACCGCGCAGTAGATAGGTAGTCATCTCACACAATGCCACCAGTAGATAGGTACCACTGCCCAATGCCACACAAGTAATAGTGAAGCCACAGCAAGAAATAAAATGAATATCACCAACCTGCACTACACTACCTGCAGCCAGAATCACATGCCCCCCAGTACGAAAGTAGCCTCCTAAGCATCATGACCACCATAGGTGTAACCATATCGACATTTCACCCCAGTAGATATTAGGCCACCCCAGCATAATACACTTAGGGAGGTAGTACAACCGCAGCTATGCAACCGCCATGGCTAGTTGCACACAGTCACATGTCCCTAGTAGATGAGTGGAGCAACATGCACACTCCCCCAGAGAGAGGTTTAACAGCAAATGCCCACCAGGAGAGAGTAGCCAAAGCAATGTTCCCTAGTAGACAGGTAACCACACACATACCCCCAATAGACATGTAGCCAAGCACATGCCCCTCAGAAATGAGCAGCAAACACACTGCCCCTCATTAGATGGAAGACATAGAAAAAGAAAATTAAAAGTGAATACTCACATCTCCGGCCGTTCCAGCTCCTCCTCACTTTAGTGAGGGCGCTTGGATATAAAGATGAAAAGGATGGATAGATGAACAAGAGCACTAGGCGCAGTTGACCAACTAGTGTACCAGTGATCCAGCACGGGTTGTATGTAACTGGCAACTAGCAGCCATTGCATCACGTACTTGACGGGCTGAAGGAGAGTTCTAGGGGGGGCAGGTCAGTATTGTAGCTCAGAAGCTACCATGGGCTAGTCATTTTTTCCTTTGGAGTAATTTGAATCTTTCAGTACAGTGTATTACAAATTAATCTGTCCCCTATAAGAGATAGAAGGTCATGGTTTCCTGGTTTCTCATCATCCTTTTGACGAGGAATGTTGTATTATCAAGAAAAGGAACATACGTTGACTCACGACACAGGAGTGTGTGATGGTTATCATTGTCCAAGTTCAATAGAGTCCGGATGTCTTTCCTGCGAAAAAAAACATAAACTATATATATATATATATATATATATCTATATATATATATATATAAATTATATACAGCTCACCGGCCACTTTATTAGGTACACACTGGCCAACTGCTCGTTAACACTAATTTCTAATCAGCCACTCACATGGCGGCAACTCGGCATGTTAGGCATTAGACATGGTTAAGACAATCTGCTGACAGTTCAATCCGGATCATATGGGGAAGAAGGATTTGAGTGCCTTTGAACCGTGCATGGTGTATGGTGCCAGAAGGGCTGGTCTTAGTATTTCAGAAACTGGCTGAGCTACTGGGCATTTTCACGCCAACAACCATCTCTAGGGTTTACAGAGAAAGGTCCGAAAAGAAAAAACATCCAGTGAAGCGGGCCAGTTCTGTGGGCGGAAATGGCCTTGTTGATGCCAGAGGTCAGAGGAGAATGGGACAGACTGAGTCAAGCTGATAGAAAGTCCACAGTTGACTCAAATCACCACCCGTTACAACCAAGGGTAGGCAGAAGAGCATCTCTGAAACACACAGTACGTCAACTTTGGGAGTGGGCACAGCAGCAGAAGACCACACCAGTGCCACTCCTTTCAGCTAAGAACAGGAACTGAGGCTACAATTTGCACAAGCTTCATCGAAATTGGACAGTAGAAGATTGGAAAAACGTTGCCTGGTCTATGAGGAGCTCATTCTCCTGCCGAACATGGGAGGTTGGGCTCAGACGATTTGGCCGTCAAACATGAGATGATCCTCTAGCCTTGTAGTCAACGTTTCAGGCTGTGGTCGGTGGTGGTCGTGGTGGGGAATATTTTCTTGGCACTCTTTGGGGCCCCTTGGTACCAATGAGCACTCGTGTGCAACGACCACAGACTATCTGAGTATTGTTGCTTGACCATGTCCCCATCCCTTTATGACCACAAGTGTACCCAACATCTCATGGCTACTTCAGCAGGATAATGCGCCATGCCATAAAGCTGGAATCATCTCAGACGGTGGTTTCTTGAACATGACATGAGTTCACGTACTCAAATGGCCTCCACAGTCCACCAGATCTCAATCCATAGCGCTCCTTGGGATGTGGTGGAACGGGGATTCGCATCAGGGATGCTGAGCCGACAAACCTTTCGGCAACGTGTGAATGCCATCATGTTCAATATGGACAAAATTCTCTGAGGAATGCTTCCAGCACCCTTGTTGATTCATGCTCCAACCGTTACAGCATGGTGTACCTAGAAATGGCCGGTGAGTGTATATATAAATATAACTTTAGTTGGTAATTGGCCTGATGATTTGGAATGGACAATTTGTTTTTTCCTTAATCATGTGAATTGGGGTGTGATTTTTATAGGTGTTTATGCATTGAAACATGTTTTTTTTGCCCATCTAATTTAAAACACTCCAATATTTTAGTGTTGGCCTTGATGCGATCTGAGTCTTTGATCAAATCTACTATTATTTGTAAACTACAGCTCCTGCTTATAAAACACATACGTTATTTCTTTTTAAGAACTCCGTTAGCCGTTCCATTCTCCAGTCTAACCCTTCACTTTCACCGTGATGTTGAAAAGTAATTTCCATAGCATACAAGTCGGGAGAAGCAGGAAGGTTAACACTACTTGTACAGCTTTGTTGTTAAACAAGTGGAGGAGAGAAATCCATCTTATAATATGGTGATCACATTAACCATGACAATAAGAAGTAAATGAGTATATTAGAAAAAAGTTCAATTCCACCCCATAAACTTTGAAAATCATCTGAAATGACAGTTAATCTTTAATGTAAGAATTGTACTCATCGGCTGTGAGTATTGGCAAAAATTAAAACGTAATCAGTATTCTTATTAATTCACATAAAGTGGCCTATCTGAAAAAACAGAAGTTTTACTGCAAGATCACAAGCCTGGTTGCCTGGATAACGTTCCTTTTGTCTTTGAAAAAACACAGCGAGCAGTTCGCACCTCTGAGAAACTGGTTCATTGTTAATTGTTTAAGACGTTTATCCAAACCTGACCCAAACTGTAAACTTGCGCGTTTGGTTCTGCTCCACACTACTCACCATATGATTCTTATAGTTATATATATCATTGAATTTTGGGAATGTTTTATGACTGCTTGCAAGAATGAGACATTTTAGCAAAGGGTGTTTATGATCCATCAACTATTATTCTACATACGACACTTTACAAACATACAGGTAACAAGTCAAATCCCTGTTGAGATGGTTATGCTTCATTTTAATCCGTTCATTTCAAATGAAATGTCTTCCGCTACAATAAAAAGGACCTAAAGAAACAGTCCAATCCAATAAAAAAAAAAATATCTAACTTTGGATCCAAATGGACCGTATAAATAATTAAATGTTTAACTAAAGTCTTATACATCAAATAGCAATGTGGGAAATTTTGTTGTGAAGATAAAGTCCAGAGGCTAATGTAACAGCAAAACCTGCTGTTCACCCTTATGCTGCAATCTTTCCGAAACATACATGAATTAGCAGAGCAGAAATGGACACTTGTACATCTCGAAACTACTAATTATAGACAGAAATGTTAGTTACATTGATAGTAATGTACTACATTGTAACACAAAGAAAAGTGGTGTTGTTTTCATTTCGCTGCTGCTTCCTAAAAGAAAGAGATGGGTATAACTTCCTTTTTAGTAGCATAAAAATTACTAAAATACTAAAGCTTCATTTCAAAATGGTCATGATAACTATTATGCATGACTATATTGCAGTTATAATAACATAATTGTGGACGAATCTCACGATTGTCTTCATTAGGAAAATAAGAATGTTTTCTAAATCCTATGACATTTGCAGAATTCCCCATCTTTGACACACAAATTATGGGAGAATTGTCTCACCTGTGAGTTTTTCCTATTTGAAAACATGAGCGTTTACATCGATACATTTAAAGGGGTATTCAAATTTGGGCATTAACATTTAATTTAATTCACATTTTTCAAATGCATTTATCAAAACATGTTAACAGTTGAAGATATTCTTATTAATGTTAGCATATTGTCCCTTGTTCAAGATAGCTGTCCTTGGATATGACCACCCCTGTACTCTTCAGCTGGCCAGACATACACTATTGACTGTCTGCAGATATGTATCTGTGATTGCACATTATTTGAAAAATTATATTAAAACCAATCAAATTACTTAGAACAAACATTACAATGTGTCTGCTTTCTGTAAATATTACATTTTAAGTCCATTAGAATAGAATATTTAGAAGCGATTCTATTTATTTTTAAAAGTCTAATAGTGGTTTTGGGTAAAACACCTACCTACCCATAGGACAAGCATGCTACAGTCTGACAGTGAAGTATGTGACTCTAAAAAACATGTGCACACTAATAGATGCGTTATGTTAGCTGGATAAAGACACAAAGGGGACATTACTAGGGGGTCACCGAAGTTCATGAAAGTGCATTGTCCTGCTATAATGCTGGTTGCAGCTATTTACTAAGATTTTGTACCAGAAATCAGAATATTGTCACTTCCCCACTCGTTCCAACAGAGTGTTCACCTTTTTTTGTTCGTGCACTTTAAACAGGGCTTTGTGACAACAATTTAAGTTAATGGATATGGCACTCATTCCGAATCAGTCACCCCCCCCTAACTTTTGCACCACAATCCCAGCGCACACATTCTTCGTAAATACCTGTACAAGCCGTTTTAGCCCTGAAAAAAAGCGCACAGTCCGACAAAAGTGGCAGAGCGCCCTAATTGAGACCAACAATGTTTATGCTACACAAATATTAAAATTATTCTAAATACCAATACTTAGCAATAAAACCACTACCTGAAGTAGTACCGATGTTGACTGAACACACATCGACAGCAAGTTTCCGTAGACAAGGACATCACTGCGCACGGCATTGGGTGCTAGCTCAAATGAACAAGGAGGACCCATCCTTCAGTATCAAGAGACATGTTGACAGATAATCTTCCAACCTGCGTGTCACAGTCTGCCTCCTGCTTATATGGTGGTTTGTGTAGAGTTGCAAAAGACTTAAAACTGGTTGTTCAACATCCAGGTCATGCTCCACTCGCCCTCTTAAGTTGTGCTGGTGTTCAGTTAGGTTTGGAACTTCCTGCTCCCTGTGCTGCCACGAACTCTTAATTCGGATTGAAACTCCACCAGTAGTGCCCCGCCAAGTCTACAGTTTACTCACTAATGTTGCATCCACATCTTAGTGGTAATTAGGATGCCTTAGCTATTCTGTAGCTTGATCCCACAGGGTGTGCACCGGTAGTCATTGGAACTGGTGATCATCTGGGCACCAGGTTGTCGTGTACAGGACCGAGCATATAGGGCTCATGTGGGCCTGCTACCCAGAAGCAGGACAAACTGTCTTGGTTTCTCCCCCCCTCATCAGACTTTCCATTCGCAAACCATGACCTGCTCAGGGTGACACCTGGCTCTGAGGAACCCCTCCTTCTCTGGTGGATAGGAAGTAAACCACCACGGTAAACAACCCGGAGTGGCATGACACCTGTTTCACTTCTCTCTTCCTGATGAGCCACCATTACATACTCTGTCATGGTCCCGAGATCTTTTTTAAGCTTGCAAACGAGTGGGTTTAGCGCTTACAATGCTCCTATGAACAAGTACCACACTGAGCAAAATTACCTTATGGTGGCTCAATGTGAGAACGGTCCTACTTCAAACTCACCTGGGTGTTTCTTGGGATCTGGAATTTAACAATACTTGCTATTGCCCACACACTCTTTTAAGATATGCCAATTGGATTTCCTACTTCATCACTTATGAGGCAATGGCCTGGGCAGCCAAAGTTGCTCTGAAAATAGCTAGCAGACGATGGTGAGAATTCCAAAAATGATAACACACACCATCACTTCAGCATCAGCTCTGGCATGTTCGTGGGTAGGTTGGGTAGGAACATTTGAACCACCAGGTTCACAATGAACAGGCAAGGACATGCGTCAACTTGGCTCTCGCTCCAAAAGCTGCAACAGTTTCTGGTCGTTTTTATGTACATAATGGCAGCAACACTCGTCTGTCTGCTCCTGGAGATCGTCCTAGCTGTGGGTGAGTTATGGATTTCACCCAGAATAATGAGTTTCAGCACAGTTGTGGCTGTTTTTTCCCATTGCGTTGCTTTAAGGTGCTTTGGGATGGATAAGAAGCGAAGAGTAAAGATGTACTGAGGAGGCATCTTGGAGTACAAGAAGTGATCCTGGGTGGGAAGCAGAAATGTGATCCAAAGCGCTTCCTGCCTTGGGACCAGCCACATGAATTAACCCATAGATCAGTTAAAGAGTTTACCAGGGCGGATTTAGGGTCGTGGGGGCACCAGGGCGAAAACGTGGGTGCCCTGCCAACCCCTGTATAGTATATAGCTCGACAGCCCCCCTGTAGTGATATAGCCTGGCAGCCCCTCCTGTAATATATACCGTGCGACCCCTGTTGTATATAGTCTGCCAGCCCCACTGTAGTATATAGACTGCAAACCCCCTTAGTATAAAGCCACCGACCCCTGTAGTATAAAGCCACCCAGCCTCTGTAGACTATAGTCACGCCAGTCACCCGTAGAATTGGCATCTACCCCATCAAAGGCAGCTATGTCTCACTGCCACACGCTGTCATACCAGACCCTATGGTCAATTGTCAAGCGGCCACCGGCCGCTGCAACATTGTGCCACAGAGGACACAGACGCTGAGCTAAGTCGTTTGACTGCCGAAACGCCGGAAACTGGTGGGGACCCTTAAATAGTGAAAGTGGTTTGGGCCCGGGTGCTCGAGCCCCATGAGCCCATCCTTTAATCTGGCCCTGGATGTAAACTATTCCCACTTACCATCAAGCGTAGGACAAATGGCATTGTGGGTGTACACCTTATTGGTCCACAAATTGTTGTGGCAGGATGAGAAGATGGCACCTGCCGGTAAGACAGGTAGCGGCTGGTAACTTCATACTCTGAACACTGCCATCAGCTTGAATGGGAGCATTGTTAAAGGATCAACAATTTGAAAATTGGTTTTACTCAGGAACAGAGCTCCGAGGGAGAAAACCTGTCTCTTTCTCTCCAACTGGCGCAAGGTTGAAGCAAGGATTGGAGAAGGAGAGCAGAAGGGAGGAGTGGATACGGTATCTAGTAAGAGGTGAGAGAAGGTGGGGGGAAGAAGGCAAAGTGGGAGTGGCTGATGTAGTGTGCATAGCTTGAGGTCATCCTGTGAGGTAACAGGGACCTGATAAGGGAGGCTTAAGGTATGCAAGAGATAAGTCGGACATAACCTAGATCAGGTTCGTACATTGGGGTCAATGCAGCATTTTTGCAGGGTCAAATAGTTCAAGTAGGTTGCAATCATACTGGTGGGAACAGTTAGAAAAGTGCAATTGTGTCTCTTCTGGAGAAAAACATGGCAAGTACGCAATCCATAGTGGTGGATAGGACGTTGTTGGGGAGTGCTGAGTGCAGAGGTAGCGAACAAGAGGTCATGATCAGGTATGGAGCTTTGAGATGTTTAGCATCATATTGACATGTGATGATGCTGGATACTTGCATTCCCTGTTATAGCAGGTAGACCTTCTAAAGGTTGCTCTATGTAAGACTGATCGCAGACCATTTTGAGTGTGTTATCCTACTCGTCTATTGAGGCCGGATATAAGGCATTAAGGCTTTGCCTTAGACTGGTGATGTTGCAAGGACACTGTGCTTCAGTTCTGGGAAAATTAACTGTTACCTACCTTTTTTTGAGTGCAGTGGACCTGAGTTCAATAAACGAAATAAGTAGCAATTTAACAACTGGTTGATACGCCAAATTCAGCAGGCTTATATTTGTGGACGTCAATAAACAAGACCTTATATGTGATCCACTACTACCTATAAAACTCATTCCATAGTCTCACCCACTACTAGCCGTGATGTATTAAGCCCCCTCTCATACATCTGAATACTAGGAATGGAGTGGGTGGCTTGTTGCGGCCTGCGGTGGATGTCATGTAGGCTTCATCCACACTATCAGATGCACAGTGGTGATGCAAGATTGATGAGAAGATTCCCCATGGACCTCTCAGTATTGCGACTGGTCCAGGCAATAGCCCTTTATGGTAGTGCTTCCAGTGGACTTACACTTGAAAAAGAGGAACTCCCAGTTCCTTAAAGTAGAATCAAGAGTAGCATAACAAATCATGAGGAATACAGGGTGTGCAGATTTCCTCCTGGGGCAAGCAATGCTGTCCATTTGGTTGCTGGCAAAGGGGTAATCGTGCTTTGTAAGAACCAGCAATTAGTACCTCACCTGGATCGTGGGCACGGCAATTGCCTATCGCAGAAAGAAAGCCAAGACAGCTGAGCTTGATATTTGTAAGACTTTAGACGCCCTCAGGAAGAATTCTCGGGGTAGCAGCCAATAGCAAATATACATAAAGTTACATCAACATAAACAATATATAACAATTGGAAGGAGTGAACCTATAGGGGCACTGTACTTACAAGTCACTCAAGTTTACCTAAAGCGCATTAACCCTCTGTAAGGCAGCGTCGGTTATCATGAGATGTGCGCAGAAATCATGAATTGATTGCTTTCCGCACTGGTCCTGACCGAGTTCACCTCTTTACTGTGGTTGCACCCTTAACCAGTAGGGCGTGTGACACAATTTGAAAGTAAAATACACAATTCTGGGCAACCCCGGACCCATATAATGGACTCATACACTGCCTCAGTTTAATTTTATCTCCTTTTACATTTTGTTGCCCCCACTTAGTGAGCTCTTCTTATTTTTTTCCCCATAAATGCCTGTGTTTCCTTTCTTCCCCTCTCTCCTCTCCTCCTCACAGTGACCCCTTCCTCCATTGACTTGGATCCAAAAGCTGTCACAGTCTGTTGGTGGGTAGTTCACGCTCTGGCGTGCATTTCCTCCTAAACACGAACTGGAAACTGTGACGATTGTTCACAGGACAGTGACGCGGAAGCCCGCTCTGCATTTTAAATTATTGTCATTGTAGGGTAGATTTAATTTTGTATGGTTGTTGTTATAGAAAATAGTTTTGACAGATAGTGAAACTGGGAATGTTTGAGCCTTTAGGCCGTGTCAGTTAAATAGTGTGATCTGTGGCGTCGTTGTAAGAAAATCTTGCACTCATTTACCCTTTGGGACTTGTCTCTTTGCTGATAGCTTATTCATAAAAGAAGGATACAATTTTTTTATCTATGGAAATAAAGCTTCCGTCAACATATCAACTAAAAAAAATGTTTATAGATGAATTCCAACTACATTTATAATCTGCTGTGAACAATGATCTTTTGAAATCATTCTTTAGTTATTTTCAGCTTTCTGGTTCCCTGCTGTCCTCTAGTCCTCCTAGTTTCTCCCATGTGAAGAGAGGTCACATTGTTATCATGTGACCGTAACGCCAATCATGTCTTACGCAAACGTGCTATGCATTGCACATAACTGAGGTCTAGTTTACGCTTAGCGGTTATGCAGACATTCATCATCACTTTTCACCAAGGACCTGACAAGTAAGTGAGGAAATTCCCCCATTCAGCCAAACCAATGATTAAGTCCTCGCATATCCAATGTGAGTCATTCACATATGTTCATTTTTTAGTTGGTACAGGTCCCCAGTCGCCTTATGCTCTTTTCAAAAGGCCTCGGTCTGTATTCTCAACTCATTTCAGCACTTTATAAAACGTTACTTTAACATTACACCTGGTCCCTGCCACTGTGTGTGTTGAGTCCAGGGAAAGGGGGCAGCTGCAGAAAGTGTACCTGTGTATCGTCTCCTCATACTCCCCCACTTATTCCAGAATGGTGTGCGAGTAGAGGAAGAGTGCCTGAGGTAGACTAAATACAATCACAAAGTGCTAACAACAGCTTTACTCCCTCCCCTCGAGACTCTCACCACTGCTGGCAGGAAGCCAGGTATTCAAACGAAAAGCACTTTTATTCTCATTTTACACCTTTAACGTCTCTGTCGCCGTAGCTCACAGCAGCAAGGTATAAGGGGGGGGGATGTATGAGAGCCTCACGGGCTGAGTCATCTCATACAAGGTGGGGGTTTTTTGCAAAAACCCCACTGCTAATACCGCGGTCAGGTGTAGCACGATCACGGCTATTAACCCTCGCGGGCCGCCCATACTTTTTTAAAATCGCCGCGCCCTGCCATGGTAGCCTCGGGTCTTGTTTGACGGAGGCTATCTGGCAATCTGCAGATTTGTTACAATGACAGTGGCTCAGTATGATAGTGTGTGCTGCAAAAATGCCTATATTGCAAACAGACAGTATGCAGTATAGGTTAGGAGCGACCTGAACTACTAGGGATATGACCTAGATGGTTTCTAAGAAAAGTAATTAAAAAAAAAAAAAGGTTAAAAAAAAATTAATAAATATTAAACAAGTTTTCAAAATCACCCCGCCTTCCCTAGAAGGAGTATAAAAACATAATAAACAGTAGAAAATCACAAAACATTAGGTATCGCCCGAATGCCCAAATGTGCCCGATCTATCAAAATATAACAACCAGTTACGGGCGCGTGACCTCCGAGGCGGAAATGCACCCAATGTCCGAAATGGATTTTACACCTTTTACATAACATAAAAATGAAATTAAAAATAGGATCAAAATGTCGCACGAGCCCCAAAATGGTAGCATTGAAAACGTTTGCCTCATTCGCAAAAAATGACCCCCAACATCTCCGTGCGCCAAAGTTGAAAAATTATTAGCGTCCAAAATGCAAAAAAAATTTTTCTTTTTTGTACACATGCGTTTAATTTTTGAACAATGTAAATCAAACACAATTAAACTATATAAATTTGGTATACGCGATCGCACCCCAAAGAATAAAGTAGGCGTGTTAGTTTTTGGGCGAAGAGTAGTAAGTCGTAAAAACTGAGCCCACAAGAACGTGATTTTTTTTTCAGCTTAGCAGTACACGGCATGTGTTAAAATAAATAACTTACGGGAAAGTAACAAATTTGTATGCACAAAAATAACCCTCAACCAGGTCTGCACACGTAAAAGAAAAAAGTTATTGGATTTTTTGAGGTTTGTGCGAGCTGGATAAATGAGCGTAAAAACCCCTGCGTCCTTAAGGGTTAATTGATTGGTATGTACAGGTGTGATATTGTAGGAGATACCAGTTAGGTTGCCCCAAGAGTGTGAACGCGCGAGTGTCCCAAAATCTGGTAATTATTTTTTTTTTTTGAGAAAACAACATAGTGTTGCAAAATTGAGCTAGACGATTTAAAGTATACCAGAGTTATCATCAGCATCAAACACTCTATTATGAATCCTGTTAGAGTTTGGTCTGCAGTCTAACGTTACATTCCTATCTTACTTTGAAACCTTTAAAAATAACGACCCATAAAAGCCACTTTTGTTTTATGCCCCAGGGTCAAGGTTAAGGTACCTGTGGGCCCACCAGTGAAATTATTCTGGGGGCACACCCTACTTACATAGAAATAGTATCAGTCTTGGAGGACTGGGGTGTAAGATTGTGCATATTCTGCACCTCAGTAGCCTTATGCGGGTATGTTGAACAGGTTTTAACGGGGGAACTAATCCACAGCACATAACAAACAGTACCATCCATCTCATCATGTGATATCCCCAAAAAAGCCACTGCGTAATCATCAGGAAAATGCCCATGTCACATACACAATACTCACTATGACATCACAGTACCCTTAATAACACCACATCCTCTTTATGTTTTCACATGCCCCTTATGACTCACAATTCCCCTGATGCAGCACACAATGGCCCTTTATGACTCACAATTTCCTTTGGGATGAAAAATACATCAGTATCATAGCATTAAGCCTAGAGAATCCCCATTAGCCCAGACTAACTTCTATATGGAGCCCTTAATCCAAAAGATAAACAAAACCTAATTGAGAGTGACGACAATAACTAATTAAAATATCACAAAATCCCTTTATGACATCCGTGTTCCTCTTTATGAACATTCCAGTGCCCCCTTACGCAAATCTATAAATGGATAAGGATTGTAACCAACAACAGACATACTTGTGTGTCCCCTTCTCTCTAGCTCTTATGCCCTGTGTTTTTACAGACAAGGCCTTTTAACATTTTGCAAATGAGGCTGAGGTTTTAATGGAGCCTGGAACCCCTCAGGACCATTTGCCTTAATTTTCATTTACAATTTTTTCTATAAACAAGGGATAGGAAACTTCAAAGAACAGATCTTGCCAGAGTGTCTGTGTTGGCTATGTCAGTGGGCTGGCTTACATCCTAGTGGATTTCCTTAATGACCATCCTATGTCTCATTACGACTCACAATTCCTTCATATCACTATTTATCTCATGACATTACAATACTCAATGTGACATAGCAAGTGTTATGACTCACTGAGCCACTTAATAGCATGGATATTTCTATTTTATATTACCTTGCCCTCTTGTTGACATCAAAAGGCCTTTGATGACAATCCCAACATCCCATTTTTCCAATAGTCCGACTTGTGGGACCATACAATCAGCATAAGAACAAACAAATGGGAAATCGCAAGTACATATTAGCATATCCCAAGCCCATTAGCATCTAATGCCAAATTAGTACATCACACTGCCCATTATAAATCACTTGCCTGCATGTGATATCAAAATGACCCACTACAGGATCACAATGTCCTTTAGGGACATACAGAGCCTGTTATGACAATCACAGTATGAATTTTGAATGCACAATGCACTATAATTGTTTGGTCACGATTGATAATGTATGACAACCCCACGGAATATTTGACTAGGCCTTTACGATGACCCCATAATGAAATCATAGTGCCCCTGTGATGTCACATAGCCTCTTTAACACATACAGTGTGCTCTTGTTACATAATATTCCTACTGTGGCATCACTAGAACACCTTCCCTTTATGACACTCACATTACCCTGTTTATTCCGACAATGTTGCTGTGAGACATAACAACGTCCAATAACAACAAACATAAGACCCATTATGGTATGAAAATGTTCAAGGCAGTACCTCCACAAAGCCCATTGGTGACAATTATAGTGCCCCTTTATGTACTCTCATCACCCCAGTGTGACATCACGCCTCATTGTGACATGGAGTGCCCATTATGGACATCAAATTTCCTATATAAGATTACTTCTGGAGAGAATGGCCTTAGTAACAGCAAAAACTTTTTATTCCCTCACAGATGCCACCATTGTTAGTAATATTCCCAATTTGACGCCCTCACCATGTCCCCCTGTGACCAAAACAATTCAAACAAGTGACTCTTCATGACATCCCAATCCTTAATGATGAACCGATGATTAGAGATGACCGAGCAGTAAAAGATCCAGGGGTATCCGTTATTCGAGACGAACTTTTCCCGTGCTCGCAGTGTCGTCCGAAAATCGAGCCCCATTAAGTCAATGGGAGACTCGACATTTTTCAAGGAGCCTCAAGGCCTCTGCACAGGGAGCGTTGGCCAACCACTGGGAAACCTCAGAAAAGGATGTAAACACCACGGAAAATGGACAGAAACAGCAGGGGCAGGCAGCAGTGATGCCTCGAGGCTGCTTAATCGCCCATTATGCCAAAATTATGGGCAAACAGCAATGCCATGACAGAGTGACAGAATGAATGACTAGATAGATCTTAAAACATCAAACTAATTGCACCCTGCGACTATGGGGACTTCTGCAGAGGCAGCACGCGGCAGGCTAGAGAGTGGTCATGATGGCGACATACCCTAATGGACTCAGCTTCAAACAATGGGTGGCAGATAGGACCAAAGGAGGTGAGCAAGACAAGCAGCGCTCAAATATATGGTACATGATAAAAAGTTTGCCATTATTCTTGGGATTGCACAGCAGGGTGGCGGACAAGTTAACATGGAAGCCCTGAAACAACCCAAAATTCTGCCTGACACAGCTCGGTTGAGTAGGGGACGCTGTAATGGAGGCAGTGAACTAGTAGTAGATTAAAGGTTGCTGCAGTATAAAAGCTATGTTAGTTGGTCTTGGCAATGGATGCTGGCTCTCCGCTGCAGGCGAGGCTTTCGCCTCTCAAGCCCCTTCCTAAGGCTTACTCCCCAAAGAACACTTCTAAGAACCTTTTGGTAGTAAGA
The DNA here is from genome assembly GCA_019512145.1 of Engystomops pustulosus. Taxonomy (NCBI): domain Eukaryota; kingdom Metazoa; phylum Chordata; class Amphibia; order Anura; family Leptodactylidae; genus Engystomops; species Engystomops pustulosus. The sequence goes on along the minus strand of CM033648.1, from coordinate 36,193,322 downwards.
TCAAAGTGTTATAATAGCGTTTTATTAAGTTTAGGATATGGCGGGGTGAGGGAATGGAGGAAACGATGCGCAGAAGCGCTAAATAATATTGGTAATTGACAAAGTGTGCCAGTATATTTTGTGGATTACACAGCAGGGGGGGTGGCGACCAAAGTTCAACAAGTTTGTTGTGGAAGCCATTGAAAACAACCCAAAATTCTGCCTGACACACTCCGTTGATAAAGGGACGATGTATGGAGGCAAGTATCATGGACGAATTTTGGAGGAGCAATGGAGACAACGTGTGTTGAGGCTGATCTATGGAGAAATTTATTCGGATAGTGACGGTATGTGGCATAGTCCCAAAAAAAGTTTCAAACAGAGGAGCAGGTAGTGGCACTACAGAGGAAAAAGGAATAGATTGGGGTCGGTAGTGGCAGTCCAAAAAAGTTTCAAACCAGAGAGGCAGGTAGGTGGACCATCCAGAAAAATGGAATAGATTGAGTGCAGGATGTGGCCAGTCCAAAAAAGTTTTCAAACCAGAGGACGCAGGTAGGGGGCCCTCCAGAAAAAATGGCATAGATTAGTGCCTGGACGTGGAAAGTCCAAAAAAGTTTCAAACCAGAGAGGAGCAGGTAGGTTGGCCCCATCCAGGAAAAATGGAATAGATTGAGTGCCTGTATGTGGCAGTCCAAAAAGTTCTTCAAACAGAGGAGCAGTGGGTAGGTGGCCCTCCAGAAAAATTGAATAGATGAGTTGCTGTATGTGGCTAAGCCCAAAAAATGTTTTGTTAAACACAGGGACCAGAGGACCGGGTCGGTGGCCCTCCAGAAAAATTAAATGCATAAAGTACTATAGCTAGAGCCAGTGGGCCCTGTCAAAAAATAGCCAGTTTCCTCTGCTTTAGTGTACAAAGAGGAGGAGAAGGAGGAAAATGAGGAGGAGGAGTGCATAAATTATTCAGGTTGAGCTTCCTTCACCTGGTGGAGATTGGAAATTATCACTAAGAGCTAAACACAACGGTAGCAAGTCCCCCTGCAAATTCCTCGCAATATGGTACTAGCTGCACTACTAGTGCCAGCAAGCCCAGCCACAAGCAAACAAAAAAAAAAAGTATAACGTTATTGTAGCCCTAAGAAGGGCTGTTGGGTTCTTGTTGAATCACTCCTGCCTAACACTATTCTAATAGAACACCCTAACGCTTTCCCTGACCAGCAGCAGCTCTCTCCATGGGCCAAAATCACACCTGATCAATGTACAAGTTTCCACTGTTTAACCCCTTAAAGCTCTGCGCCGTAGCTCTACGGCGCAGAGGTATAAGGGATGTATGAAGAGGGCTCACGGGCAAAGTCGCCGGCGGCGTTTAAAAGACGGCGTCGCGCGGGCGCCGCCATCTTTATTACGATCGCCGCGCCCCCGAACGTCATCGGGTTGCCATGGTAGCCTCGGGTCTTTGTTTGACCCGAGACTAACTGGCATCTGCAGATTCGTTACAATGAGCCAGTGGCTCATTGTAATGAATGTGCTGCAAAAATGCCATATATTGCAATACAGAAGTATTGCAGTATATGGTAGGAGTGATCTGACTATCTAGGGTTATATTCTTGTATATAGGGGACAGTATTATAGTAGTGATATTCTTGTATATATGGGGAAGTATTAAAGTAGTTACATTGTTGTATATAGGGGGCAGTATTATAGTTGGAGGGGGGGTATTTAAGTTTTTACCTCAGTCAGCAAAAAGGCAAGAATTGCCCCTGTGCAGCAGATAATAAGCATGAATACCTGGCTGACTGCAAGCAGGTCACAGTATTGGGGTCTATCAGAGCCCCTGTGTGCAGACAGTTATTGGTTGAACTTGATGGACATATAAACTGTGATACTATGAATTACCTGCTGCATGGGTTCAGACAATTTTCATCTCATTATTATCATCTGTACTGTATTGCAATCCGCTCTGGATTCTATGTTACTTATTGTACAAATGCAGTAGTGGTTTCTGGGGGGCATTCGTGTTGTACTGGGGTTTTTGGCATGTCTAGGGTTCTGGTTAATAGTGCAGCTTTCTGAAGGACTGAAGATTGTGAACTTCTGCTTTAAACTAAATTTGTTATTTACTCTTTATTTTTGGTTTGTTGTGTCATTGTAATAATCATTTAGAAGAGCAGTATTTAAGCCTAAAAAATGATTGTCTCTAACTTCATGAACTATAATATATAAAGTATATACATCTTTTCTTAAATGACACGTCAGCTTCTTCCCTAGTTAAAAAAAAGCTTATACTCCATGTAATGCAGAACCCTTTGGGCTTCCCTTTGTTGCTTGTGCAGTGGTATGTCTAATGTGTGCAATCATCTGGCTATAAGCAGATTACAGCAGCTTGTTTTGTATTTTCTGCATGCTGGTTATATTGTGTAATGTTTAATTCTTGAGTATTAATTCTATCTGTCTATCTATCTTGTCTCTCTATAGGATTTAGAGCACATATTTAGCATGGCAAGTAGTCACATTAATTCATAGCCCAATAGCATGGGTATGAACATAATACTGTGCTACAAAATGTATATACAGGCGGTCCCCTACTTAAGAACACCTGACTTACAGACGACCCCTAGTTACAAACGGACCTCTGGATTTTGGTAATTTACTGTACAATAAACAGCTGTAACAGTAAAGAAATATTAGATGATAAAATAATACTTTGTCTATCCCTTGTGATAAAATTCAATTCCACTATCCAGAAGGCCCTCGGAATTTTGCATAAATGCTACAAGGAATAAAAAAATTACATTGTCAACTAAACACACAGTTTAGCTAAATAGCCATTTTACCCCATTATATAGGCAAAACTATTAAATGTTTTAAATATCTATTAACAGGCTATATGGCCATTGGATGACCCTATAGAGATGCCCAAATCTGCGTAGTTGTCTGTGGAGGGGAGAAAGCAGTTTTATACTAGTTATATTCTTGTATATAGGGGACAGTATTATAGTAGTGATATTCTTGTATATATGGGGAAGTATTAAAGTAGTTACATTGTTGTATATAGGGGGCAGTATTATAGTTGGGGGGGGGGGGGCTATTTAAGTTTTTACCTCAGTCAGCAAAAAGGCAAGAATTGTCTCTGTGCAGCAGATAATAAGCATGAGTACCTGGCTGACTGCAAGCAGGTCACAGTATTGGGGTCTATCAGAGCCCCTGTGTGCAGACAGTTATTGGTTGAACTTGATGGACATATGTCTTATAAACTGTGATACTATGAATTACCTGCTGCATGGGTTCAGACAATTTTCTTCTCATTATTATCATCTGTACTGTATTGTAATCCGCTCTGGATTCTATGTTACTTATTGTACAAATGCAGTAGTGGTTTCTGGGGGCATTTGTGTTGTACTGGGGTTTTTGGCATGTCTAGGGTTCAGGTTAATAGTGCAGCTTTATGAAGGACTGAAGATTGTGAACTTCTGCTTTAAACTAAATTTGTTATTTACTCTTTATTTTCGGTTTGTTGTGTCATTGTAATAATCATTTAGAAGAGCAGTATTTAAGCCTAAAAAATTATTGTCTCTAACTTCATGAACTATAATATATAAAGTATATACATATTTTCTTAAATGACACGTCAGCTTCTTCCCTAGTTAAAAAAAAGCTTATACTCCATGTAATGCAGAACCCTTTGGGCTTCCCTTTGTTGCTTGTGCAGTGGTATGTATAATGTGTGCAATCATCTGGCTATAAGCAGATTACAGCAGCTTGTTTTGTATTTTCTGCGTGCTGGTTATATTGTGTAATGTTTAATTCTTGAGTATTAATTCTATCTGTCTATCTATCTTGTCTCCTTTAAGGCAAAAAAAAAACAACTAATTTTCTATAGGATTTAGAGCACATATTTAGCATGGCAAGTAGTCACATTAATTCATAGCCCCATAGCATGGGTATGAACATAATACTGTGCTACAAAATGTATATACAGGCGGTCCCCTACTTAAGAACACCTGACTTACAGACGACCCCTAGTTACAAACGGACCTCTGGATTTTGGTAATTTACTGTATAATAATCAGCTGTAACAGTTATTAAAGGTGTCTGTAACTAAGCTTTATTGTTAATCCTGGTTCTAAAGACAACCCAACATTTTTAAAATCCAATAGTCATAGGACCCAAAAAATTTTGCCTGGAGCTACAATTATAAAGTATACAATTCCGACTTACATACAAATTCAACTTAAGAACAAACCTGCAGAACCTATCTTGTACGTAACCCGGGGACCGCCTGTATAAGTTTGGTAGTAGCTTGTCTGATTGCCAAAACATGACTCATTATTTATGCACAGTATATTGACCAAATGTATTTATAACTAAGATGATAACATAAAAAAATACTTTGTCTATCCCTTGTGATAAAATTCAATTCCACTATCCAGAAGGCCCTCGGAATTTTGCATAAATGCTACAAGGAATAAAAAAATTACATTGTCAACTAAACACACAGTTTAGCTAAATAGCCATTTTACCCCATTATATAGGCAAAACTATTAAATGTTTTAAATATCTATTAACAGGCTATATGGCCATTGGATGACCCTATAGAGATGCCCAAATCTGCCATGTACCATTTGGCAGGGGGCTCTTATCATGCCTCGTACACCAAGAATTGTGAAATTTTACGCCACCCTCGTGGCAAGTCCTAATTTTATTGGGTAATGTTTATTAAGGTTACTATTTTTAAATATTTGTTAATACTTTGTGTGTATTCTTTTTTTCTTACAATTTTTCCACTGTAACTGTGCTAACTGTGGGCAGAAATGTCTGGGGCAGAACTGTACTTGATCTGATAGAACCCTCCAGCCTTGTTTAACCCCTTCATACCCATAGGTCATGTGACCACCCGGTCTATACAGCTGGAGGCAGTACAGGCTCCTGTGTTGACTGCATTACATTACTACAATGCTATGCAGTAAGGAAAGAAGAAGCCAGAAGACTGTGTCTGAGAAATATACTTGGGACCCGCAGTCAGGGACAAGTTAAGGTAAAAAGACGAGTCAAAACAGATGCAGTAGTAAGGGATTAAAAACATAACAGTAAATAAAATGAAATAATCATTGAATATGGAAATCAGTTTATCCTTAAAACAACAAAGCCAGCAATATCTTGTCATGTATCAAAAGTGGTATGGACTCTCGGGATAGGGATCTAATTACCACAGTTCAAGGCATTGGTTCAGCAAAATTTGGGATTATTCAGTTTAGAAACAAGACGGCTGAGGGGAGACCTCATTGCAATAACTAGATTTATTTAGTCTGGAAAAAAGATGACTAAAAGGGGACATGATTAATTTAAACAAATATATGAATGGCCCATGCAAAAAATACGGTGGTAAGTGGTTTCATGTTAATTCAAATCAAAAGACGAGTGGGCACTGTCTCCGTTTGGAGAAAACCAAGTTTAATCACCAGAGGCGATGGCTTTTTTACTATGAGAACTGTCAATCTGTGCAATAGCCTGCCTCAGGCGCTGGTCACAGCAGGGACAGCAGAGAGCTTCAAGAAGGGTCTAGATGCCTTTTTACACCTAAATAACATTGATGATTATGTTATATAGAACTGTTTCTTCTAAATCCCCTTGTCTTCCAATCCCTTCCCTTCCTTGGTTGAACTTGATGGACATGTGTCTTTTTTTAACCGCATAAACTATTTAACTGTGTAACAAAAATATTTTCAGTTAGTTAGTTCTTTAGTTAATATGCATGGAGATTAATGACACAAAGCTATTTATGGCATGTGTTGATTTTGATATTTTGCTCAGAGCTTACCAACTACAAGGAGTAAGGGGTGACACAGGAGGTATAAAAGCTTGTATAATGGTCCAGCCATTCTTTATAATGCATAATAATAAATAAAACAATTGAATAAATAAATAATGCTGCTGAATGAACCAGTCATCAGCCACTCAGCAGTCAATCAACAAGCCATGGTTTCCCGAAGCCTCATTAAGGGGATCCATTCAGCTTTGGAGTTGTGGGTGCCATTCTTGCCATGTCCAGTATGGACCGGAATTTGGGTGCTCGGGTTTGCTCAACACTAGTCTTAAGATTTCAATCCTGTATATGGTATATTGTCTTCTTTTATGCCCTAATTACACAGGAGTCTTCATGTCTTAATATCAAATTAAAGATGCTAGATGTTGTCCCAGGATCAGCAATGTAGAAATATAGGTTGGACCTATCTTGTTTAGCCTTATTAACTATGTTACTTTGTTACTTTGGAATTTTAAATAATGTAGTAAAATAGAATATAGATTTCAGAACTTTCTAATAACCTAAACAAACCTATCCGCTTCTGTGGCTGGCACATGCCGTTTGGACAAGTTATAAAATAGCTGTACATTAAAAGCTAATGATATAAATTGTTCTGTTCATGCACACAATTGTTAAAATTTTTCTATAAAATAAATGTTAAGGTAAAAAACGTGAAGCGGATTTGGAGCATGGCTCACATTTAAAGCTGATTACTCCATAAATGGATTGGCAGCCTGATTGATGGCATACTTTACCTACTCTCTGACAAGAAGCAAGTTCAGCAATACATGATGGAATTAGAGGGAATCATTAATGTTGACTAAAACTAAGAGTGGATGGATGGGAAAATACTGGACCCTTGTAATGTCAGATGGTTGCTATAAATCACCCATGCATGCATTAAGGAAAATAATACCATAACCCCCGGTATTGGCTTTAGAATCAATCATTTTTAGATTTATAGACACCATGCTCAACTTTTGTATGGTTCTAGTAGCAGAGAAATATTTAATGAATGAAATGGTTGAGAACATGTGGTGCAGTATTGATCATCTGCAGTTGTAAATGACATGACTATGCTTCTTAAAATATCCTTGCCATAAACTCTGTTTAGTAATAAACCCAAAAAATTCTAGTGTGGGGAGAAATTATCAGTTTTATTAATTTAATAGTAGTGGATTTCAATGAGAATACTAAATCCCCTTTTAGGGAATTATCAGACATTAAAATTAGAGAGTGCAGGCCCTCATATACTAGCGAGTGTGAAGAGAGGATATACAGAGGGCATGTTCTGCAACAGGTTACAATAATAAGTTCATTACAACCTTTTAAGCACCTCTTCTAATGAAAAGGACAGAACCTCTGCAATTGATGGCGGCTATTAAATACAGCAAACAACATGCTACAATGGCCTGGAGTTGGTTCTGATACTGGTATGTTTAGTTGCTAATATAAATACGATTTGCATCCACATTAGTTACCTAAACATTGGAACTGGTTAATCCTCAGGTCCCAGTTTATTTGCATGACAGATTTGTTATACAACTAAAGGTAGGTCCTAATTGTCTGGTAATCAACTAGAAATCAAGCTACTAGGTGGTGAAATCCCAAAGTGGACTTAAAAAGTGAAGAAAAAATAAAGAATTTTGCAATATTTCAAATTATTAAAAAAGAACACTGGGAAAACGAATCAAAACCGCCCAAGAATATACCAGTGTAGAGTTAGACTACAGTCTACAGTCTTATTTTCTTGATCCCTTTTAAGAGACCACAGCCCTTTGTCTTACCAGTTGAAAAGTGCCTAAAACAGTCCAAAACCCTTAATAAATGTTGTGCAAGCATTTTAGAGCATGTTCTTTGGTGCAAATACTTTGATAAATGTATCACACTGTTTCAATAAACAAAAACTTATACAGTGAAATGAATGAGGGATGAGGGATTTTATAAAAATAAATAAGTAAATGTGTCTTTATGTTATTTTATCCCTCCTCCAAAAACATGACAATGAACCTGAGGGTATAAATAGACTGTCTGCTAATGATACAGCTGAGATATACTTGATATACGGCTGAAGTTGACAAGTATCACAGCTTTTCTATAATTCACAATAAACTTATTATTTAGTGAATGTTTCAGGTGAACAATAGCTGGGAATGAAGGTTAAAAAACCAAAATAGAGAAAAAAAATGTTATTTATAGGATAGGTTTATTTATAGGAATACTGTCAACTGTTAACCGAAACTCAACTTCAGCTCAGCCGAATCTTTTCTTACCCTAAAACGTTGCATCTGTGTGCTTTGCCTGCTGTATGTGCTACTTCTATATGATGGTTTTATCCAGAGTATAGAGCGGATGTCTGTTGAGGGTGCCTTTTGGACATATACTGTATATGTATAATGTGGTACATTTACTATTACTTATGCAAAAAGTGACAATTCCAACATTTTGTATGGTTTTCTACCCCACATGCCACTTTTTCTGAATGTGAGCCTGAAGAAATATACTGTAGCGCAAGGCGGGTGGAGGTGTCAAAAACCCAGCCCACCATCGGTATCTTTATCACAAAACAGGTGGAGGCTAGAAGTGAAATCTCCACCAGGTCAGATTGCTGAAGCCTCTTGTTAAATCTGATATGCAGTGCTCTGGTAGGGGAAATACTCTTACAGGTGCACAAAGTACCAGTCTTAATAAATTATCCACAATGTGTTTGTGGCTCTGATATATATTTTGTAAACCCCCAATGATTGCAAAAATAGCAACAACTTTTTGAAGCTTTCACTGTATTGTCCAACTAACACTTCTTCTTTATTCTTTAAGGGCCGTTCCACACTTGCGAGTGTGATGCGATGAACTCACACTCACAAGTGTGGAACGGCCCTAAGTCAGTAGGATCTCAGAGATACCAAATCTATATTGCTTTGTTATGTTCTAATACCCTTAAAAAATTCTAAACTTTCCGAAAAAATTCCTGTGATTCTGTTTTAAGACTGGATAACTTGTTATATTTTTGTGGGACTTGTACAACCCTATGATCACTTTTTATTCAAATCATCATGCTGGCAAAATGTTTAAAAAGTAGGGATATGGATGTCAACGTGACTTTAGCTTTTTTGTTATGCGTGTGTTTATTATGTTACTTCCAGTGTACATCTTTCAAATGTTCTGCAGTGCTTTCTTGAAATTTAAAGTAAGGCCCCATGGTTCAGAAATGCCTTTACTTAATAAGCAAGCCATTCATGAGCAAAAAATGGCAGGGGATGGAGGGTCATGTGATGCTAATAGTCCATAGCACATGCTGTACCTTCCAGAACTTTATGACAGTATTTAGTCTCATTAATCTCACTCCTTTTTACTGTAGATATCATGTGATCCAATTCCCTTCCTCCTGCACAAGTTAGACTGTCACTGCCCTAGTGAAGAAGAGGGCAGTGAAAGTATGGAGACTAAATGCTATCATATGGTCCCCGAAGGTAGAGCATGTGCAGATTGGTCATGTATAGTGACAAGTGGACCCAACAAAGTTCGTGTTTTGACCAACCAGGTAGAACATGAAAATTCTGTTTGGGTTCGGTTGGCGAACCTGGGGCCTAGACCCAGAACCCCACAGGTAGCTCTTTAAATGGTGCAGGCACAGCTGCCGCCAGCATTTAAATCAATGTAGTTAATGTGCGCCAGCACTAACATTTCCAACAGCGTTGCTCCATGTTTTGGAGGATCGTCGCTCCCATGGACCTAGTCGGGTGATAGCGATCAATTGGCAGTTGTACGGCACTTGTTGCTAAAAGATGGGACAGTATATAAAGAATATATCTGCTATCTGCATGATTAATAATATTGTTTAAAAAAGTATAAAATAATGCTAGTAAAATGCATAACACACTGACAGATTGAGAAATCTACACTCTATAGGAAGTTGTGGCCATATTGAAAAGCTAATGTAAATGAAATGCATTCTTCTAACCTAAGTCTTTAATTTTTGCTCCTCACAGCTCATGATGTTTATGTTTTTCATCCTGACTATGTTTTTTGATTAAAAAAAACACTGTGTTGTCTACTGACCAGACTCCATTCAGCAGGTGGAATATGGAAACACCTTACTGTCATGACAACCACATTTCTGCCAGAAGGTCTCATTAGAAATGTTCAAACTGCTATTTCTGACTTGTCAGCTTCCGTCCAGACTGGTTTAAAGACAGAGATTATCAAAGTGAGCAGTCAGAAAACACTCATCCATATTCATATGTTGTCCGCTGCAGTGCCTTTAAAACGTTTCATTATTGTAGCCCAAAGTGAAACCTGCAAATGAAAGCAAACAACTAATCACTGAGAATTGGTTTGACTTTTAATAATCTTTATGACATTTAAATTAATTTTACAAGGTAAAGTTGAAAACAGGCAGATGCAATGCTTTTTTTGGTTGCATGTAGAGGAGGGCAAAAAAATATTTTCAGAAAAGCATTGTATTTGACATTTTACAAAGCTATTAAAAGGTTTTATTCAGATTTTGATTTAGAACAAATAAAAACACTACATAAAAATGTCTGGCAATATCGGCATTTTATCTTTAAAAAATTTTAGCGGGGGGAATATGTAATATTATGTAATATTAAAATATAATTTTCTTAAAAGGGTTCTCAGCTTTTTATGCCCGACTCCAGGGATAGAAGAAATACAAATAATAAATCTTCAGTTGTGTTCTCTTTGTAGTGGCAAACTATATTCAATTAAAATAATAAGAAAATGAATTATTTAGATTTTTGAAAATAATGCCTGATTATTACAGATTATTTTTAGAGTTGCATTGCATGTGTTTACAGTTTTAATATTTAAAATGATAAAATATATAGTATAAAAGACGAGCTATGGGAAACAGTACAGAGAAATGAAACAAAAGCAAATTAAAAAAGACACATTTGACAAGAATGCTGACTTTAATGAGGTTTACTTCAGTAGTGAGAAGTGAGATGCTAAGGTCTACAAATGCTGACTGTAAACTATTAACCAACTGTTCTACTCTAGATCACCATAATTAGTAATAATGACGGTAATAATGACGCCACTAAGCAACTTACTGGGGAACATTTACTTACCTGGTCCCTGCGAGATCCCCGAGGTGTGTTGTTAGCCGGAATCCACGTCTGTCGCGATTCATGAAGATCGTGCGCCCGTGTTCCCGCATGTGTCGCTTCACCATCTTCCTCCCGGTGCATGTAAGTGCGTGGCTTGCGACACAAATTGCTTTGTTAAATCCCGTGGGTAGTCCGAATCCATCGGATCATCCAGCAGCCCGCCACCCCCCCCCCCGATTTGTGTCGCGTGAAAGCCGGCGCCAATGCGCCAAAATCTGATCGTGTTCGCCAAAAATCCTTTCTAAATGCTGCGCACATCGGAAATCGTTGGGTATTCTGACACTATTGTGGACCCTTAGTAAATGAGTCCCACTGTGTTCGCTATATTAGACATTTTTTAAAAATTAGAAAATTAGGGGTGTAAAAATTTTTTACATTCAGGCTGGCACCAGCATCCAGCATAGTGCCAGAGCCCAGAGCTGCTGGAGGGTCATGCCTTTACCAATCTCGGTCCCCCGCAGTCTAAGTGGTGGCTTTATATAAAATAACCCATGAGGGGGCTTTTTGAGATGATAAACTAGGGAAAATTTTAGGGAACAGGGGAATATTTTTAGTTTTTGGATTTTTAATTCTGCCACCTGAGTTTAGTGCCACAGAGGCTGTCGCCCAGGGGCCTATTGAAATCTGGAGCTGGCCCTGGGTGACATCTTAATTGATTTTGCTGTTTGAGGGGTAAGTTTTAAGGTGGTCATGCAGCTTATCATAATTGCCTTTGAATCATTGCTGTTTTTAATTTTTTTAGTCATGGACAAAAATCCCCCTTAGGAGTGAAAGGGAACAATAAAGATTCATGAGAAAAGCAATGGAGAAAGGTTGAAAACTAAGGTGATAAGGTAAGGTGTCCTCTTTGATGAATCGCAAAGCTCCCCTGCTATGTTAGAAATATCCCACACACTCAGAGGATCAGTGCTATACAAACAAGATAATGGAGAGAAGTATAACAAAATACTACTACAGTACGGAATGGGGAACAATAGGCAACCAGAGAAACTGATCCACTGGGGGAGATTTATCATACACAGGCGCTTCCGTCGTATGAATGAGGCCACACTCCCCCTTGTCGCGATGGATACTTTAAAGAGGTTTAGAAGCAGTGATAAATCTTCCCCACTATCTTTATATGCCATAGAAGGAGATATAGGGGGATATTTAAAATACACTTGTGCTCGTGTTCCATATGACAACCCCACCGCTGCTTTTTCGCAGCACGATAGAGCCTCTTTATGCAACCAGTGGGGTGCTGGGCGGGGCCTTACGTAGAAATAAACGTAGCCAGCTACTTCTGTGAAAAGTCACCGTCTGTTGCGCCATCCACACGGCCGGCCCCACTGGTGTGAAGGTGATATAGGGATTCTTTTTCATATTTATATATGCAGGGGACTGTGTTGAATTTGTGGTTTATATTGTATACCAGATTTGTTTTTAAATAAAATGGTTAATCACACTGTGTCGGATAGTTTTTATTTTAATTAAAAAAATTTTTAAAGTGTGGTGTATGTTTACTAAACTGGATCCCGATTGCCCACTGTCTTTTAACAGACAGGAGCAGGACAGCCAGAGAACCTAATTAGAATACAGAAAAGGGTTATTACTGCTTCATCCATCTCCTTTGTTCTGCATAGCCTGAAGTTAAAAAACAAACACACAAAATATTAATACATATTCAGAAATAAACATGAATATTTCTCAATACAGTAAAAAAATCCCTCTCTACACTATAAAAATCATCACCAGAGTTGCCCCGACTGTCACACACTAGAGAATTAATTAATGGTCATTTTCAGCTATTGTTTTTAAATATTAAAGTATGGAGTACTTTCAAATATCATGGCAATGATTGTGGCCCTGTAGATGTCTACCCATCTTTCCTTGATGTCTAAATGCTAAAACACCCACATTGAAAACCTAGTCCATTATTATAAGGCCTCATGCACACAAATGTAATGGAGATTGTGATCTAACCACAAAATTTGCGGCTCAATCAGGGTTCCCATAGACGATCAAAGTGTATTGAGTCCACATTGTCTTGCCGCATCGGGACAGTGCACGGAAAACCGTTCATGTGCATGTGTCCTTTTTTCATTTAGATACAAAAACAATTATTACAAAGTAAAACCAACGCATATTGTATATGGTCCATATGTTCCATTATAGTATATGTCTGTTTAGTAGAATCTATGTCGCTTAATACTGGGGGTATGGATATAGCAGAGAACAAACTTACTGAAGTCTGTTTAGAAAGCGGCTTTATTTTTCAAAAGAACATGTAGGGTGTCAACATATTTTTACAAAGTTATTAGTTTAATGCCAAACATTGACCGCAATGTGCATTTCGGATCACTGCGCACTTGTTTAGAAGGCCGGTTTTAAAAGATTTTAAGGCTTGGCAGAATTTGACTGTGAAGGTTTGTCCTCTCTTTTACATTCATCTATTCTAAAAAGCCCTAGACAATAGAACTATATTTATTACCCTACACCATAAATTTTAAATTATATCTATTGGACATCTGTTCATATGGGAGTCCCTTCAGACTCAGAGGGCAAACAAAGCAGCTGAACTGAATACTGTAATGTATACAGTAAGCAATAAAACATATCTTATATTTGATGCTGTGTTCATCCCTGGATATACTCTGTAATGGCAAGCAAAAAACGCTGAACCATTATAATGGAACTGAGAGGCTGAACAACCTTCCAAGGATAAGGAGGAATACTTGTTGACAGAAGCAATAGTGTTTAAGACAGCTCACTGACCATTGTTTCACATGATCGGAAAAACATCCAGTGCTCTCTTGTGCCTTAAATAAAACTTTTTTATTTTTGAAATTATGGTACATAAAAACAATGATTCACTTACACAATCTGACCTGTCATGCTCTTAATCAAAGCACAAGAACAATGCTTGCAGGCATCTCAGATATAGGCTTAAAATAAAAGTATAAGTTTAAATATATAGAGAAAGATTCAAATATATTATCTATAAAAAAAATACCACAAAATGTAAAACAGCTGGCACAAACATATTGTTCTGATTTAACTAATGATACTAAAAATGATGGGGGGCTCACCCAATATTCATGAAACGTGTGTATCATTCATATAATTGTATTAGATGTATCATTTATCTCTGGAATGTGAACCAAAGAATATTCTATTTTATTTATCCAGTAGATAAAAATACTGTGCACTGAACACACGGCTTCTTGTCTATTGGTAATTACAGGCGATCCCCTACTTAAGAACACCCGACTTACAGACGACCCCTAGTTACAGAGACCCCTCTGCCCCTTGTGACCTCTGGTGAAGTCTCTGGATGCTTTACTTTAGTCCCAGGCTGCAATGATCAGCTGTAAAGTGTCTGTAATTAATCCTTGGTCCCAATACAGCAAAAACATTTTAAACTCCAATTGTCACTGGGGCAAAAAAAAATTTTTGTCTGGATCTACAATTATAAAATATACAAATCCGACTTACATACAAATTCAACTTAAGAACAAACCTCCGGAACCTATCTTGTACATAACCCAGGGACTGCCTGTATTATCATTTATTTATGTAGTCAATTCTACAATTTGATCAATAATAAAGGAGGGGGTAATAGCTCTAAGATTAGTAAAATAGGGACAAACACTTAATGCAGAAAATTTACAGCAAACAAAAAATGTAGGTCCCACCGCTACCCGAGCACATACCCCATATATGTCACTCACACCCTAGACACATAAAGCAAAGACAACGCTGACATGTTTGCCTCTTGTTGGCCACAAATAACATATAGGCTTTTCATAGAGAAATATGAAAAGGAGCCAGAATTCAGCTACATCATTGTATTTTGTTGCTTGAAGGAGTCTTTTGAGATAAGGGCCAATCACTGGTGTACGCTACAACCACTTGTGGAATGTAGGTTTCATATCTATTATTACACACAGGTTTCTGATAAAGCAGACACATGCTTCAAATGTGAAACTAACAGGATACATGCAGCACACCCGCCACTTGCACATTCATTCATTTTTTTATGGGGGAAACAGCAGGTCCGCTTTTGGACGATACAACAATGCAGATCAATTAGGGTTCTGCACCCCTGTTCTTAATCCAAAAATGCAAAAACACAGAAAAGAGTTTTCGAGAAATGATTGAGATTGTATGAGTAAATGTTATGCACTTCTAATACACTCTTTAGGGATTTGACTAATGGCTCCAAATGAAAATCAATTATCTCTGACAAGTCTGATATAATGTTATTTGTGCTGGAAAAATTGGTCATCAGGTGGGATTAGAGAAACACTCATGAGTTTTTATTTGATAGTGTGAGTACTGGGTTTTTAGGATGCAGGAAATATGTTTTCATTTCCTAGAGGCTCTTTGCTCACAAGTAATGTTTCATCCTGAATCTTATGTATCTGTTTAACCCACTAGTTACAGATAGAACGTGAATTATAGTACAGTACAAAAGAATCAACAGAGTTGTCAATGTAAGGAAGATTCCAAAAACATTTACTATTTGCCTGTCATTTGGTGCTTCTTGGTGGCATACACTTTAGCCTAAAATAGTGTCTCACTTTAGATCAAACTCTGCTGCTGTCTCAGATGTCACTTAGACATGTGCCCCTAGCATTTGCGGATACATGCATTCTCTATTGCAGTCTTCAAATTTGCCATGTTTGCCGAAAAAGTCCTATAAACATCGTTGGAACACAAAATTAGGTTCTCTATTGCCCCACATCATCTTCTCTTCTGAAGTTCCATAGAACTAATATTTAATCTCCATTGGGGTTAAGAATGTGACTGTAATGACCTCTAGTTCAGCCACAGAAATCAAGTCAAACTATGCCTTCTATGGACATTAATACTATCTACTATTTAGATTGACAGTTTCATAGTTCATGAGGTTGGAAAAGATGCAGGTCCATCAAGTCTCACCTTTAACCGCTTTACCCATTACCAGAATAAAACAAAATTATTTTTTTAACCCATTCTCTTTTCATGTGTGGTGTGTCTCTAAACTTTCCTATAACCAATTTAGGACACAGAATGTTCTTCCTTATACGCAGTTACCTCCCACATTAGTGGGAGCAACTCGGCCTGCCAGTGTGCCAGCACAATCTGTTGTAGATGACTGTTAGATGTCAGTTACACACAGACAGGTCCCTGCCGAATCTTCCCTGCATGGAGATCTCTCTGTAAAGGGCAGTTTAACCTCTTACATGCCATGAACAAGCTTGATTGCAGAAGCTAAGGAGAGAGACAGAGGGAACAGGGTTCCCCCATTTCACTGCAACATGATTGCAATCAGAGCACCAGGAGGTTGCCATGGCAGCGGGAGGCCAGATCAAAGCCTCCATGACTGCCATGTGCGGAACTCTATTAGGCCCAGTCCATGACTAGGTCTAATAGGCAAACTGTCCATGAAAAACACCCCAAAACTCACCACTTTCCCATTAGCAAATATAAAGTGTGTTAAAAATATAGAACAAATGAAAGACTCAAAATTTTTGTCACGTCTGCAGTAACCTTAGATAAAATACTTTCATTACAGGGCATAAAAAATAAAAAACTATTTCAAAATTGTAGTTTTAGTGTTTCCTTCATACCAAAAATGTATAATAAGCAGTCAAATAAGCATCAAAATGTTGGATGCATCCAAAATAGTAAGAATATAACTGTTATCTTATCCTGAAATGAACAAACCATAATAAAGCTCTTTTAACTGAGAAATAAAACGTTTTAAGAATATGGTGAAACATAATCAAATGTGTTTTCATCAAAAACATGTTTTGTGTTTGCTAAAGTAGGAAAATATAAAAAATCTGTACATGTTTGGTGTCTTTTTAACACTTACCTACAGAAAAATGTTATGTTTTTATACTGTTCAGTTAATTTCCCTACAGGAAAGAGTTAACACGTTGTTATCATTGTTATTTTACCCTAAACATTAACCCATTGGAAAATACAATACTTACTGCAAAAAACAAGCCCTCAAAGAGAACCTCCACCAGGAAATCCCCTACAAACCACACACAGTTCCTCTTAGATGTCTCTATACATGTTCCACTGAGGCCTCTATCCATGGGATTAGAGCCAACATTCTTCTAAAAAAGACTTTTATTGATTCCTCTGTTCCAGTCATGGAGGCGGGGAGCTGCACTATACAGTCTAGCTGACCAGCCTCCTCACTGACACTGTTGATTTCTCTTCACCCAGCCAAAGTCTGCTCTCTGCTATGATATAGCAGAGACTGAACACAGATCCACTGTCTCTCACTAACTGTTCATTCACCCTCAGGAATTACTTTAGCCATTAGCAATGTCAGTGAGGAGGGGGAGGGGAGTACCTTGACTGTATACTGCAGTCCAACTCCATGACGGGAAGAAAGGACATCAATAAAAGTAGTTTTTGAAGAAGTTTTTGATAGAGGCATCAGTGGAACGTTTGTAAATATGTCTAGCAGGTAATGTGGTACTTTATACCCTGGTGACAGGTTTGCTTTAAGGTGTTAACTTTTGCAAGTTGTCAGGCTGTGCATGGTTAGCTAAGCCTTTTAAGTTTTACAACTACTGTACTGGTGACATAAGGGAAAATGAGGTACTGCAGATA
Organism: Engystomops pustulosus; assembly: GCA_019512145.1. Taxonomy (NCBI): domain Eukaryota; kingdom Metazoa; phylum Chordata; class Amphibia; order Anura; family Leptodactylidae; genus Engystomops; species Engystomops pustulosus. Next base: position 36,175,817 of record CM033648.1, on the reverse strand, counting down.
TCAGTGTAAATCAGTAAACATGTTTGAAAACTTTTAGACTCACTGAACCAGAGTGACTTTTAACTGTGTATGTTGAGCATTAGGTCCATATTTAACTAATGGCACACCAGGGGGACAGTGGCTCAGGAACTAGACCAAAAGCAATCCAGCTCACCATCCTCCCCGGTAACTTGTTCCAGCTGAGTACGGTCCACCCTTCTGCCAGGGTCGATACAGCAAATAACAAAATTTCAGGTCCAGCTCGTGGAGAACTGTAATTTTTACTTTATTAGCACATTTTCTCGACATCCAAAGTTGCAAACAAATATCCGAAAGCGTCAACACGTTTCAGGCAGATTTACTGCCCTTAATCGTGACTGGGACAGTGGTTCAGGGCCCTTGGACTTTAGGATCACAGACTCTAGAACCTGTATGTTCCTACTGTATTATGGTAACTTTTTGGTGGTAATATTGGTAGGATTGGGATTGAAAGCTCATTTGGATGGGTTTAACCCCTAGCTACAAAAGAGATGACAAATGATCTAATGAAACTCCCATTTGCTGTGCTGTTGTCACTGTCATTTATATTTTAGAATGTGAGGCTCTATGGTGAGTGATGCAACAGACATATAGTCATTTTATTTCCATTTTAGCTTCTGCTGCAGTAGTTAGCAGTTACAACTAGATGGGGTTTCTTCATAATGACAGCCTTTATTGTTGAGCTGACCACATATTCCTGGCCATAAAGTGTATTTTGCAATGTTAAACCTGTTACTTTCACAAGTTTTCCATCTACTTTTATGACCCTGCCATCATTTGATTTATGGTTAGGACCTTGTGTTGTGCTTTATGTTGTGAAATAAGAAAGCAAAATGCTAGATACTATTGTATAATTCTTCAATTATTTCAGATTCTTGAAATACTTTTTCTTTGCACCATGGAAACAAGTACAATCCCCAGTTTATTTCTATTGTTCCACAAAGCATTTGCTTTTCAGTTGATCAAAACCTTTCAATATGCAACGACAGAATGAAATTTCAGAGAAAAGACTTGCAATCTATAATGACAGATTATTTCTGTATGTCGTAGTGCTTAACCCACTCACTTTAACGAGAAATTCATAAGTTTTATAGAGTAGTCAAATAGATGTGAACTCTTCTTAATAAATCTGAAAAGCAAAAAGCAGGCACAGGTGGGTTTGCAATAAAAAATTAAAAGCATATTTTTATTCTTTAAAATAATGAAATTGATAATTTGCTATATAAACAATCTCAGCACATGGGGGGGGGGGTCAATTAATGTGTCGCAGTCTCCAACAGTACGGAGTTCAACAACACTTGTCTTTTGTTGCAACACATGCATCATTGTGATGATGAATCTGTTGCAGTTTAAGATCCTCAAGTGGTGCATCCTCCTTATTTTGTGTGGCACAGATTGTTTCTTACCCGGATATGCTCATAAATTACCCGGATAAGGCTTCATAAATGCATCAGCGTTTAAGACAAGACAAATCCGCCAGAAATCTTTCTGCATCAATCAAAATGTTTTGGAGTAATCCTTGCATATGTACACCTTGTAGCTAATACCAAGTATTCATATGCATGTCGGTGCACTAATATTTACACTAAAAACAAAAATCAAAGGTACAAATTAAAAATACAGATAAATTACATAGATCCAGGCAGATTTAAAAATTAGATGGCAGGGCCTTGCAAACTGAAAATTGACAAAAATTCATAAGATTTTAGACCAAGTGAAAGTTGATGTCATGTACTGTATATCTGTGATAAATACTGTCTCACATATGTTCCATAGGGGAAATTGGATACTACACATACTGACAATCAATCTACCTCAATAGTACATAGATTGACAACTGGTATCCAATGATTCTTGGTAGATATTAGATATGACTGGATACTGTTTACGTTGATGTTAAGATTTTTGTTATGATTGCCCTTAAGGCAAAGTACCTGCAATTCAATAATGTAAATAGTTAAGATTATATGGCAGTGGTGGCACTTAGAGCCCTCTCTATGGGCCCCCAAGTCATGGACAAAGATCAGCTCACAGGACTCAAAGAACTCAAGATATGCTGCTCTCAGTGCTATTTTAACACAATACATCCTTGGCCTCTTGGGACTGCAGGAAGAGTTAGAAAGTGTGGAAAGGACAGGATTATTTGTGGAGGTCCTGCTGAACCTATTCCTGTACAGGAGGATTCCAAATTTGACCTTTTTATTTCAACTGTATTGGTGTCCTTAAGAGGTCGATATCATGAATATTGTGACAGAGCAGGGAGCAATTACTTACTTCTTAAATAGCTGTGTTGGCACTTTTGGTTGTAGTTTGGACACTTGGTCTCAAAAAGGTTCGCCATCACTGTTACATGGTAATCAGGTTAGGTACAGTTTATTTGAAATTGAAATAAATCATGGCTCCTAGTAGTCTCCAAAACAGTTACCTTTACAATAGGTTACTCATGGCTCCAAGGTGGGTATATATAGTTCTTCACATTAGTAGATCATGTTCCTGAGCTTGCTGGTTTTGTGGTGTGTGGATTGTAGGACACTGCAAGAGAAGGCAAGCCAGCCATAATGATCAGGTGATATTATGAACTTGTGAGTACTCATAGGTTCGGTGTATTCCACCTCTTAGATGGTGGCCATTGTGTGCAAGCTGTATAAGTTATAATTGCAGGGTATTATCAGTGGAAAGGGTTTGCTCCTTGTATGACTTCTTCTCTCATTAAAATCGCTAAACTTGTTTTGAAGAAGAACCCTCTTCTTCAGTTGCATACATGTGATATCACATATATGCTAAATTCGGTCAAGCCTTTTTGTTTAACTGTCTTTAATTCTGGTTGTATAGGTCACAAAACCACAGACCTGTTGTGATTTGAAAGATGATATTCTTATTTTTAACATGACTACAAAGGTAGAAGTCTTTTTGTTCTTTAGATAAATGTGTAGGATTTCACCAAAAGGAGGCAATGCTAGAGAAGACATTTCATACCCTACCTTAGGGGGCTAGTAATTTAATGGGGTCAAATCTGGTGAGTCTCTTTAAGTTTAAATAATGAGTTGCATTTTAACAATGTGTCAGATAATATAAATTATATAATAATATAATTATATCATATTTTTAAAAATAATATTCATTTATATCTTTTACTTTATAATTCAGATGTTAACTTAGTAGGTCATAGGTGTCAAACAGTGTCAGATAATATGCAAGTATGTGGGATGTTATATCTTTTAAAAAAAAAATATTCATTTACATTTTTTACTTTATAATTCAGGTGTTAACTTAGTAGGTAAATTGTATTCTAATATTTCACAAACTACCTTTGGTTATGGAAAAAAGAGGAAAAGAAAAGCGCTAATAGGGTTATACTGTGTGGTCTCTGTAGGTATTGTCAAGTGCGTATACGCTCACCTGGGGTAGTTATGTAGGTATGTTAATGGTTCCTGCCAGCTTGGGTCTGTTCTTCTCCTCGGATCCTTTTGTGACGGTCCATTCGATTACATATTGCTTGTAATGGAAATGGAGAATCCAAAGCGCTCCTCGTGTTCCGGCCCTTCCAGTAGGTTTGCACCATATCAAACCACACTCAGATGTATGGTCTAACTCTATTTTATTTTAAAAACAATAAAGGGAAGTAGTATAATGTTATAGCTATGTGTTTCAAGGCCCTATCCTTGGCCTCTTTATCAAACTAATTTAAAAGATAATTTAAAAGATAAAGTACACATTTTTATCTTTTAAATTAGCTTGATAAAGAGGCCAAGGAAAGGACCTCGAAACACACAGTTATGCGATTATACTACTTCTTTTTCTGAATTTATACCTTTATTTATTTTATTAATCAAAAAATAAAATAGAGTTAGTCCATAAAACTGAGTGTAGTTTTATATGGTGCAAACCTACTGGAAGGGCCGGATCCCAAGGAGTGCTCTGGATTCACCATTTCTTCTTCACAAGCGAAATACAAAACTACCTTGTGAACACTGGCTAAGGGCTTGGTAAAGAAGTTGGTGACAGTTCTCTAAATCCATATGAGTCATTCAGATGACAGGTTATATTCTGACTATTGGCACAAAGGTGATTTATAAATAAATGTCTTCATGGACAAGTGACATGTGATGAAAGGAAGAGCTGAGTACAGAAATTCAGAAAGTGTTGGGTAACTTATTAACACGTTTGTTTGGTCATCTGCTTTCATGATTTAGGTGAAAATGGACTGTTATAATTAGGAATTTCTTCAGAATGAAATATGCCAAATACATATAATTTATGTTATATTTCTGGTAATGGATTTGTTTGTAGATTATAACATATTAAAACACATTCTTTTCTACTAGCTAATCCTACTTATTTGTACATAAAAGCTTTGTAAATCAACTGAAATGGTAATTTTATAAGTTATTTTACTTTATCTGTTAGGGTCTGAATGTTAAGATTCTTTCAAGCCTCAAAGGAACATTCTTGTTTCAGCAAATAAATGTTATTGTTTGTACGAAGAAAGGTTATACAATTTTCCAGCTTTACATCAATTCCTTATGGTTTTCTAGTTTTCTCCTTTCTGTTACTCTATAGAAAGCTTTTAAGTTTACTTGTAGCAGAGAGAAATATGTTCCTGGTCATGTAATGTCACACAGGTGCATTACCCATGGGCAGGGGCGTAATTTTAGAGGGTGCAGAGGGTACGGTCGCAACTGGGCCCAAGAAGCTTAGGGGCCTATAAGGTGTCACTTTCCCATATGAGAAGACTAGTATTATACACCGTACATTAGGGCCTGGCACAGACTTTGCACTGGGGCCCATCAGCTTCAAGTTATGCCACTGCCCATGGGTGTCACAGAGAGTAATCAGTGCTGTGTCATAGCAAGCCATGTGCTACATGACCATGGACAGATTTCTTTCCACAGGAAGTAGGAGCTTTCTTTTTAATGATTGCAAGCAGAGATCTAGAAAACATTGAGGATCTGATACAGAAAGTATATTGGCAAGTGTGTAACTTTTCATTATACAAACACTAAGATGGTACTACCCCTTTGAGTTTTTACTCTCTTTTGAGCCATTTACAGCTATATGTCAACACCAATCCCAGCCTCCAAACTTTGAAACATCTGAAAACTAAACTGTATAGAATTGCCTACAACACCCAATTACCTCACCACTCTCTAACCAAGTGTTTCCATCTATTCTCCAATGTTCTTGTGAGCCCTAAGTGTCTCCTAAGTCCTCCTTCCAAATCAATTCTTTTTTGGCAAGGCCTTGGAATTGATGGGGATCTATAAAATTATAATTACACTCTGTTGTAGGAGATGTCTTTGGACATTCATAGATACAGTACTAAACAAAAACAAGACTGGTATAATTATAAGGGTGAAATGATAAAAGAAAAGCAATATATGTTCTATTTTGATATACCCCATGCAGATACCACATTTATACATGTCATGACAGTGTCCAACTGTAAACAATCATATCTCATATTTTTTGGGACCTCTGCCCTGGTACCACACAGTTTTAGAGAATTCCTGGAAAATACTTTTAAATTATACATGCTACAATCTTTATTTTGTAACATATGGAATACAGCCTTTAAAGGGAACCTGCCAACACATCTGTAAGCCTCAAAGTCCACAAGCGGTAATATTTAAATTCCCTGGAGGTCTGTTAAGCATATTTCTAGGTTGCAGCATGAATGAAAAATCATCTTCTATTTTTTTGTAACATGCAGTCAGGGAGGTGAGGCTGCTTGACCAAACAGTCAGGCAATGCCACCTCCTGACTGCTGTTTACTCTACCTACTTCATGCATCTAGGGTTCTACCTCTGCCTGTAATTGGTACCCAGAGATTTCGCACATGCACAGTGCACCGCCTCTCACCTTGCGGGAGTGCCTCCTGACCAGTGAGCTGCAGACAGTGTGTACTGTGTAAGTGCAAGAACTCTGGATAGCTGGAGTGTGACATCGGCAAGAGGAGGCTGCAGTGGTAAGTGCCAGATTATGGCTGGAGGTAGAGTGGACAGTGCAAACCCCCATCAGGAGGCAGGGCTGCCTGTCTGCTTGGTGGAGTTCCCCACCTCATTGACTGCATCTTAGGAAAGAATTAAAGTACTTTTTTGGACATGCTGAAACATTAAAAAGATGTAAAAAACCCTCCTGTAGACTTACACATGGAGGAACAAAGTACTATATGTAGGATTAGGGGAATTAATGTGCTGATAGGAATTGGGGATGGAAGCTGAGGAATTGTGTGATGCGTTATAATGGGAGCTGACCTGATGTTACCTGAGACAACTAATAATTGTAAATGTCGGATGTTGGAATGAGATGTTGGAATGAGACAACTTTCATCATTGTGAAGCATCGTTTTGCTTAAATATTGATCGGGGAAGATCACTTTTAAGAACAAAAGAAAAATCATTTTTATTTGTTGTACCTCATTTATGAGTCTCCATACAGAAGTCTTGATCAGTGAGCGATTCTTTAAAGTTGCTAACAAGTACTGTATCTGGTTAGTTTCTCAAAGTATAAAGGGATTAAAGGGATGAATGGCTTCTTCTACTTATAAGCTACTGTACTTGTTTTAGTATGTCTTCTATTACATGTTAGACAAAACATCAAGGCCTTTTCTGAACACAAAAGGTATTTATAAGTTGTATTCCAGCTCGTATTCCAAGATGAAAGAGCTGTTGAGTAGTTCTACGAAACATGGGCTATATGTATGTTGCATCACAGAAGTTCTGCATATACTGTATCTGAAACCGTGGGTAGATATAAGAGGATTTAATTTGCTTCCCCTTTAATAGTACAGACACAAATGTGCATGGTTTGGAAAGAAGTGCATCTTGGGAATCAGTCTACCATGTCCTGTATTAATGCATGATGCAATGCCAAAGGTCTTGTGTGTGTTCTTGAAGTTGTTCATCGAAGGTTGTATTTACACCTGGACTTCTACTGATGATAAAACTATTGATAAAACTTGTGACAGACAGTTTTGACCCAGTGACTCAAGACAGATTGATGACTGTATAAACATATTTTCAAAGTATGTCCTAGAAATGGTCTGAAAAGCTCCAATGTTCTGTGATGTACAGGTGCTTCCTGTATTTTTCATCAACCCAGTGACTTGTATGATTTTGTTTTGTCTGAAAAATGACAAAATAGGGAATGCTTATATTTTTATGGACCCATCTTCCATGAGAAAAAATCAGGAGGCTGATGCAATGGATGCTCGATTAGACACATCTATGGGGCACATTTACTTACCCGTCCATGAGCGTTCTTCGATCTGGAGTGTCCGACGAGAATGAACTCTGCCGCGATTCATGTAGATTGTGCGCCCGATTTCCTGCATGTGTTGCTTCCCCGCTTAGGTCCGCCGGAGTTCACCTTCTTCTTCCTGGTGTATGTAAGTGCATGGCTTGCGACATAATTTTACTGTTAAATCCTGCGCTCTATCCGAATCAGTCGGATCGTCCGACAGCCAGCCCCCCCCCCCCCAATTTCTGTCTCATGAAAGTCGGCGCCGATGGGCCAAACTCTGATCGCGTGCGACACAATACCCTTCTTAATCCCTATCCCAGTTGCGCAATCCCCAAAAATGTTGGAAAATCCGACAGAAATGTGGCCGCGGGACCCTTAGTAAATAAGCCCCAATATGTCTGTGTGCTATTTATGGAAATAATAATAATGCTGAACATGGACGTGCAAGAAAGTTGTCTTTCTTCATTGCATCTTATCTGTAAGTTTCTCTAATGTTTTTCCAAAATGCTGTATATTAAATTAGTTGGTATAAATGTGATGTAAATGTGTTTGGTTTACACTTGCTTTATGCTATATTTTTATTATAATTCACATTTGTAAACTTAATGGGGGAGATTTATCACTACTTACCTTCAAAATTTTAGAACAAAAAAGTTGCTAATTTCTGCTCAGAGACTTTTTTGCAACTTTTCCACCTTTTTACTACTTGTGGTGCACTGTTTTTCAATGGATTTGTTGTATTTATCTTACAAGCTTTTTAGACTAAAGTTAGATGTATTCGCCAACTGGGACTTTTTTAAAGGTCACAAAAAAGTCACAAAAACTAGACAGCTCTGACCTTTCTAATTTTACCACCTTGAAAAAAATTTCAGGTTAAAAAAAATTTGAAAGTTCATTTTAGACAGCAGTGTAAAAATGAACTAAAACATTTTGATCTTAAAATGCTTTATTTAGGCACATCAAAAGCAAATTTTGACCAATGGACAAAACTGATAAAATCTCCCTCAATGTGCTCTATTCTCTTTTATAAGCATATTAGAATTGGGGTTAATTATGTTTTTCTTAGCATTATCTAGAAAGTATTCACATGAACATACGTAGACTGTGTATTTGCTTGCCTTGAATGATCTCTTTCGGCCACATGGTGGTGTCTGATACAGTCATTTCACACAAAGCTTGTTTGCTGCATTGCATCTTCTCTGAACATTTCACATTGGGGTGACATTTCTTAGGCTACTGAATAATTTAAAAAATAAACATTGATGGATGTAATATTATTTACCAGCAATGACTTGCTCTGTGGTTATGTCTAAGGAGGGATATATGCACTGCTGTAATGTGACAAATAGCCATGTCAAGATCTATAGCATAACACATGGTGGCTCTGGAGAGATCTTATTCATTTATCTGTGCGGAAATTAAAAAAGAGAACAGTAAATAGTGAAGTCTAGAGGTTAACCAGGTTATTACAAAGTTTCTTCAACTAAGTAATGAAAATCTGATATTAATAAACTGAAATTCAAACGTGTAATTGATATGGACAGAGAGCAAATATCTGGACTGAAATGAGAGATATGTCCAATATGTCCAAAAAATATGCAGATGGACGAACTAAATGCAAAACTGACGCATAGGGTATTCAGGTGATAGATGCTGTAAAGCTGCAGCAGTCCCTAACATGAATGTGAAAATACACTCACAATAAATGCTAGAAACATTACTTTTTTATGTTATTTTAGATCTTTATAGAAAATATTCATTTGTAACTATTGATAGTTTGGTCTTTGAATCCCTTGGGTCTGGGTAGAGCTGCTGAGGGGCCCACATAAGGATGTACATAAGGAATCCATGAGGGTGAGGGGGGCTATATCTAATGAATCCATGGGGAGTAAGACATCAGGGCTTTATATAAAATAACCAGGAGGGGGCTGTATATAAAATAACCATGAGGGGGTATTTGGGATGATAAACTAGAGAATATTTTAGGGAACGGGGGGCTGTTTTATTTTCTGAACTTTTAATGCAGCCACATCACTTTACTGTAAACCTGAAGCAGACCCTGCTGCCATCTCGTACCACAATCCTAGTCTATATTTAGTAATGAGCAGACCCGAACCCGCAAATGTTGCATGCAAGCCGCCATCTGGAAGCAATGATCCTCACCCAAATGCCAGTTCACATGCACCGCCAGCTTTGCCAGCAATAATCACAGGTGTTACTAGTAGGGATTCGAGTTCCAGAGTGTGGAGGTTACTTGGCCAAACCCGAATTTTAGCACTCTTATTCAGGGATTCACCTTCAACTAATCTCTTCTTGAAGTTCTATAACATTACCTGGATCCTACAAAGCATATGTATCTTGCAATGTATATCGTTCCTAGGTGTATTTCATATGGTGTTTATTTATTTCATTATGACAGATACGTGTGAAACATACCTCTGTGGGTGGGTCTCGTACAGACCTGAGAAGCTTATCATTTTTTAACCCATAATTGCATGAATCACTCTGCTAACCCCTTTTTAACCTTTTATGTATCGATTTTTAGCTATCAGGAAGCTCCATTGGAAAGCTTTTACCACTTTGTCTCTGCACCCTATTTTACTCCTATCTCCAGCTCCCCACAGGCAGCGTCCCTTATCCACTTGGATGGATTAAAATTAATGCTTTAGGTATCTATCTCACAGCCCTTATAAGGTGAGCATACTCCTAAATTTTATATTTTGTCCTCTGTATGAAAATACTATACTATATAGCACTGGTGGAGAATAGAGATGAGCGAGTATACTCGTCCGAGCTTGATGCTCGTTCAAGTATTAAGGTACTCGAAATGGCTCGTTGCTCGGACGAGTATTTCCCCTGCTCGAGATCGAGCATTTAATTAAAAAAACACAGTGAAGAACAATGAAGAATAGAATAAAAACAGTGAACACAGGGAACACAGGATCATTTAAGTGAAAAACACAGTGAAAAACACAGTGAAGAATAGATTACAGATGTTCGGCACATCTGCTTACTTGTCAGAAGATACGCGCGAAACGGTGCAAACAAAATAGTATGTGAAGAACAATATATATGTGTGAAGAACACATTGAAGAACACGGTGAGCAGGACAGAGACACCGGGGAGCAGCACGGAGACATCGGGGCAGCACGGAGACATCGGGGCAGCGGCATAGAGATCGGGGAGACTTCAGTGGAAGAAGAGGAGCGGATCCCGGGACAGCGTATCTCCCGACAAGTAAGCAGATGTGCCGAACATCTGCAATCTATTCTTCACTGTGTTTTTCACTGCATTTTTCACTTCTATTCTTCACTGTTCTTCACATCTGCTAACTTGTCGGGAGATAATATACGCGCGGAACATTGAAGAATAGATTGCAGATGTTTGCATACATCTGCTAACTTATGAGAAGACATTCTTTTTCAATTAAATAACACATTTTATTCCCGAACCATGGTCCCTTTGAAAAATGCTCGAGTCTCCAATTGACTTCAATGGGGCTCGTTATTCGAGACAAGCATTCGAGCATCTGGAAAAGTTTGTCTCAAATAACGAGCACTCGAGCATTTTAGTGCTCGCTCATCTCTAGTGGTGAACCTATGGCACGGGTGCCAGAGGTGGCACTCCGAGTCCTCTCAGTGGACACTAGGGCTGTTGCCCCAGCACAGAATTTACCAGGCAGGACTTGAGAGATCCTCCTGCAGGTCCAAATAGCCCTGGACGTGAAGCAACTGGGTCTACCTGAGACTGCAGGAAGAGAAGGTGTGGACATGGTCAGATTATCATTAGAGCCATTGAAGCTCCTGCTCTCGGCCCCACAATTCTTCATGTTCAGGGAAGCGCCAATGGAAATCTGAATTTTCCCACCGTCTGTTATACTGGTGTCCTCAGGACCGTTGAAAGCTGTGGTATAGCACGGATTAAGAAGATTTTAATCATTTAATGCTAGAATTGATGTGTTGCCATTTTGCAATAAATAAGTGGGTCTGGTTTGCATTTTGGGCACTCGCTCTCTTAAAGGTTCGCCATCACTGCTATATAGTCTACCTGCTTTTTTTCCCCTACTGTCTATACCTAAAGTGTAATGTGAACATAGTCTTATTGTGTAAAACAAAGCATTTGTAATAATGTTGTCACAGTAATACTCATACTCCGATCACTCTACAGTATGTCCTACAGTACAGTAGTTGCATAGATAGATAGAAGATGATGCTTCCAGCTACTGTAACAAACTATTGTAAGACATTTACCACACTGTCATCAATGACATTTCCCATAATTAGGGCTTGCTCTATCCTTTTGCTTCTATTTTAGTTTTGCTGTCATCCTACCAAAAACAAATGATCACAGTAAAATTATTATGGTGGATGCTGGTCATATGACTGCACTTCTGATCACCTAAACAGACGTTGAATCCAGACTTAGGGTCAGTGGTTTCCATGTCCAAGTGAAATTCCTGACAGTGAATTTATAGTATGGCTTATGTGTTTATCATTTTACAGCACATAAATAAGTGTTTAGTGTTCCTAGCCACAAAAAAAAAAGAAGTAGCAGTCCACGTACAGGATAGGTTCTGTAGGTATATTCTTAAATTGAAATTGTATGCTCGTTGGAACATGTCCTATTTCCCCCCCCCCCAATACATTTCCATACATCGCTATGGAGAGGGGCGGGGGCGAGCAGCGCTCCCCCCTCCTCCTCTTCCTGGCGCCAAGGTATGCCCCCCGTGCTACACTGCGGCGGGCACGCATCGTGTGCATGTACCCCAATAAAGCTTCATTTTAGACATCTTTGATAATAGTTATGTTGACCATTGCAGTTTAAGGTTACATTCTTAAATTGAAATTGTATTTAAGTTGGAACTGGTATATTTCGAAAGTGGCTCCAGAAAAAAGTATTTTTTTTCATCCGCATGACAATAGAATTTTCACAGTTTTGGGCTTTCAATGAAACAAGGATTATTATTAAGGCTATTTTCCGTATATACGTCCCCCATAGACAGCAATGGGCGCATGGCGATGTATGGGAGTGGTATGGTGCGTACACATGCGGCACTGTACCTTTCTTTAGCTGGGAGAAAGATAGGACATGTCATACAACGCTATGGAGAGGGGCGGCTCGAGCAGCGCTCACCTCCTCCTCCTCTCCCAGGCGCCGATGTATGCCTGCCGTGCTACACTACACATCATGTGAATGTAGCCAAATAAAGCTTAATTTTAGACATCTTTGATAATAGTTATGTTGACATTGCAGTTTGCGGCTACATTTCAGTAAATTACCAACATCCGGAGCTTTGCCAGAGGTTACAGTTGGCAGATAGGTCTGTCTGTAACTAGGAGTTAAACCATAAAGTGGGTGTTTTTGAGTTGGGGGCTGCCTTTAGTTGATTTTTTGTGTAAGAAATTTACAAAAAGTAGTGCACTTCTGGAACAGTATTGAAATATGCAATATACTTTCTTCAAATCAATATAAAAATGCTGCAAATGCAGTAATACCTCTTGAATATCTTGAAGGTGCACTAAAAAGGGTGTTCCAGTAGGGCACTTCTATATAAAATGAAAATAAGGCTTGTAATTGTTTATATGAAATATAAGTGCTTAAAGGGGTATTCCGGGAATATGAACGTCTGACACAAAAACCCATGATGATATAAATAAATGAATACAACAATACTCAATGTCATTAGTAACAAAACGGAGCTTAAATAATTTGATTTTATGATTTACAAAATTTATGGCCTCTCTAAAGTAGGTGGAGTTATCACCAAGATGGCCCATGATCCTTTAGTTCTCAGTAACTCCTCCTACCATTTATGCTCTGCTAACAGTGATGATATAACAGACTTTCTTGCTCTGTTACCATAGTAATGATGTGTAACTGGCATCACCACAACACTGGCCATACTGGATGCACTGCAACCAACCGACTACAGCCAAACGTAGTGGTGATCACATGACCCTGCCCAGGCAGGTGCAGGACATGTGATGTGGACATGTGACCAGCAGCCATCTTCTGTCCTGCAACGGACCGCGCGGAGGAAATTAACGGACTGATTAAAGGGCAAGTAGCATTTTAATTCTTCATTACAGTCTATGTCACCAGCATTTTCTGCTAAGGGGAGCAACATTTTAAATAACAACTAATTACACATTAGCTTATATTTTGAGTGCCCACTTGTATATGAATTATGCTGATTCCTGGAATACCCCTTTAAGCAATAAATATATGCGCAATTCCGTGCTGTGTTTGTAATTTATTTTGGGATGCATTTGGAACACTTGCAAGAAATTGCTTGTCTGTCTCGCACAGCTACTGTAGCTCAATGACATGCAATAGTTTGTAGCAAACTATGACCCCTTTACAGTAAGGGTGGGTTCACACATATCAGTTGTCATAAGCTACTTAATTCATGCTGGAGTTAGACACTAAAGATGACATTGTTGTGTGTCAGTTTGGGGTCCATAGCCAGACAGAAAAAAGCCGTATTCATGGGAAGACTATGGCGGTTTCTTCTGATGCCACAACTGTGCCATAGGAGATTATGGGTTCAGTTCTGGCATCAGTTTGCCTCTGGCATTTTTCTATTTTACCAGCATGAAACTACAATGGATCACAATACATCTGTAAAGCATAATTCATGTAGATACTACGGTAATGCAGAATCATTATTTTCTTCAAATTACAAAATGAAATATATTTTTAATGTAACATATAAAATATAAATATATAGAAATTTATAGAAGATATACATGAACATTTTACCCAATATTTAACAAGTAACCCAAATGTGATCTACTTGCAATATGCATTAGATATTGACGGATGTAACATGACCCTATTGTTGTTCTTGCAAAATGAATCACAGCTGCTGAACGTAGCCTCATGTGCCTTTGATGTGCTGGTGGGGTGCTTATGGGATGATAGTTACAGCTAATGGCTATTTCTTTGGAGATTTAGCAGCTCTGTCTAGAAAGTGAAACTGATTCTCTGATGCTCCTATCGTCTGAGCCAATCGATCGTTCCTAATGGAGTCTCTTTAAAGAAGGAGCGAGGTACCTCAGCCCACATGAAGTGATCTACAGCTCTATTGTCCTGGCTTTTGGTCCTAAGATGAGAGATCAGGCTTAGTTAGGAACAGAGATCAAAAGGATAAACAGTGTAAATAAATTCTTAAAGCTGCTGACCCCCTCCTGATATAATCATTACTGTAATGTGCTCCAGATAAGACAGAGTGATTGTATGTTATCTCTGTGTGACGTGAAGCAGTCAGCTCATATTTATAAGAAACATCTAAATACTTGAGGGATTATTAGCTCATAATGACAGCACAGCCCATTGCATTTGTCAAGAATAGTAATGGCCATGGGACGCAGAGATCAATACATCATCAGAAGTAACAACATTAAAAAATACAATGCCTGGAATTCCTTTTCAGGTACATGGGTATATTACAGTAGAAATATGCACAGAAATATATACAGTACTACTGTATATTTAGAAATCATAGTTTATTACCGTTGAAAATTATTTCTATAACATAACATCTGACTTGAGATTTCAGGTATATACAGGCGGTCCCCTACTTTTGAACACCCGACTTACAGGCGACCCCTAGTTACAAACAGACCTCTGGATGTTGGTCATTTACTGTAATTTAGCCTTGGGCTATAATAAACAGCTGTAATCCTTATCAAAGGTGTCTGCAATTAAGCTTTATAATAAGTTCTGGTTCTTCTGACAATCCAACATTTACAAAATCGAATTGTCAGAGAGACCAAAAAAAATTCTGGCTGGAGTTACAATTATAAAATATACAGTTCCGACCTGTATATGGTATCACCCATCCATTTTCTTGTTAAGGAACCTAAAATGACTAATCAAGGATCTAGTTTAAAAAGGAGATCTTGGAGGATCCATTTTTTTTAAACATGCTTGCTCAATATTAGCACAAAGTGAATCTCTGCCTGTTACCATCGAGAAATGTTTTCACAAAGTCATGCCATAGGATGGTATTCAAATGTTGGACTACATGCTAACAATATGAATCTAACATACAAGGACCCAGGTAAGGACATATAATCATATGACCATTGGCGTTGTTGTCTAACATAATGGGGCACATTTACCTACCCATCCCTGGCGCATTCCCCAGTGTGCATTGTCCAACGATAATGCACTGTACCGCGATTCACTAAGATTGTGCGCCTGATTTCCTGCATGTGTTGCTTCCCCGCTCAGGAGTTCACCTTCTTCTTCCCGGTGCATGTAAGTGCATTGTCTTGCGACACGTTTTGAATGTTAAATTCTGCACTCAGTCCTAATTAGTCGGATCATCTGATGGCCTGCCCCTCCATTTCTGTCACATGAAAGCCGGTGCAGCTGCGCCAAAATCCGATTGTATGCGACACAATCTCCTTCTAAATACCTATCCCAGCGGCGCAAATCCCGAAAATGTCGGGAGTCCAACGGAAATGCAATCCGTAAATAAGCCCCAATGTTTTTAATATCCTATGTTCTATGCACAAGGCTGGGGACACACTTGATGGAACCGCAGAAAGTTAGCTTTCATGTACTTGCTGGTTTTTTGCACATTGTGAGTTGCAGAAGATTGTTGGAGAAGATTTACAAAAATTCTATCCATATCCTGTGTTAAAAAACAGAAGCATGTTAAATATTTTTATGTGTGCCGTATTTTTCGGACATCAATAAATTCCTGCTAAAACATCTAGGTTTTAATATAAAGTGCACCGGATAATAAGGATGAATGACCAGCTGGTGACAGACCTGTGCACAGTTCAAGGCAGCTGTTGTCTGTAAGTACAGTTCATATATAAGGCGCACTGAACTATAAGGTGCACCTTTGATTTCTGAGAAAATCAAAAGATTTTTTTCTGCACCTTATAGTCCGAAAAATACGGTATATATTGGTATGTCTACACACTGAGGCAATAATGAGATATTGCATTCAATTATTATATTATTTTGACTAAGCACTAACACGCCATTTCGGTGCACATTTTTTATGTCTTGTCGGACACAGTAGAGCCGCAACACAAAACTAATGCAAAGACTTTTTAAATACATGTGCAAGCAGTTTGCACATTCTTTCTAGTTAGACAGAAAACTGGCGCAAACACTTTAATAAATTTGGGCCAATTTCCCCCTTAAAAAAGTTCCATGGTAACTAGTATAAATCACCTTTCTTGCTCTTTTTACCATTTGTATCCAAGATGGGTTTGTGTGACCAATGCTATTTGACTTTGATTAATGTCCATTGGCTGGCAGCATGTCTGAGATACTATATTCTCCCGGAAGATTATATATGCAACATTGCTCACCCTTCTCACTCCAATGTTAGATGATGCAGCATCTGCCTCTTTATTTTGGGATTGATTAGCCCATAGGTTCACATTGTGGTCGTGAATTAAAATGACTCTGGCTTTGAAGGGTGTTCCTTGGATGAGGCAGACAATTTTACACCAGAAATGAAGATCTAACGTGTGATTATCTTTCCTTTACTTCTTTCCAATTCCAGTCACAGAGACGTTTTCTCTTTCTTTTCTTTTTGTCGCGGTCACTGTCAATCCCAGATATTATCGCTCACACTGACTCTGTCGGCAAAATTTATTCTCTTTCTATCTCATAAGTCCGAGTCTTCATGTTATGACCTCCTGTTCTCTACATTATAAGCACAAAACATTTATTTTATTCCGACTTCCTTATTCTCACAACAGAAGCAGCACTGTACATGGTGTGATCATTACCAAATCATCATGAAATCCAATCATAGTTACTACAATTTGTTTGAGAAGTTTTACACTTTTATTTGGAACAATGGGAATAATTAATACAATATGAGAAATATTAAATATTTTATTTTTTGGTCAGTGCCTGTCATTATATGTCTTATGCAATGTAAACTGCATTAGAAGAAAGTTATGAATTTTCAGATATAACAGTAAAAAATTGGGCTATTTAGCTTTTACATGAATTCACAATTCAGGCTGAGTATATATATACATTATGTATTTGGATAAATGTACTGGAAAATACGGACTATTGTAATGTAAACTGCAGAAAACAGAATCCCTATTGATTCTGTGACACTGAAGAGTTACCCACTTTACAGTGCACCCACTGTTACAATAGCTTTCTTAGAAACCAACAGCATGAATGATCTCCAGCATTTTTTCATTACTTTGATTCTTCCTTACAAAGTGGCATTCCCACACACATTCCTATATACAAATAGGTTTCGCAGGGCAAAGCTATACTGATGTCAGCGGATTATTGCATCTTACTATATTATTGAGAATGGGAAGAATGGGGAATCGTGTGACCCCTGTCTAATATTTCTGAAAGGGGAGTGTAAAAGTGTAAACACTGTATAGTTATATTATGGTGCCAGTGTTTGTATTGCTATTGTTAAAATGTATATACTTTTAGTTTATATTACTTTATCTTATATCTTTTATCTTATATTACTATTTTGAAAATATGATTTGAGCATGGCCGATTTAGCAAAATGATGACCACATTGTACAGATTACAAAGATAGACATCCTATCCCCCAATATAAAAATAGTATGGTGTACCACCACTTTTGGTAAGAATTGAGTGACACATCCATATGTAGATAAGCAGCGAGTCCGCACGCTATACTCCTGGTGGCATCTCTCTGATGTGGTGACTACCAACAGAGAGGAACATGTCCAGCACAAGAAACTCAGCTATGAATGTTGACATAATACATGAGTGGGGCACCCTAAATGCATCCAAAAAATGGATGTAGCATGATGAGACCACTGCCGAGGTAACTAGTTCAACTAGTATTAAATAGTTGAACTTGTGATGCATGGATGGGCCACATCTAGCTTTTTGTTCTGGATCACAGTATTAGACTGGAGAGACATTTGTGCTACTGATCATTTTATCAGCCTACACTGATAATACTATGGAAAACCATTGTATGAGAATTAGACCTAGAGGATTTTCTAATAATTTTCAAACTATTCTACAACTGAATTGAGTTCTATTATCCTTTCTCCTTGTTGATCTATACACATAAGCCATTTTTCTGGTTAAACTTGATTGTATAGCTAGTATTATATCAGCTGGATAAATCCCTTGCTTCCCGCATAGACGCCTATCAGGTCCCTGCATTTTTGCTACATAATAAGGTCAGAGGTGCTCCTATTACAGATGTCTGCAGACTCTATCACTACAATAATCCTATGTAATCTACTGTACCCCACTGATCCTAAATAGTTATGCCTAGAAAAACTGATCCTTGCCGTATAGGCTTTTCAGCTCAAACATTGCTGGAAGGCCTATAGCTGTATTTTCTTTAATATTTATTAATATAGTCTCTATACAATATTAAAAAGGTCTGACTTGATTCCAAAACCTTCCATCTTTTTGTTTTATTTAAAGAAAGCTAACAAACCCGTTAAAATGATCTTTTATTCTACAAACTGAATTAAATAAGTTCTAGAATATCTTATTAACATGTCTTTGTGTTTAATGAAAACAGATTTCAATGCCATTTCAATGGTCCTAACAAGCTCACTTGACACACATTTCAGCTTCTGCCAGCGGTCGCAGTCCCACCACGCTACCATCATTGCTAAGGCCAGTGGTTGGCTGTAGCAGTCATGCGAGAAACACCATATTCTCTGGGTAGCAAATAAAGACTTGTGGGACCACTAGAGCTACTACAGGATATTTATTGCATTATTAAATTGAGAAGGTATGTGTGTCTTACGCTAACAGTATAAGCTACATTGACTTCTGGGGGCCATATAATTTGAATGGGTGAACAGAAATATATGGTAAATGCCAAATTGATCAGGGCACCGCAGCAATACAATGAGATAGTCCATTTAGCATTTTGTAATTGTTGGCAGATCCTCTTTAAGATAATATCTGGCTGCTGTCTTGCAGTTTTAGCAAAAAATTAATATTGCTTTTACAGGCAGTCCCCTAGGTTCCATACGTTTGTTTAAGTCGAATGTGTATGTTAGTCGAAATTGTATATTTTATATATGTAGATTCTGACAAATTTTTTTTTGCCCCAGTGACAATTGGAGTTTCAACATTTTTTGCTGTAATTGGACCAAGAATTATCAATAGAGCTTACACCTTACAGCTGATCATTGCAGTCTGGGACTAAAGTAAAGCATACAGAGACTTCACCAGAGGTCACAGTGGGCAGAGGGGTCCGTCTGTAACTAGGGGTCATCTGTAAGTCGGGTGTTTTTAAGTAGTAGACCGCATGTATAGTGAAAAGTTATACAGTTTTCCAATATCCATTCTGTATCAATTCCTTGCTGTCTTCTACATCTCTGCTTGTTGTCAACACATGAAAATGATACAGAATATATTACAAGACTGTATAACTTTTAATTAAACAAGCAATATTTTTTGCTGAAACTTAACTATCCCAGAAATTCTTGGTCTTAAAAAAATGAGATGGGATGGCTTACATTGGAACCTTCTTATTTACACAAACCACAAACACCCTATGTTGTTGGGATAGGTTTTCCTTGGGTTCTGCTACTATAAGCGAACCTTCTGCAAATGAATATATTAAAAAAAAATTTACTTTTTACTTGTTCATCCCATGGCAGACATGTTTTCCATTTCTTTCATGGACATCTACCATCAGATTACCTGATGGTAGATGTTTATTACTCACCACCTTATCCTGTCCCAATTTGCTGTAATCTTCTTTTAGTATGTTTTAAAATGGCTGAATTTAACAGAAAAAAAAGCTTTTTAAAATATGCTAATGAGTCTGAGGTGCTCTGCAGAGCACCTCCTGGCTCTGCTGTTAAGTAATTAATTCATGCAGCTTGAAGTAGGAAGTCCATTTTTAACCCCTTAAAGGAAATCTACCCTCAGGATGAAGGATTGTTAACCAAGCACACTGACATACTAGTGTGTGCCCCTCTGGCAGTATCTTCTTTTAGCTTCTTAGGCTTTAAAAATTAAGAAAATGAGTCAGAGGGGCTCCAGGGTCAATTAAAACCTATGGAGCCTGGAGCCCCTCATGCTAGTTTGTACAATTTTTAAATCCTTTGTGTGTAAAAACGAGGGCATAAAAACTAAAAGAAGAGTGGATCCTGCCAGAGGGAACACACACTAGTGTGTCTGTGTGCTTGGTTTACAATCCTTCATGCTAGTGGTAGATATCCTTTAAAATACCCTTTTAAAAGTAATATGTTCCGCATTGGCTGCAGGTGTTTAGAGAAGGCTCACGGGCTGAGCCCTCTCTATAGCCAGTAAGCGTTTGCTAAAATTCAAATCACCCCCCTTTCCCTAGAACTGATATAAATATAAATAAACAGTAAAAGTAAAACATAAAAATAATAATAATCTTTTTTATATAGCGCCATGTTAGGTATCTACTTAACATGTTAGGTAGCGTCATGTTGGTATCACTGCATCCCTAAATGTCTATCAAAATAAAATAACGGTTATTCCCGATGTTTATCCCCGTAACAGAAAATAGAGCCCAAAGTAGAAAATGCCACTTTTTTGAGGGCATACAGTCCTCAAAATGGTAGCATTGAAAACGTCATAAAAGTTGCAAAAATTAACCCACAGCTCCGTATATCCAAGTATGAAAAAGTTATTAGTGACAAAACATAGCAAAATAAGTATTTTTTTTGTACAGGTTTAAATTTTTTAAAATGTATGAAAACATTATAAAAATTTTGTATCTTCATGATCATACCAACCCAAAGAATAAAGTAGACATGCTATTTGGGGCACACAGTGAAAGGGTGCAAATGCATTTTTTTCACCAATTTCACAGCATTTTGATTTTTTTCCTTGATTGGAATATTAAATACCATCACTGTGAAGTTGAATTTGTTAGGGAGATAACAAGCTCTTACACAGCTCTTTACAAGGAAAAATAAAAAAAGTTATGATGAAAGAACTCACAAATTGTTCTGATGGGATTAGGTTTCAGGCTTCTTGCTGGAAAACCACACCCAGTACTGCTTGTAATTGACAGCTCCATTTCTGATCCTGGGAAAGCTGGGTGTGTCTCTGTACTCGTTTTGTCTGCAGCTGCGGTTTGGGTGATGGACGGCTGAGCCAGTCAGTGCTGGAGGTAGTGTCCATTACTGCCTTATATTCTGCCCAGTCCCTGCATTTGGTGCTGGTTATTGCAGTCTATCTGTGTATCTAGTGCTCTTGTCATTGCGGTTCTTGCTATTCTGTGTATTGACTTCTATTGACTGTGTATTTTCCTGTCATCTTGTAGGGTCGCTCAGGTATCGTCAGTAAGGTTCCTGATAGTGGGTTCGCCCTTACCAGGGCGTTTTATCTGCTTTAGGCAGGGCCGTAGCCCGCAGGGACATTGCAGGGTTAGTTTGCCACCACTTACCAAGTCTGTCAGCTAGCGACCCGCCTGGTTGTGGTTACGCGGTTGCTGAACAGGTACATATGGATTTTTGAAGGTGAGGAACGAAAAATTGAAGTGCAAAAACGAAAAAGGGTCTGGTTGTTAAGGGGTTAATGTTGATTTTACACGGAAGGATGCTATATATGCAAGTATAAGAAGAAGACCACAGTCACAGTGCCTGAATTTGTAAGTGTTCCTGGTTTATCATGCTTGATTTTGATGGTAGTTTGTATTATTATTAATTTTGGGGTGCACTTAAAGGGAACCTGTCATCAGAAATTAACCTAATAAACCACTACCATTATGTAATCAAGTAGCTAAACACCTTCCAATCATGTCTATTTCATGGCCCAGCGCAGTGGCATCGTCCAGAAAACCAGAGAGACTGAAGTCAAGCTTTCCTAACTTCAGAATGCCCTCTTCACTGTAATTGATGGTCCTGCATCCAGACACATCACTAACCATATCTCTTTCATTCTGAGGTGAGGAGAGCTTGACTTCTATTCTGAGCTCTCCACCTCCATGACTATATACAACCAAGCTGATTTTCTGAATGATGCTGTCATACTAATCCGTGAAAGAAACATGATCTGGAAGGTGTTAATCTGCTTCACAACATACTACTTTGGGCTCTTTCACATTAACATTGTTTTTCACGTCCGTTGTTCAGTGATTTCCATGGATGCCTCATAAAGCCATTGATGCCTATGGGTGTTTTCATATTGGCTTGTATTTTCACTGAAACATCTCCTATTGGTCTGCAACCTCCATTTTTCTTCACAGATGAGGACGAGGAACATTGTTTTCGAAGCAATGTTAAAACTTAATTTTTTTTGGCGGACCCAGGGAAAAAACGGATGCTTCACGGAGCAATGAATGAGCAACTGAAGCTGAAAATCAATCCCAATGTGAAAGAGCCCTAAGTCTGGTTCAGTAGGCAACACAATCATGGGGACCATTGCTAACTTAACAGATGTCCAGAAGGCAGTCATTGACACATTCAACAAGGAGGGTAAGCACAAACATCCTTGTAGTGAAGCTGGCTGGTCAGAATGCTTTTAATGGAAAATTGCTTGGGAAGAAAACAGCAGAATGACATAATGAAGCAGGTTGCACAATGCTGTCAGTTTGACATTTTTGTGTCAGGGATAGGGGCATGTGCAGGGCTCCTCCTGCAACATGTCTGGGTTGCGCGGGTCTCACCCAACCCAAAGTTCGGGTTCGCTGGGAGTAGTTGTACAACCTGCGACCGGGCTCCGACCACGGCAGGTGCTGGCCCCAGAGAAGGAATGGAGAATAATACTATGTGTGTTATTGAGACCAACATAGAACCCATTCAGGTCATTGCATGGCTTGGCATGGCATCATCACGCCGCTGTGTCATACAGAGAGAACAGGCAGGCAGGCCATGGGGACGTGCCTGGCTGCCTCATTGAAGAGGAGAAAACACAGGGGAACACCGGACTGGGGAGGCAAGGTAAATGATAAGTTTATTGTTTTTTTGGCTGCTGAACAGTATATTATTAGGGAGGGTTATAATGGCTACTGGACAGAATATTATTAGGGAGGGTTATAATGGCTGCTGGACAGTATATTATTAGGGAGGGTTATAATGGCTGCTGGACAGAATATTATTAGGGAGGGTTATAATGACTGCTGGACTGTATATTATTAGGGAGGGTTATAATGGCTGCTGGACTGTATATTATTAGGGAGGGTTATAATGACAGCTGCACAGTATATTGTTCTGAAGGGGGGGGGTGATAAAGGTACTCATCGGCAGTATATTTTTAGGGGGGTTGATAATGGCTTCTGGGCAGTTAATTATTAGGGGAGGGGTGATAAAGGCACTCCCGATAACTGTATTATTAAGGGGGTTGATAATGGCTCCTAGTCAGTATATTATTACAGGGTGTTGATAATGACTCTTGGATAGTATATAACTGAGGGGGTGTGGGAAAGGCACTCCTGGACAGTATAATAAGGGAGAAGGGAATAGGCTTCTAGAAAGTATATTATAAAGAGGGGAATGTGGCATGGGCTCCTGGACAGTATATAACAGTGGGGTGGGGTATGGGCTCCTGGACTGTATATAACAGTGGGGTGGGGAATGGGCTCCTGGACTGTATATAACAGTGGGGTGGGGAATGGGCTCCTGGACAGTATATAACAGTGGGGTGGGGAATGGGTTCCTGGACAGTATTTAACAGTGGGGTGGGGAATGGGCTCCTGGACAGTATATAACAGTGGGGTGGGGAATGGGCTCCTGGACAGTATATAACAGTGGGGTGGGGAATGGGTTCCTGGACAGGATATAACAGTGGGGTGGAGAATGGGCTCCTGGACAGTATTTAACAGTGGGGTGGGGAATGGGTTCCTGGACAGTATATAACAGTGGGGTGGGGAATGGGCTCCTGGACAGTATATAACAGTGGGGTGGGGAATCGGTTCCTGGACACTATCTTATAAGGAGGGGGCTCCTGGACTGGGCACTTCTGACTACATACGTTTTATAATATGGTAGTACACATAAATTAATAAGATGATGTCGTTACTATATGTAAATTAGAGGTTGCTGCGCATAAATAAGAAGAGTTTTTATCCCTGTGACATTATACTGTAAGTGACTGTGGTCCTTTTATATATATGTTGCTATGTTTATGTGTTTTATGCATATTTAGTGTAAGTGAGCATATGTATGTGGAGTGTACATACTGTATGGTACATGTGTATTCTGAAGAATAAAGTGTGGGATGGGTCCAGCAGCGAGGGTTTATGTATGTGGGGTCCCCGATTCTAAGTTCACACTGGAGCCCACTGGGGTCTTGTTACACCACTGCCCAACAATGTAAAACAAACTGAGCTCTTTTTATGATTTTTATCCATATTTGTATGTAATTGATTTGTATGAAATTTTGAATAATTTATGCTAATGTATCAATACACTTTCTCCTTTTGACAAATCACCAACTTCCAGAGACCATGAATCATTGAAAAAAAAAAACTGAAATAAAAAGTGACTAATACTAATAATGTCCTCCCATTAACTTCTATGGGCTAAATATGTTGGGGCACATTTACTATGGGCCCCCGCGGACTGCACTTTTGTCTGACATCCCGACGATTTCCGATTTGCACCACTGGGACAGGGATTAAAAAGGGGTTTTTGGCGATTGGATTTTGGCGCACATGCCTGCTTTCATGGGGCACAAATCGGGAGTGCGGCTGTCGGACGATCTGACGAATTTGGACAAACCGCGGGATTTAACTTCAAAATTGTGTCGCAAGCCAAGCACTTACATGCACCAGGAATAAGATGGTGAACTCCAGTGGACCTGAGCGGGGAAGCGACACATGCAGGATATGGGGCGCACGATCTAATTGAATCGCGGTAGTGTGCATTCCGGATGGACAATGCACTTTTGGGAACTCTGAGGGACTGGGTAAGTAAATGTGCCCCATAGTGTTAGTAAGGGTGCGCCGGATTCAGGGTTTCTGAGGGAGGTCCTTCATGAATCTGCCGCCCCCTGCACTGCTTTGACAGAGTGCACCTTTAACATAGGGCGTGCAGCACCATTCTGTCATATTTTGCATTTTAAATCTGGTGCACGGTCCGACTAAGCACCGGAACGCCCCCTAATTTGTGGTGCAGACACTTCTAAAATACCCGTGCAAGCAGTTTGCACTACAAAAAAATGTGCAAAGTCTGACAGAAAACTGTCCCAGCCCTTAGTAAATGTGCCCTGTTATGTAAATATGAATGTAATCATGAGTGTATTGCACTGAATTTTCGGATGAATGAGATGTGATATGGTGAAGTGTGAACGAGCCCTTATACTGCAGGGTGAGCTGCTCCGGTGAGTGATGGTGGGTGCTCAGCTCGGGCATCTCCTCAGCAGATGCCTCCACATAGGTGGCGGGTTAACCCCTTGCTGCCTGTGTGTGCTGCCGCTCTCCCCGCCCACCCTGCTCTCTCCTCTCCCCTCCCTGCTGTCTCTGTGCTGCTCCTCCATCTCTCCTCTCACTCCTCCGTCTGGGCTCGTTACCGGGATGCTGCTGCTGCTGCTGCCTCTGCTGCTGGGGAGCCCGTCATGCTAAGCCCCTGCTGACCCCCGGGAGTCTCGCCCTCTATAGACATGGTGGTGGCAGAATCTCCCAGACCGTGCTGGACACTTAGTGACTGCCTGTGCTCGCTGCTCCTGCCTTCCCTATTACTAATCATAGCCCGGCCAGGGAAACTTGCAGCTTTTCCTACCTCCTTAAGTGACTGCCAAACCCCTACAGGCTGGAACTGTTCTGGTAAGACGCTGCCCTGCTATGGCACTTGTCAATTCCTTTACATGTGAATTGTCATCATTTGCTTAATTACTGATTTCATGTGATGGGTGACATGAAACACATCACCTTATTGTGACATCCTGACATACTGTCTATTCTTGTATGGTACATAGAGTTCAGGGTGCCAGGCAGTGACTTCCTGTAGTTATTGCTGCAGTGTTGTTATGAAGCTGCCACTTTATGTCTTGGCATAGGAGATACCCAGCATCATGGAACCACAAAGCTTACAATCACCTCCTAGAATTGGATGGATCTAGTCTGGCGATTATCTGATTGCATGTTTTCTACTTTATCAATCATTATCATCAGTGATGCTGAGCTTTAATATAATATTATATAGATCTATAGTATCTGAGATCAATCCATAGCAACTGTGTAGACAGATCTAAAGGTCGATACTAAGCTATGACATGGATGGATCTATAGAAGGTTAGAGTTCGGCTTTCAATGAGAGATAAAGTTCTGCTTTGTAAAGTCTTATTTTTTTTCACAATGTTTTATGATCATAATAAAGTCAGAGCTATGATACAGTATATTATTTACACTGGGTGGTCTCCTGTCACTTTCATGGCATCTAATGAAGGTGCATGAACTATTGGATTTTCATAGGCCAATGTCTATTCCCAACATGAGACAGGCTGCAAACAACACAAAGACTAGTTAGTCATAAATCCCATCTTAGCCTGACTGCTGAAGTCTTAAGTCATGTCAAACTGCAGCTTCCCATGCCCATAATCCTACTGCTCCTCCGGGATATTGGGACTTGTGTGTCTGCGTTTTTATAGCCGTTGCCATGAAAATAGAAAAAAAAAAGTATCGGTCATGCAAATGTGGCACTTTTATTAGTGGAGACGCATTGCATGAAAACGGGGAAAAAAAATGAAAAAAAACTGCTATTTGGCAGTGATTCTACAGCATGAGAAATCACATCATCTATTTAACAGTGAGTGAGCAGTGAATGCTTCATTTGTAATGGTTGTGTGAATCAGCTTCATTGGGTTACAAAGAGTTAATGATACTTAAATGTAGATAATGATGAGACCCCAACAACATGCCCCCTCTATAGGGACAAAGGGTCAGATTTAGGACAATATAAAGCCCAAATAAAGCTTAGTTCCATCAATTTGGCTGTAATAACCTTATCTGGGCTGCAGCATCAGGTCATGACTGGTGTTGTATTGACTGCCAAGTTGTGAAATATACTAATGAAATAAGGAAGGATGAGCCCTGGAGTAACTGCACTTGTAAATCATCTGTGCGGCTGAAGCCTATTTAATAAGATAATTGGGTGATCATGTCTTTTTTTAGGCTTTTAGGACCCGGCCAGAAGCATTACCCTCTTACTGTCTCTGTCAATAAGAAGCCACTGATGTCTATATTGAATTAATAGTATCATTTAGGGAAGCAGTGGGAGATTTGTTCTGGATTATTAGCTTTGTAATATATATCTAAAGTGCATTCCATAAGGAGTGTAGCTTATTGTATAGACTCTACATGGCTGCACCCTATGCATGCAGTCTATTCTTCTATTATATTAGCTTAGAACGCATCTCTCCAGCCAGCTACTGTATAAATATGTTAAGGACTCAGAGCTATTGTCCTGCTGACTCTTCTTTCATTTTTAATATGATGATGTGGTTTCAAACAGAGGAATGTAATGAAAGAATCAATACGGCGAAATCTTAATGGATCTGAAGTCTAATGTATATGTTCTGTTTAATATTGTAGCTTTCTGGAGAGTTGATTGATCAGGTTGCAGACAAGCTGAACTCTGATATTTCTAAGGACCCCCTCCCCCACCCCTAATGTCTTTGTATAGCCAATCCAAGACAGATGCGATTTTACTTTAAGTCAGGAGAAATAATGTGACACCATGATTCCTCCACGTTGAAGCGTTTAGCAGTGATCAGCCTTCACACAAAAAACAATGCCTGTTTATTATCTCTTCACTTTGTTATAAAGTGCCACCTTCATCATCGCCTGGATACATTCCAGAGATTGATTTCGCACTATGCACCAAAATATATTCCTTCTCCCTCAAAGATGAATGCACATTGTGTGCATATTACATGTAGCAATTCAATCAGCCTGGCTGAAAATAGAGGCAAGGAGCAGGAATCCTGCCTAATAAGAGATGAAATGATAAAGTATTTCAATAAATCATCTTCTAATAAACCCAATCTGTACTTCTGCTTCTCCAAACTGAGCTTCTTCTTCTCTTTTCTTTGCATTTGAGGTTTTGATGACAGAGAAAATGATCTTTTTCTATGTGACACCAATACCTGTAAATTTGATGGAGAGTGTTTAAGAATTGGAGACAGTGTGACATGCGATTGTCAGTTCAAGGTAAGGAGCTTGGGATCTCATTTTTCAAAGTGACTAATGTGGGTATAAAACGGGAATCTACTCGCACCGGCTTTCTCCCAGCTATTTGTTTTTCTACAGGCTGTAGAGGTGAAAGCAGAAATGGTACCCAGGGAAAAATTGGCAAAGTAAACACGTTGTGTCAAAATACACTGGCTTTTCAGGGAAAATATTGACAAGTTAGTGATCCCCCTTGAAATGAGTCCTGTGAGATGTAGATGGAAACTAAGAAGGTCTATATTTTCCTCTATATCTTTGTGTTATAACTTTGTATTGAAGTCTCTTTAGTACTGAACACATCAGCCTCCAGTACATTCTCGCTATGTAGAAGTATTTGTGCTACATTTGTTCTTTTAACTTACACAGAAAGAATGGACAACCAATAACAAAGCTATTTTTTTAATAAAAATATGTGCTTCTAACTTTTATTTTGACTTATTAAAACTACATGTTTTTTTTGTTTTATTTTTAATATATTTTATTTTCTGTCTATGACTATGGGGGCTGCCATTTTGGCTGAGCTATAATAACAGCATTTAGTAATCTGCTTTACAGCAACTTCATGGACATAGGCAGCAGCAGTGTGCAAATGACCCATTGAAGTCTACGGAGAATTTTCTAGGCATGCTCTTTGCAGATATGAGTTGTAAATAAGCCATGCCATGTCATTTGGGGATGTAATGATGGGGCTTATTCATCAAGGTATTTTTTTATATTGTAATCCTGTCTGTCATATCAGTGATGTAAATAGGGTGACTGTTGAAAAGACAAACCTAGAGAATTATCAAGATTCAACTTATCTATAAAGGCTACTATCCGGGGTGAAAAATGCAGGATACAGTACATTTTATTATGACATGGAAAAATTTTAAGAAAAAATCTCCTGAAAATTTCCTAAAATATGTTTAGCATAGACAGTGTAACATCTATGCCATCATCATCTTTTGTCTGCAGAAAGTGGCAGTAGGATGTATTAAATTTCTCTTTTTGTCTTTGTTTTATGTTTCTAGTGTGGATGCTGCTTTGGTGCTTTATGTTGCTAGTTGTGCTTGAGCCTAATTGCACCCCACATGGTCTGGCTGCAGTTCTTGTCCAGCAATAGTTAACTCGCTGTGATGGACCGAGTCCTGCTCCAGTCAGCTGGGCCTGAGACTCTTTGGTTTCATTTATATCTCCGGTTTACAGCCAGTATATCGCCTGTTATGTTCTCTGTTGGTTCCCTAGTTCCTGCTGCTCCTGTTTTATTCTTGAATTTCTGGTTTTCTGATCTTGGCTTTCCCTTCTGGACACTGATTTTGTACTGTACCTGCTATCTTGTTGTGACCTTGACTGCTTGTGATTCTTTTGTGTTATTTGTGTCTTGTTTTGTGTCTGAACTTTGGCTCAGGGAAGGGCCAATCTTTGTGGTTGTCCTGTATCAGCGTAGGATTAGTAAGGCAGGCAAAAGTTTTGGGGAACTCAGTTTAGGGCTCACTGTCCTTTCTCCCTTCCATGTGCCCAAAGCCATCATTATAGACAAATGGTAAAGATGCCTCGTCTTTAAAAATAGCAAGAAACAAAATACTCAAAAGATTGATCCTTGTAAACAAATTAGCCATTTATATCGGAAATATGCTGTTTATATATTTAATCCATTGGTCATTGACTTTACAGAGAACCTAAGAACCTGTGGGCAGCATGTTATAGAGCAGGATGAGTTTATTTATAGTTTGTAGTAGAAATGAGCAGTGGAAAGGATCCAAATCTCTGCTCATTCTAGCCTCTAAAGTCCACTGGGCGGCTCCATCATGAGTCATTAACTCCACCCATTGGACTCCTAAGAAAGAGAAGAGATTGAGACACATAAATGACATGTTGTGTAGACTGTTTCAGCACCAAAATGTATATCACTTTCAACTAATAGACTGACACTTGCTAATCCTTTTGGGATTTCTTTTCACAAGTCTCCTCATATCACATACAGGATTACAACAAAAGATAACACCACTAGAGAAGACACCAGTGTTACATCCAATACAGATAATAGATGATCTCACAGATTATTTACACTTCCTATCTTCTTAGCCCATGCCTAGAACAGTCTCCATAGACTGCAATGAGTCTGCTCCATCTATTAATG
Source organism: Engystomops pustulosus (assembly GCA_019512145.1). Taxonomy (NCBI): domain Eukaryota; kingdom Metazoa; phylum Chordata; class Amphibia; order Anura; family Leptodactylidae; genus Engystomops; species Engystomops pustulosus. The sequence goes on along the minus strand of CM033648.1, from coordinate 36,145,320 downwards.
CCTTAGGCCATGATGTTGCTGTAAAGTTCATCATTTAATGCTGTTACAACCCCCATACTCCTGGAAGAACAAAAATTTACACTAAAAAAGGCATATGACGCTATAAAGTAACCAAACTTCTAGTTGTGCTATCATTTCTCTGGAAGAACAGAACCTTTTAGATTTGTCAACAGATTTGTTATGAGTTTCCAACACATTGGGGCACATTTACTTACCCGGTCCCTGCGCAATCCCCGGTGTGCGTTGTCCGCTGGAATGCCCATCTGCTGCAATTCATGAAGATCGTGCGCCCGTTTTCCTGCATGTGTCGCTTCCCCGATCAGGTCCACCGGAGTTCACCTTCTTCTTCCTGGTGCATGTAAGTGCTTGGCTTGCGACAAAAATTGAATTGTTAAATCCTGAATGTCGGCCGATGCCACGGCCCGCCCCCCCCCCCCCCCCCCCGATTTGTGTCGTGTGAAAGACAGCGCGATTGCGACACAAAACGAACGCAAGAGACACAATCCCTGGCGTGTTCCCCAAAAAGTTGGGAAACCCGACGGAAATGTGGCTGCGGCACCCTTAGTAAATAAGCCCCAATATGTATTTGTGTTTTTACCATTCAAAGAGAGATAGAAGCGTGAAATACAATACAATGGCAATCTTCTCATGTAGTTCACACGCTTCATTTATATCCCTAAATGTTTCTTGTTAGGTGTAAAATCCAGTGTATGCCGGCTTCAAATCGGGAGCTTCAATGCAGTGCTATAAATTCATCACCACATGTCTTTCATACTTTAGCATTAAGAAGTTCTGCAGTACAGGGGATGTCTAGGTGCTGGAGGGATCTGAGTAGTTCTCAGGTGTTGGTTTTTGTAGCTATGAAAATGTAAAGTTTCTAGAATAAGATCAAGGATGGCTTTTGATTGTAAATCCAAGCAAATGGGCTTGTACTTTATTCAACTTCTACGGGTACAATAACTGCATTAGAAGAATGGGGATTGCAGTCTGGGAATAACCTATAACCCTGTGTTCTTACGATTGGATTGCTATATTGACCTAGTATGTCATATACTGCATTGCTATATTGACCTAGTCTGTTATGTACCATATGGAACAGGAATTAACTAATGGTGATTGGATGATAATATAATGGACTGTAGCAGTCAATGTTAAAGTAATGAGATTAGCGTTGAACAATGGCAAATTGTATGAGGAAAATGATACGGGAAGACTGTTAATCACTTGGCATACAGAACTGCTGTGGCTCCTGTGTATACTTTTTAAAGCTCGGCTTTGTCTTTAAGGGCTGCTTTGCAATAACTGAAAAAAAACTATACTTTTTTTTAAGTACTACTACTTTTTTAAAAAAAAACTGTTTCAATTCTGTTTTCTATAACATTGGAGTCATTTTGTCTTTAGGTGACTTTAGAAAACTCTGTGACCTCCATAGAATATAACTTCAAGCTGCTCATTGCGTATTATATTAATAGAATTGCTGTAATAATAATAACAATTATAATTGAATATTACTGCGTGAAGAAAATAAAATATATCAGTACAAAGGTTCTGGCCATTTGCAGAGGATATCCAGTCTGTTGGATTAACAGTTGTTATGTTATGTTATTTTTATTGCAGTTCTGTTAAATTGTGGTACACAATGTCTCGGGGGCCTACGTGACATAGCAGAATGTTACTTCTTAGTTGCCATCATCTACTTATGTGCCACCAGGTCCTAAGATACCTTACCCTTTCCTTTCACATTTCAAGAACTCAATAGCATTGTGGATGTTAACCTCAGGCTTTGTACTGACTGCAGTTTTTTTTTCTTTATCTTTTTTCCCCGAAGAATATTTGCAACTGTGGTTTATCATTCACTGCAGCAAACATAGAAAATATCATTGTTACTTTTATGAGAAAATCTTCTGCTTTACTCAACTGGAGATCAGATATTGTCCTGGAGGAGACAACACTTCTCTTTCCGGGGGAGGGTGACCACATATTACTGCACGATACATGGAGATACATGTTCTATAACAAATAAGGATCATGAAAATGCATAGAAGTTGTTCTTTTGAGCCCTTTACTTGGGAATCTGTTTTTAGTACATTCAATTTCTAATCTTTCAGATTCTCACATACACACTTGGATTACTTTTATTTTTGACCAGAGGTTTTCTTACAGTTTTCTACATTTGGGATTTTAATCTTATGCACTATGTTAGTATCTCAAGACCATTTTTGTAAACCGAGCATATTGTAGGGCTGTCATGTCAGTTCCCTATGATACAACAATATGGCAAGCTAAGTTAAAGGGATCTATATTTCACCATAGTCATAGTAAATAGCTTCACAGTCTCACTGCTCTTACAGTAAAGAATCCTGTCTATGGTAGAACTGCCTCTCCTCTTGGTGTTAAGAACGACCCCCCGTCTATGGTGATGGTAGAAAGATCTCTGTACTGCCCATTCAGGTATTTGTACATTGTAATAAGGTCTCCCCTTAGTCGTTTTTTTTTGTAAACTGAATAATCCCAAATATTGTAATCTGTTATTGTATTCTATTCCCCCCCATTCTTTTTATAAGCTTGGTTGCCCTCCTGTGAACTTGTTACAGTTCTTTTTATGCATTGGTGCCCAAAACTTTTCCCAATTTTGCATGTGTGGTCTGACTTGTGATTTGTTATAGGGGAAAACAATGTCCTTATCATGAAACTCTATTCCTTCCTTGATACATTCCATATTTTTATTTGCTTTAGCAGCATGCACCTGGGACTGATCACTATCCACCAATACCCCAATACCCAATACCTTTTTCTCAGTTTTCTTTTTTTTCAGTGTTGCCAAGAAATTTACTATTTAAGACATAATTAAATGAAATCCTTCCTTCCTACATTATACACAATTTGTTGCTCAATTCTTAAACAACTCCACAAATCAAACATGGGGGGAGATTTATCATGTGATGGAGGTCAAGCCCACCCCGATCCACCGGATACATCAAAAGGCTTAGGCCTTTTGATGTACCTGTTGGGCAGCTGCGTCGGCCGGCAAAACTACACCAGGTCCAACATGGCGTAGTGTTGCGCAAAAACCTTGCAGGTTTTAAGAAAGTACACAGACACAAGGCAGAAATGCCCACCTTGCCAGTAGTCATGCCCCTTCACCCTGACATGGTGGGGAGTGGCGTAGTCTCAAATATAATCGTGATTTCTTGCAATGTGCAATTGGAAGCGCTAGAAACCGGAATAGAAGCGCTGTTAAATCTCCTCCACAGTGCTTGGAGTCCTGTCCCCAAGTAGTGGGTTTGGTCCGTGAAACAGGACCCTGCAGGGGTTGTAGTTCATGGACTGAACTCAGCAAGTGTGAAGCCATCCTAAGGCATATGTAAAAGACCCATTTGTTGGGTCTTCTTCTTTCCATTTTCACTATATTCTTGTTTGTCTGTATTGAGGGGGAAAAGACTTTTATAAAACATGCAAATGCTCCCCTTAGCTCTGCCGGGCTCTGGGGGCTGCTAATTTATTCGCTGGATACCGCCCTTGTAACCCCCAGACTGCCGACGACATGGTGACCTGGCAGTCTGAAAATCTTGCGCATGTGTGCGGCATGACTCTGGCAAACAAGGAAAGGTCTGAGAGATATAAATTTGGGACCCGTCAATAAAGGGATTGTTGTATAAAAGTAACATAAGCCAATACCCTTAACCCCTTAATGACCAGGCCCTCATTTAAAAATCTATAACTTTTTTATTTTTCTATGTAAAGTGCTATATGAATGCTTGTTTTCTGCACAACAAATTGAATTTCGCATTCACAGTATGTAATACTGGAAAAAAATCCAAATGCATTTAAAATGTTAAAAAAACGCATTTGCGCCATTTTATTGTGGGCCTGTTTTTTACGGCTTTCACTGTTTTCCTCGAATGAAATATCTCCTTTATTTTTTGGGTCAGTACAATCACGAGGATGCTACATTTATATAGATTTTAAAGTGTTTTAATACATAAAAAAAAAATTTAAACCTTACAAAAAAGAAGTCTTCATTTCACCATCTTCTGACGCTAATAACTTTTTCATACTTTGGTGTACAGCGCTGTATAACATGTCATTTTTTGGAAGATGAGATGAGGAGGGAGGGGGGGTGAAGAGGCAAGGAACAATGCACGAGGATACAGGCACACAGACTGCAGCTTCAATAAACTATTAACATTTTCAGAATGCGGACTTAGGCATTTTTAAGATCAGGATAATTTAGGCTATTGGAACCTGATACCATCTATCCTGGTGACACATTCACTTTAAGCCATTCTTTGAATTACATTGGTGGCCATTCTTCTTAATAACTGAGATGTAATAATACAGTATATAACCTATTGTTTTCCGAGGGCAAAGCCTGGGAAACGGGGCATAAAAAAGACATCAAAGTATAATGAAGTCCAATACAAATTTTATTGACACAAATGATGACACAAAAACAAGGTTAAAAAAATCTTATTGTATGTAATATTACAGGTAGGGCCTTGCTAGCTGCAGCTTCTTCTAGAGAACTCAGCTTACAGGTTGCTTGATCAGTGGGTTCTTGGTCAGGTTATTGCTAAATCCGTTCTCAAATGAAAAAATAAAACCCTTTAAGGAAAGAAAAAAATCACTGGCATTTCGAAGTCTTAGGCTCCATGCACACAGAGCCTATGGAGAGGGGTGGGTTGAGGAGGACTCGCCCCCCTCCCTTCTCCACCTTGCCCGTGTGGTTTGGTCCCGGTGAGCACACAGATGTGTGCATGGAGCCTTAGATTAGATCACTGTTCTTCTTATTAATGTGTCCTGGATTTTAGACTCGTGCATAATTCTGCCTACACTACCCCAAAGGTTTGTCAAATTAAAACCATTTATTCCACTGATTTTTTTTAGGTCCATGTTAACATTAAACAAAGATAATGTCCATATTATCTAGATTCTCTAACCGTCTGCCTCTATTGTATTAAGGCATATGGCTGCAATTAATCCAGACATGGGAGATTTTTCTCAGACGTACTATGTTTAGCATAGTGCTGCTGCATCATCTGCTGCCTTTGTACTGTTCGATGTTGGAGAGTTTAGATTTAGCATAAAATCAAGTAAACAATAATGGCTTATTTTTCTACTTATCTGACATCTTGTGCTTTATTTTCTTAAATTGCAGCTGCCCTGCTCTCACAGGTCCAGCTCTTCAAACCTCATGTGATTTTAATTTCATGTTCAGCTGTGCAGGGGTTAACTGTTTGCATCCACTTATGTAGGAAGAATCCATGTACAGAAGTAAATATTCTCTGCATGTCTGACAGAATGGGGCACATTTACTTACCCGTCCGGAGCAGTTCACAGAAAGTGCATTTTCCGACAATCTGCCACAAGATTGATCACTGAGATTGTATGCCCAATATCCTTCATGTGTAGCTTCCCCACACTCAGGTCCACCGGAGTTCACCTTCTTCTTCCTGGTGCATGTAAGTGCTTGATCTTGCAACACAATTTTATCGGAACTGGAAGAGTTTTCTACTATAGTCTCCACCGGTTTTCCAATGAAGACTATAGAAAATATGACAGGCCGGGTGTTTACACCTTGGACCACCCTCTGCCCACCCTGCTCCCTACCTGGTCTCAACCCCAACATGCCTATAGTGGCGTGCAGGCCGGAGAAACTCCGAAACTGGTGGTGAGAGGGAGATTCATATGGTTTCTCCGCCATAAGCCATAATGAATCTCCCCCTTCCCCCACAAAATGTATAGCTTTCAGATTTATCTCAGAGCAAAACATAGATGGTTTTTTGAAAATATCTATTTCTCTTAGAGTTTTCTCTTTTGGTTTGTGTAAACACATGGAGACTATGGAAGCCCCATTTATAAGTTTCCATTGGATTTATTGGATTTGAATGCAGAATCCCAAGGTTACAGGTTAGGGGTCATTACCAATGAGCCACCATAATGAACATTTGTCCATCGATGTGCTTGCCCAGCATCCCTTAAGAAATAGTAGATTTCTTGACTGAGCTTTGTGAAAAAATGATTTCGCTGACTAGTGTGATAATCTCCAAATCCTCAAAGTTACAATGCATGAATTTCAGGAAATTAGTATCATTCATGGAGTTTAATGGGGTAGTTAATTAATCATTGATGTCAAGAGATGTTCATCTGGACAGGAAGAGATTGCTGGAAATACAGTATTTCTTCCCCATTTCTTGAGGACAATTAATTTCATATGATAAATCACATTCAATGATTCCACTGAAGAGATTGTATGCATGAAATTTAATCACATGAGAAATCGCTCTAACTTTAAAGCTTACATTTATGAGAACCTCATGATAAAGGGCTGCTGTGAAAATATACTCTTCAGGGCAATAATGAAATGTATCCGGCTCCTAACAAGTTCTCAGCACCATGTTATCAGGATCATACAGTTTCAAGCAGCTGATATTATGCATACCTGTGAGGTGGCTGTATCAAAGTATTTTGAAAGTCCTTTAATCTGGTTTCTGATAATTCAGAAATTATGATAATCTGGAATTTATTTGTAGCACAGACCTGCATAATAATATTTAACTTCATAAAACTAGATCCAGAGGAACCTATTACCAAGTCCTGTGATTAAAAATCAAAGTGATCGGCTGTCTTTTGGTGTCTTATCTACTATCTTGTTTCCACACACACACAGCCCCTTTAATATGAGAGCTACATTGATCACCTGATTGATGTAGAGTGATTCTTTTGCTGGAGACAGATGATTTTGAGGAATTGAGACCTGGTCTGCTAAGATAACCCAATTCCTTTACCGCTCTCTACTCTTAAATGATAATCTAGTAATTTGCAACAATTTAACATGTAAATGCTTGGATGAGTATTGACAAGACCAACTGATGAACATTTTACCAGGAGGAATAAAGATGAAACGGTACAACATAGGTGAGACTGCGGCACTGCGTGCCAGCCACTGTGTGACCAAAACATCTACTCTGTCCTCACCAAGAAGTACTCACCTTAGGTGATAAAGGGCCATCCTCCCCCACTGGGAGGTTACTGAATATTATGGGTCTACACAAACATGATAAGATGTGCATACTGCGTCTGACTGAATGTCTGTATTTGACCCCTGCTCTCTTTCCTGACTAAGGTTTTCTTCTTGTGTCCATATTCTATTCTGTTGAAAACCCCGGCTTGACCTGACTCTGATCCTTGTCTCCTTACTTCTGTCCTGTACCTTGCAAACTGTTTGCACATGTATTTAAGATGTGTCAGTGCGACATATGTGTCTCACACAACTCATTTGTGTTGAGGCTGCACTTTCCCTGAGGTGTTACAAATTTCTGCACATAAAGGGGGGTTTATCATGCAAAGTCTGACAGAAATGTGTGCCCCATGTTAAAGATGCACCAAAAAAAAAGTGCAGAGGAGCCAGATTCATGAAGAATGGGCGCCATAAATCATGAATAATGCGCACCCTACACACAGCACAGACAAACTGCAGTTTGGAAGTTTTTGATAAATGTCAGATATTCTTTTGCCCTCTATCTTATCAGTATAAGGCCCAAAACCGACAATTCTGATGTGACCAACTTGCATGTGTGCTTGCCGGAATGTTCGGCCCGAACGCTCAGAGACCAGAACTGAAGTGTATGTACAGCAGAGGTCATTATAGCCCATCAAGTGCAGAGGCCATCAATAATCTAGTTACTATAACATGGGTAATATGAATTGTAAATTAAAGCAATTACATGTGCAACATCCAACACCGGGGCCTAGCCTTTCTTTGGGGCTTGGAGACAACCGGGGCCCATCATATCAGAGTGGCTGGTGGTGACGGCCTAGGCACGCTGTGGTCACGGTGCTTGGTATGGGGACTGGAGGGCTGACATACAGTCTGGCAGATCTCCAGCAGGTTGTGTGTGCAAGAAATATGGAGGGAGAGGCTGATGAACTTGATCTCCCTGAGGCAACCCCTTAATGTCTGTAATATATGTCCCTGGGGAGCCCTTGGTGGTACAGTTTTATCCAGGGAACAGATGGAGGCAACGTTGTGCAAAATAACTCACAGTTCTTTATTAGAACAACTGCAGGCAACGGACCAAACGATCTTGCAACAGATACCGGATTGTTGGATATTCCAGATTATTGGAGTGGTCATGGAGAGTGATCCTCAGGAGAAGTTCACCAGCCTGGTAGCAGATGCAGGCAGGGGTGTAGCTGTGTCCAATTGTGGAAGCTTCAGCTTTTGTCCTGGTTGTTGCTGAGTTCTGTGTACAGCACTAAAGGTGTGCTACACACTATCTCTCTAATCACTCTGTCTCTGAAATGTATGCTCTGCAAGATAGCTAGGTTCCAAGAGCTTGTGCTCTAAGGGCTTTCTGGAACTCAAGAGATCTAGCCCCTCCCTGTCCAGGGGTTTTGTTAAACCCTAGTCAGGTGGTGGCTCACTCTCCAATCACAGTGTACATAAAGGAATACAATTGGTTGTCAATTCACATAACTTACCCCTTGCCTGAACAGGCAGTATCTACAGCTGCTGATGCCTAATAATAACTGCATGATCCCTAAGTTGAGTTTTGCAGGCTCACCTGCTGGGGAGCTACAGATAAAGGGCCTCATTCGCAAACACTCCTCTGCCCATGCATTGGCAGGGGTGTTGCACATGTAAAACTGTAACTTAAATTTACAAAAATCAGGAAGAGGCTCTTTATAGGCCTCCTAAAAGTTGTAGTGTGATCACTACCTCTTCCTCTTGTTGCATACACTACTTATTTACAATCAGAGCTGTATTATAGTAAGAGAAGTGTCGCAAATCTTCAATAAATCTGCATTCAGCTTTTGCAAATATTATTTGTATATTATAGGTGCAAAAAAATCTTTCACACATTTTAATTTAAGGAATTTTACTCAACCTCAACAATTGTACATTGTGGTTTACCTTTGATCACTGAGTTTTTATTGTAGCTGGATCACTTGGCAGCAAAGTCAGCTCTGTGCCTTTTAATCATGAGATACTTTGTGCTTTGCTGTTACTGTAGAGCCTAAGGTCCAACACTGGCCTTCAGGGAGTAAGTGGAAAAAGATAATGAGAACATAATAATATTGCTGCTCTAGGAATTTGAATATAGAGGTACAAAATGTATATTGAATTTAATAAGTTTGTTAATATTGTATGCAATGATATAACAAACAAAGATCTATAGATAGACATAATCTAGCTTAGTTATTTGTAATTTTTCTATGATTAGAGTGAATTATTCTTTAATGAAATAATAGATTTTTGGAACTATTACTCTTGCACATACTCCATTGAATACTAATAGGATTTTAGTTATATTGCTAGTTTATCTTCATTTACTAGCTTATGTATTTCAGTGAATCTGTTTTATAATCTAGCGGATTAACCTGCAGGAGGTAAAGAAAAAAGAACCTTTTATTTAATTAAATACATGAAACCATTTAAGGGATTTCTAGACATTGATGTCTTTCCTTTATCGTTAGGATAAGCCACTAATGGGTAAAAAGGAGGGTTTTATCCCAGGGGTGCACACCAGTCTCCAGAGCAAAGTGGAACTGATCTTAACAATTATATGGACACAGCGTTTAACTTAAAGGGAAAATGTGTTCTGCAAAATGCAGTCCTATTGGTCTTCAGCATGTAATAGAGCAGGAAGAGCTAAACTAATTGTACACAGTGTCCTGTCTGCAGCCAGTATATATAGAGCAGCAAGAGCTAAGCTTATTATATATAGTGTCCTATCTGAAGCCAGAATATATAGAGCAAGAGGAGCTAGACTTATAATATATAGTGTCCTGTCTGCAGCCAGCATATATGGAGCAGAAGGAGTTAAGCTTATTAAATATAGTGTTCTATCTGCAGTGAGCATATACAGTATAGAACAGGAGCAGCTAAGCTGGACATTAATGCATGTCTTTATGGGGTTGTGGGACTTTTTGTTAAAAAGCCGCACAAAAGTCGTGCAACGTGACTTTTTAACCACAATTTGCGCAAAAATTGCGATTTTTTTTCATACACTCACATCTGGATTTTAGAGATATATTGGGCGCAACTTTGAAGAATTTTTTTTTGCGCTGCTAACTTTGCTATGCGAGTGGAAAAGTCAAAGTTAGGCCCAAATATATCAAATTTGCCAAAAAAATGTCTGAAAAATAAGAGAAAATTCCCGATAGATGACACCCTTTGTGTTCTACCTGCAGGCAGCATGTTACAGAACAGGAGGAGATAAGCTTATTATATATAGTGTCCTATCTGCAGCCAGCATATATAGAGCAGGAGGAGCTGAGCATATTATATATAGGGACAGATGTATCACTTATCTGCGCTTTAGTGAAGTTCTGCACCTATATTCTGGTACATTGTTGCGCCAGAATTATCATAAGCTACAACCATCTGTGATGAGTTGAATTCCTGCCTCTTATTTTAAGCACAGTTTAGGCACAGTTTAGGCACAGTTTAGGCACAGTTTAGGCGATTCGGGTACTTACATGGGATACTCCTACAAGCTCCTCTCTGCTTCTCTCCCAGCATGAAAATGATCCTCACAGAAGAGCCCAGGTGTGTGACACCCTGCACCCAGTGATCTCCTCAGCAGTGGCTTCTCCTGGAGGGGATCCCCCAGTGCTGATCTTCTGCTGCCACCCTTTAATTCTGGCCAGTGTCCCCCTCAGACACCAGTGTGGTCAATCTGCTACACGGGGGACACTTCTCTGTAGTATCTGCAAAATCCTACAAACTTCTTCTCTCCTGCTCTGAGCTGAGGCTTCTGCAGATTGTATTGTAAATAGAAGGTCATGAACTGTAAACAGAGACTGCAGGTCCTGTCTGTAATGTCTGTACTAGTATCTGCTGTGCTCTGCTGCTGGGGATACACGGTTCTGCACAAGAGCTCAGTGCTTACTTCTCAGTTTACGCCACCTTCAGGCTGCAGTGTTTTTGCACCCGTTTTTGCTCCTAAATGAAAAGTCACAAATGATGAATATTATTAGGCGCAGCAAAACATCTGGATTGGTAGGATAAATGAGGGAAACATGGTTATTTTTGCTGTGCGGCTAGATTGGCGTTTAGTATACACAAAAAGAGAGAAGGCCAGTGGGGGACCACATACCACTGGCGCTATATATAAACACCAAATGTTTGAACCAAAAAACGAAAATATGCAAAGGATTAATATAACAAACAAGTTGAAATTTTATTAATTACAAAAAATAGATAAAATTACAGGCAGTAATGGATAGACCACAGAAACAAATAAAAGTGGCTGTACAAGATTAGTGATGGCCAGGGGGAGATATATAATCCCCAAGAGACCCAAAGGGGTAGGTTAAACAATCCTTGATAGGAACAGTTATGAGGCTTAAAAAGGAGATAAAGGTAAGAAGACCATACTCGCATTGCCAAATGGAGAGCCTAAATTGGATTGAGGAGATACCATACCACAAGAGAAATGTACTCGCCACAGACCCCGACACGTGTCGGGGTCTGTGGCAAGTACATCCTTTGCATATTTTCGTTTTTTGGTTCAAACATTTGGTGTTTATAGATTGGTGTTTAGTCGCAAAGCTGGCGCAAAAACAGTGCGCCAGTATGAAAAGGTGCAAAGACAACTGAAAAAACGAGTGATACATCTGCAGTCAGAGTATATAGAGCAAGAGGAGCTAAGTTTATTAAACTTGGTGTTCTATCTGCAGGCATAATATTACAGAAGGGAGTAGCTAAGCTTATTATATCTAGTGTTTTATCTGCAGGCAGCATGTTACAGAACAGGAGCAGCTGAGCATATTATGTATAGGGTCCTAACTGCAGACAGCACATATAGAGAAGGAGGAGCTGAGCATATTGGACCTAGTGTTCTATCTGCAGGCAACATGAGGAGCTAAGCTTATTATATATTGTGTTCTATCTGCAGGCAGCATATATAGAGCAGAAGGAGCGGTATATCAATCTGCTCAGGTCCTCTTGCTCTATAACTTGCCGCCTGCTGATCACACTTCATTCTATCGTGTGTGATAGATTTTCTTTAACAGTGACCTATCACTGTATAGATTCTATAGTGACATGTGAAAAGCTTTGATCAGTGGGGATTTAGGAGTTGAGACCCTACTGATTGCTAAAATGCAAGGGCAGAGACCCTTCTATGAGCATTGTGACCTTTTTTTGTGTACTCCTTAACCCTGGAAGCAAGTGGTGTAAATTTCATTCAATCTAAAGAGGTTTTGATCACCTCGTGTTTAGAATCAATGACCATCCCAGAGGTAAGAGACCCCCATCAAATTGTTATGGCATATTCTAGTATTATACGATACATTCTAATATATTCTAATATGGAAACAATTCTAAATATTTAACAATAGCTTCCAAAATCTGAATTATAATTCTATAAAATGCAATTCTGACAAATGCTCTTTATTTTAAAAGTGATTTTCATGTAGGCATTAGAAAATCACACTGGTGTGAATGTTTTCTGCAATTTGTAAGGGTCATTTTCACATATGTCTTCAGGGACCATCTAACCATTAAAACCGAAATCCCTGCTGCATTTCATGCAATATTGCAGATGTGCGCAAATATAGCTTTAATTTCACGGCACATCCCCGACTAGATTGAATGAGTCAATGAAAACAGCAGAAAGAGAATTATGGGGCTTGAGAAGGGAAATTAGAAATCATTAAATATACAGTTGTTTGAAAGTATTATTATTATTATCTTTTATTTATAAACTGCTGCTATAGCCGCCGGACTGGACATTGGGGAACAATTAGCGCTGCGCATTACATGAAACTTGACACTGCCAACCATTCTGCTGCAGCATGGAAGTATAGCAGCTTCATGGCGTGGAGTCTTCTTTTTAAATAAGATTTTAATTAATAAAATGTAATTACTTGTGTATGGATAATTGTATAATGTTATTGGGAACAAAGTTTTAGAATATTAACATAAAAAACCAATAAAGTCACTTTTTATAGTAGGGTGCTATAAAAACTAATGGGTCCCTAAATTGATTGGCTTTGATTTAAAGGGGATGTGTGACATTTAATTATCAGGACTGGAAACCCCTTTAACTGTTAAACTACAGAATAGGGGTTCTTACTTAATATGGAATTACTTGAAATACTGAAATGCACCCGAATCGCAGCCTGTCCAGATTCCCAGAACTTTTCCCTTTTTTATGAAACAAACTGGTGAAGAGAAGCAAATGCAAGGGGCAAAAAGATAAACCTAGTACAATCATTATTATATGGTTTGTAGATTACAATTAAAGGCAGGCCGCTTTTCGTTTTTTTGTGTGTTGAGGGCAGGGTATTAGGTAATTTAGCAATATACATCTAGTAAAAATTCAGCACTGCTTTCTTGAAATGCAGAAAAAAGCTCCTGGTTCAGAAATGTCCTGTACCTCATCAGCTGCCATTGCTGTTCATAAAATAGCCGCAGAAGATGGGTCATGTGATCTTTGTCCATGACCACTCTACCTTCAAGGAAGGTCCTGGATGCTATATTGGTCATGGAAAGTTAGAGAATACATGATCCTTTGTCTGTGGCATTTTTGAACAGGATTTAAAAGACATTTCTGAATCGGGAGGCTTTATTTTAAATTTCAAGGAAAGGTTGGAGAATTTTTAATAGATGTATAATCACAGGTTACCTAATATCCTTCCCCCACACTTATCCACACATCACAAAAAAATGAAGTAAAGTGACCAACCACTTTAATTTGCCAAGTGATCTGTCCCCTTTAAGTCCAGGTCCTATTTTGCTTTTAATTAAAATGTTTTTCTTTGTCATAGTTCAGACTTGGTCACCAAGGACTGATCACTAACCACTTCTGTATTGTTTCCCAGTCAGATCGTAGATGTTATTGATTGCAAACCAACTAAGTAATGTGATGTGCATGTTTTTTCTATTAACGCCACTTTGCTAAGGAAGCACGGACCCATAAAAATGTCATACTTCCATTATTACATTTGGTCCCTATAAGGGATGACCTAATCAGGAACAGGTCCATTTGGTCTCGCTAAAAACTGACAGCTAAGTGTATTTCACTGCCACTGATGTATTTAGTATTATAGAAAAAACGGATATTTCAGTAAAGTATTCTAATATAAGATGTGGAGAAAATCTTATAGAAGGGAATCTGTGGGAGCCATTTAGATAAATAAAAGACAGATTGTGGAAAGTAGGAACACAAATAACTGCTTATTAACTTAATTGCATATTTACATTGGGGCTGTTAGCAATAAATCATCTAAATGTTACTGTAGTATAATAATAGGGTATTAAACAACAACATGTGCTAGTGCCAACAACAAACTCTTTGAGAGTACTGTTTTCTTATACTGTTTTATGTTCTTAACGTTCATTTGGTATTTATGAATAGTAAAAGAAAATGTTTGGTATATTTTATATATTATAGAGAAATCTATTGTACTTCAGGGAGGTGTGTAGTGTTATTGTGATCACATTGCTTGAACATCTCATGTATGGTAGCAATACGTTTCATGTTACAGATTCTTTCGAATGTTCATCTTGGTTATTTTATGATGTTTTTACTGTATTTTTGTATAATTTCGAAAAGGAAAAACTTTCAATAAAAATACAATTGATAAAGAAAAAACATCTCATGTAAACTATCCTGCCTATACATCTCTTGTGCATCTTATGTATGCAATCCTGCCTGTACATCTCTTGTGCATCTAATGTATGCTATAGTGCCTGTACATCTCTTGTAAGCTATCTTGGCTGTACATCTCTTGTATGCTATCCTGCCTATACAGCTCATGTAAGCTATCCTCTCTGTATATTTCATTTAAGCTATCCTGCCAACAGGGGCGGAACTAGGAGATGCAGGACCCCATAGCAAAATTCTGTATTGAGTCCTCCTTGTACATATTTGTATACTCACACATGTGATTTACAATCGCACACGGTATATACATACAGCATATACACACAGTACCATAGAGACAAAAAACATCATACACACAGACATACAGCATATACAGACCCATTAACTGAGTTGTTGGGACCCCCTGACACTGTGGGCCCCATAGCAGCTGTATTGCTGCTGCCCCTGTAGTTACGCCTGCCTATACAGCACATGTAAGCTATCTTGTCTGTATATTTCATGTAACCTATCCTGCATGTATAGCTCATGCAAGTTTTAGTACAAGTTTTTGTGGTTTTTTTACACGCTGCCTACAAAGTTTATTGTGCTTGAGTTTTTCTGGGTTGTTTAGTGATTTATCACCTGAATCCTAATGTTGAAGTATTTAAATTGCATTAAAGTCACAAATTTTCACACAAAAAAGAATAGTGTTGGGAAGACTCTGTCTTGTGTGGACCTCTATTATTAAAACCCATCTGAGAAGTTGGAGCTCAGTTTAACTATACACACAAAAAGGAATTGTTTTATACATTTGACAAGAGTAATATTATGATGAAAGTCATAGGTTGAAAGGCAAGAAGTGACACTATCCATTCTGCTGTTCAACTACAGTGGTCTCCTGTGTTACAACTCTGCATTAGAAACTGCCACCGTACAGACCAATTCTTACATATAGAACTACTCTGCTATATTTCATAGCACAAGTTACTACACAAAGACTCCACTATGCTTCATGTCAGCACCAGCTGTAGTAGACATTTCTCTCTACTGTAGATCTGTTTCGCTACAAAATATCATTGACTACACCACTGTCCAACTGTACTTAATATTAATTAGCATACCCTTGATACTGCACCTCCTCCTGACCTTCTCTTTTTAAACTTTGCCAGAACTAAATAAGTTAGCAAGTCAACCAGACCAAGAGTGAATCTCACATCAGGTTTAGACTAGTTCTGGGGTGGCTTTACGGCATTACTTATCAGACACTATGGGGGATATTTATCATATTGCTGGCGTATGATAGTTCCGCAGCTGCTTTTATTCTGCGCCCAGGTCCTGCGACATGTGGCAGCCGGCAGCAGCGAGTTTGCCTACACGGGGACAGTAACGCCCCACGCTGGTCCACTCTTGGCCAGCTTCGCCCTCCCTTCACAGCCCACTTTCATTTGGAGTTGTAGACACATTTTTGCCACTTTCATATACATAAAAAGATCAATCAAAACGCGCCTACAATTCCAAATGAATAGTGGACATCCCTGCACCCATGAAGTAAATATGATGTGATGGCTGGTCCACCTATTTCTTTCTTAAAGAGAACCCGTCATGCAAAATAACCCCCCTAAACTAAATATATTTTCATAAACTGCCATTAGAGAGCATTGCCTCTATCCCTTCATTGTCCCTCTACATGCATGTAAACCTAAGCAATGAGGTCCTAAAGCTGTATGCAAATGACCTGTGAAATGTCCAATGAGTCATTAGCATATTCAAGCTGTCCACCTTATTCATGAGTGGGAGGCACAGCCACATCCCCAGTGCATGACTGACAGCCTGTATAATGATGTGAGGCAGTATAATGATGTGCTTCCTGGTGCTGGTGGCCACGCCCCCTGCAGCCTGTGTGCATGTGTGCATGTGTGTGTGTGTGTGTGTGTGTGTATATATATATAGGAGAGATACAGCAGCTCCAGGCAGCCATGTTACAGCAGAACATGTCAGATTCATCTGTAGCTGATGTCTGTGTCTCTCACCTGTATATTAGGAGGATGCAGCATGTCAGCAGATGCAGCACACACACACTAGCCATGCTTTACTATACATTACACACAGACATGAGCAGGGGGAGGAGAGGGGAGGGGAAACAGGAGTGACATCACTGCCTCTGACCATGTGACCAGCCTCATTTACATTATAAAGAAAAGATGATTTTACAATGAATAATGTATGAAATAACTAGATAAAGGCTGTGATGGGATCCTTGTGAGCTGCTCCAATAGGTAGTTGTGACAAGACTTGTGACACAGACCTGATGACAGGTGTCCTTTAACCCCTTAACGCTGAAGCCACTTTTCACCTTCCTGACACGGCCCATTTTTTCAAATCTGCCCTGTGTCACTATAAGTGGTTATAACTTTGGAACACTTTAACATATCCAGTTGATTTTGAAATTGTTTTTTTGTGACACATTGTACTTCATGCTGGTTGAGAAATTTAATCAATATGTTTAGTATTTATTTATGAAATAAATGGAAATTTGGCAAAAATTTTGAAAAAAACTATGTTTTCCAAATTCAAAATTTTCTACTTTTTGGAAAGTTGGTCATATCACTAAAATAACTTGATAACTTACATTTTCCATATGTCTGCTTTAACTTGGCATCATTTTTCAAACATCTTTTCCTTTTTTTAGGATGTTAGGAGGCTTATAACTTTAGGTGCAATTTTTCAGATTTTCACGAAAATCATCAAAACCTACTTTTGGAGGGTCAATTTAGTTAGCAGTGACTTTATAAGGCCCACATGACAGGAAACCCCCACAAATGACACCATTTTAGAAACTACACCCCTCAAAATATTCAAAACAACCTTTGGGAATTTTGTTAACCCTATGAACGTTTCATGAGGGTGAAAGATAAATGAAAGTGAAATTACAGAAATGTAATTTTATCTTACTATAGATTCATTGAACACTAAAATTTGCACCTTCACAATGGGTTAAAAAGGAAAATGCATTTTACAATGTTGAGGGCAATTCCTCCTGAGTATGCGAATACCCATTTTGTCACTGTACCCTGCTGTACGGGCACAGGGGGGCACTTGGAATGGAAAGAGCGTTGTTTCGTTTTTGGAGGGTAAATATGGCTGAAAAAGTTTTCATGTGACAGGATGCATTTGGAGAGCCATAATGGTACCAAAACAGAGGAAAGCCCCAACAAGAGACACCATTCCGGAAAGTACACCCCTTGGAGAGTTTAGCAAGGTGTAATGTGTGTATTTGCCCCAACAGGTGTTTGATTCAATTAGGCCCCAAAAAGGAAAAAGGTGAAAATTTTCTCAAAAAAGTCACTTTTACCCCAAATTTTTGTAAGCCACAAGGGATAAAAGATGAAACAACCACCATAAATGTGTAGAACTATTTCTCCTAAGCACAGAACTGCACCACTTTTGCATATAAAATGTTGTATGGGTACGCAGTGAAGCTCAGAAGGTAAAGAGGGGCTTTGGCCTTTTAGAAGCCAGATTTGACAATCATCCTTTACATGTGTCAGGATGCATTTGGAGAGCCCTAGTGGTACCAAAAACAGAGTGGAACCGCAACAAGTGTTTTTTTTGTTGAACCATTTTGGAAAGTGCACCCTTTGGAGAATTTAGCAAGGTGTAATATGTGTATTTTCCCTACAGGTGTTTGCTTCAATTAAGTCCCTAAAAGGAAAAAGGTGAACATTTTCCCAAAAAAGTCACTTTTACGGCTAATTTTTGTATCCCATAAGGCATTAAAGATGAAACAACCCCAAAAAAATGTGTACTAGCATTTCTCCCAAGTATCAAATTGCCCCACACATGCAAATAAAATGTTGTATGGGTACGCAGTGAAGGCTCAGATAGAAGGGAAAGAGGGGACGTTGGACTTTAGAAGCCAAATTTGACAGACATCCTTTACATGTTCAGGATGCATTTAGAGAGCGTAGTGGTCCCAAACAGGCGGAAACCCAACAAGTATCACCATTTTGGAAAGCACACCCCTTAGAGAATTAGCAAGGTGTAATGTGTATTTGTCATAAAGGTGTGTTTGATTATTAGGACTTAAATAGGAAAAGTTAAAAATTTTCCTATAAGGTCATTTACTCCTAATTTTTTATAGCCACAAGGGATAAAACAAAAAATGTAATAAACCCCCCAAATGTGTAGAAGTATTTCTCCAAGTGTAGAAGTACCCCATCATGGTATTAAATGTTGTATGGGCGCACAGTAAAAGGAAAGGGGGATGTTTGCTTTTAGAAGCCCAAATTGACAGAAATGTTTGACTGCATTTGGAGAACCCTAGTGGTATAAAAACAGATAAGAATCCGAAAAGTGACCCTAATTTTTGAATGACACCCCTTAGAGAATTTCGCAATGTGTAATATATGTATTGCCCCTACAGGTGAATGACCAATTAGCCTAAACATTAAAAGTGTGAAAATTTTCCTTATAAAATGTCACTTTACCCCTAATTTTTTGTAAGCCACAAGGGATAATATATTAAATAACCCCAAAAAAGTGTGTGAAACTATTCTTCTCGAGGTTAGAAGTACCCCAATGTGCATATAAAATACTTTATGGGCGCACAGTAGAGGAAAAGAGGGGGTGTTGTCTTTTAGAGGCCAAAGTTGATCAGAAATCCTCATATGGTCAGGATACATTTGGAGAGCCGTAGTGGTACCAAAACAGAGGAAAACCGAAAGTGACCCTAATTTGTGAATGTACAACCTTGGGGAATTAGCAAGTTGTAAATGTGGGTAGTTGTAATAACCACGTGGTTGAAATGAGCATTTGAACATATAGGTGGTTTCCAAGAACATCTGCATGACCGATGGCACACGATGGAAAGACAATGTATCTTGCTGGAAAGGTTCAAGTGCCACGCGTTAGTTGGCGCCCACTTAGAAATAATGAGGATGGGTATTAGGGTAGCAACGTGGATTTCATAACCAGTTGTTACATTATTCATTTATTTTACCTTGAAATTTATTCACAAACGATGTTGGGTCGCTGAATTTGTGAATGTGTTGAGTAACGGATGAGATATACCAGGGGACCAACGTATACATTTTGTTCACGCTCTGGAGGTTGTCGAAACGCAGGATGCATTAGTAGTTAGTGGTGTCCATCCTAACTCTTCTGATATTGGAAAACCAGACCCCTTCGATATTGACCGATCATATCATTGAGCCGCACGACAGTCAACGGAGAAAATGCGCCCGGACCCTGCCAACACCACCAGGACACATACTACAAAACCAGACCGCGCTACCAGGAACCAGGCCCCCGTCCGATCTCTATGTCCCCCCAACTATTAGTTTAAAACCTCACATATCTTCTCTCTGATTAAATGGAGAAATGTTCGAAAGATCTTGACAGGACCTGACATGGTAAGTCAGCTCGGTTAAGAGGTGTACAGCATCATCGTACATATGAGGCTACGGCCAGTCCGGCGTATTTGTGTACCCAAAATATTGTTTTTTTCGTGAGGGAAAGTTGTCGCAATAGGGTGCTCTTATTCACAAGTAGCGATGCCCATTGTGACAAATATTGCTGCTTTTGGCTGGACCAAATCGACCAGCCAATAGTGGCAAACATGGACAGAGGGGGGCAACAAAACCCTCTGGACCGCAAGGCAAAATTGTTGGCTGTCGGGAACAGCCGCCATCCAGCCCCGATCACCGTGTCTACAGACATGGTGATCGGTATTACTGACGTCATAAGTAAATTTGCATCTATTTGCTGGTCTGAATTGATGAGCCAATAGCAGCAATCATGAACTGGGTGGGTGGTGGGGGGCCGACGTAACCCTTCTGGTCCATGGGGCAGGATGGATGGCCGTCACGAACAGCCACCATCTTGCCCCGATCACTGTGTCTGAACCGTATTGGCAAGTCACTACCCGCCGCACCGTTCTATAACAACGCGCGTCGGGAATAGGCTATACAATCTTTATTTATTTTTTAAGCAATTTAGACAAGTAAGGGCTTATTTTTTGCGAGATGAGATGCACTTCTGATCACTTGTTCAAGTTTTTTTACAGGTTACACAGTGCAATACAGTGCAATACAATACAATACAGTCAACCAGACCAAGAGTGAATCTCACATCAGGTTTAGACTAGTTCGGGGGTGGCTTTAAGGCATTACTAATCAGACACTATGGGGGATATTTATCATATTGCTGGCGTATGATAGGCCCGCCGCTGCTTTTATTCTCCGCCCAGGTCCCTCGACATGTGGCAGCCGGCAGCAGCGAGTACGCCTACACGGGGACAGTAACGCACCATGCTGGTCCACTCTTGGCCAGCTTCGCCCTCCCTTCACAGCCCACTTTCATTTGGAGTTGTAGACACATTTTTAGCACTTTCATATACCTTATATACTCGAGTATAAGCCTAGTTTTTCAGCACAAAATTTGTGCTCAAAAACCCTAACTCGGCTTATACTCGAGTCAACTAAAAACATAAAGACAAAACTCACGTTTCTGACGTCACCCATAGGTCCTCTTCTGTCTGAGACAGTCTGAGACAGAAGAGGACCTATGGGGGACGTCGGAAAGATGAGTACAGTGTTATTTTTTTCCTACTATAGGGGCTGGGCAGGCTGTATGCTACAGGGGTTGGGCAGGCTGTATGCTACAGGGGCTGGCAGACTATATACTGGGAGGCTGTAACCAATGCATTTCCCACCCTCGGCTTATACTCGAGTCAATAGGTTTTCCCAGTTTTTTGTGTTGAAATTAGGGGTCTCGGCTTATACTCGGGTCGGCTTATACTCGAGTATATACGGTACATAAAAAGATCAATCAAAACGCGCCTACAATTCCAAATGAAGAGTGGACATCCCTGCACCCATGAAGTAAATATGATGCGATGGCTGTCCCACCTAGTTCTTTCTTAAGGTGGTTGTCCACCATAAACAGTTCATTAATGCATTGCAGAGGCACCAAGAAGTCCAGACTGAACATTTGTTTTCTATTGTGGGCACCGAGAGAAATAATATAGGGAGATTTGGGAACTGTGGGTGGTTTAGTGTCCCAATTTGCCCTGATAGGTTCTCGAGTATAAAAAATGAAATGCATATATTAAACTAAGTAAGTGATTACTTCATAAAACCCATTTAGTAAATACTATAAATGCAAAATTTACTTTTCAGTAAAATAGCATTTTGCTTCTGTAAATACTGATTCTATTGTGAAATGTGGTCATTAAAGGACCCATTTCTCAAGAACCATTCAGATAGGTCACTTGAGTCCACCAGATTTAGAGGCACATCTTGTTGAAAGCTCTAATTTACTATTACCATTCCCCATGAGATTTTTTAGAAAAATAGTTGGTTATGTTTACTGTCACCATGTCGGCCCAGGAACAGCAGGAAAATGTTTTGAAATAGATTTGTTGTTTTTAGATATAGAAATATTTGAAAAGTATGACTAGTATACAAACATATTTGTGTGGTTAGTGCCATAAAATAGAAACAAGGACATCCAGGTAGACCTATTATAACAGAATTTATTACTAGTCATATTTTTTTATTGCAGTGTCTGAATCTCCTGCACCAGAGTATAGATAAATAATCCATTAACTCAAATTATATGCATCGGGCAAGTGGAAAATGACAATAGGTTACCACAGGATAAATCTAGTGTATGATGAAGACTGTACCTACATCTTTAACAAACTCAGATCTTTATTCACTTGCTCAAAATGAAGCTTGCAGTAATCTTACAGGACATATCTGGATTATATACATGACATTTATTTCCATTTTCTTCTTTTAATGTTAAAGGCTACTGTCCCATTTTTCAACATATAATTAGGTATAATATAACATACAAATATCATTACTTCCTATGAAACATAAACCCTCATAACCCCTTATACTTGCTATGCTCCAGCATGGTTATTTTAAGTACCAATTTTATTGTAAACATTCTGATCCACTTCACTGGGGCACGATTTTCAACTTGTTTCCAAGGGAAATTTGCCTTCTAGTGTGACATAAAAAATATTGTCTAATGTGCTTTGTATTTACTTGTATACTACATTGACAACTAGTATAACAAATAGGCGTGGTCTAATGAAAAGGGACATGGGAAACATTTTGCAGAATAAGAAAATTGCAGCCCACAAAATCTAAACTATCAGGTGCAGTTTTATTCTGTCCTTATTTTAGATACTTTTGTTAACCCCCCCCCCCTCGTTACTAATCATATTATTAATTATTCATTTGAATATTAATATAATCATTTATGCAATTCTATTTGTAATTATTTGTATTAGGACCCATCACATTACATTTTGCATAATTTTTTTATTGTATCAATGTAATTATCTGCATTTTATTCATTAGATAAGAACACCTGGTATATTATTATTTTCATTAAATATTCGGTTTCTAAATCCCTCTACCTTAACTTCTGTATTCTTATAACTGTGTGCAAACTGCAGTAATATTATCAACTAAATACATATTTCAGCTAGTTTGGACAGTATTGTTCTGAATTCTGCTTTTGATGGTTGACGATTTTTAATAAGGCTACATTTAATCCTCTTAAGCAAAAAGCTTATTTAAAAGTCATTTTAAAATCCCTTTATATGTTGTTTCTCAGTGCACAAACTCATTAGAAGGTATAGGTGGAAGGAAGCATAAAGCTTAAGTTTTCAGTCTGTCATTAGCATCCATCCACCTTAAAAATTACATTATGGCACTTAGTATTTTTAGAAAATTAGGTTCAGATGGTCATAATCTAAATCAAATTGTTGATTTTTACAGATATAGCAAAGGGGTTTTCCTGGCTACAAATATAGAAGACTTAACCTAAGAACCACCAGTGTTTAGCTGAGCTCCGATACCCGCAGGGGACTGTTCCATTCTCAGTGTAGTGACTGAATCGGGTCACTGTGGCTTATGGTGCTGCCACACGTCACGTTCTTGGACTGTTTTAAAGCATGCATTTTCAGACCGTTTAAAAGGTTTTTGAACATTTACCATGCGTTTGGCTGCTTACATGGCAACATTGAGTATATAGAACCAGCCCCTCGGTATATAGCACCAGCCCCTCAGTATATAGCATCAGCCCCTCCAGTATATAGGTCCAGCTCCACCAGTATATAGCTCCAGCCCCTCCAGTATATAGCTCCAGCCTGCGCAGTATATAGCTGCAGACCTCCAGTATATGGCTTCGAGCTCCCAATATATAGCTCCAGGCCCCCAGTATATAGCTCCAGGCCCCCAGTATATACCTCCAGGCTCCCAATATATAGCTCCAGACCCCTAATCAGTGGCGTAACAACCGCCGTAGCGGTTGCTACGGGGCCCGTGAGGTTAAGGGCCCGGGGATGACTCCGTGTGTCCC
Organism: Engystomops pustulosus; assembly: GCA_019512145.1. Lineage (NCBI taxonomy): Eukaryota > Metazoa > Chordata > Amphibia > Anura > Leptodactylidae > Engystomops > Engystomops pustulosus. Next base: position 36,121,339 of record CM033648.1, on the reverse strand, counting down.
CATAGTGTGGGTGCCTGCCGGATCGTGCCCCCCGGCCCCTACCTCTGTGTCCACTCCTAAATCCGCGCCTTCCATGAGCTGCCCGCCCCCTCCGTGAGCCGCCCGCCCCTGCACAGGAGAATGCTCGCGATGTCACGGTCCTGGTGTAGGTCTCTTCCACACACGTCGGGGCCAACACGGTGAATCAAGAAGAAGTGAGTCATGTGGTAACAGGGTTCCACTTCAGACACCCACCCCCCGGCACAGGTGAACGCTCGCCCATCCCCCTGCATGCTAGCACCCGCCCGACTAAGCAAGTGATCCCCCCCCGCCCCGGCGGCCGAACAAGGACGCGCCCAAACAACATCCCACGCTGCCGAACAAGTAGCTGCCTGACTCCTCCAATACTCTGCGGCTCCCCCCCCTCCGCGGCCGAACAGGCAAAGGCCCTGCCGGGCGGCAGAACGGGCACCCGACCCACTCCACCGCAACCCCCCCCCTTGTAAAGCAGAGAGCGAGTTGTAGTTAGCAAAAACGTTTGGTTGGTGCTCTTTTATTCCATATTACAGTTAATTCACCCAAATTGATTCTATTTACACATGAGAAATCTAGAATGTATAGAAGAACAAATGATTGTTTGGTTCTATAATGGTCAGATTTAGACCCATTCATAACAATATTCATAAGTTCATCTTTTATGTTTGTGAAAGATAGACGGCCTAGTTCTTATACTTTAACACCTATCTGTTAAATCCCAAAGTCAAATAACTCACTTACCATGTAGTTGTGGAAGAAAATAAAACTCCATGAGGTAAAAGCAATTTTCAATTTTCTATCATAGGGGGAAAAAAATTCCTTTTCTGCCCAAATATTATTATGGCAGTAAGAATAAAACCCTCTATAAGTGATCAATTTTCAGTAATAAGCTTACATTGAGTCTTGCTGCTTAACAGAAGTGAACGCCATTCTATGTTGGCATAGAGATACCTTGTTTCTTCTCGATGTAGAGGATGGACCCTTGATTTAGTTGTCCAGATATAAATACATCACATATACACAGTGTAGGGGACAGTTTGCTCTCTGTATTTCTCTGCATGAGGGGATACTCTGATCCGCCAGGTAGTGAAGTGCCTTCTTTTGATCTTTTCTCCTTTAGATCAGCACATCCACATAGTAACTGAGCATTTAAAGTACAGAGTGTAAAATAATGATGTTCGAAGACTGTGATTAAGAGGTGTTCTTGCAATAATGAAAGATTTCCAACAGCTCATGGTATGCAGTATATACGGAAGCAGAAATAAAGATTATAGCAGAAAGATTTACGTGCGACTTAAAGCACAAAGGTTGAACACATTTCCTTGGGAATAGAAGCACATCACTTCTTATATTCATCATTTTATGGTACTACTGTATAAATCCCTTATAGACATTGCATTTTTTTTGGTTGTTAACCTCCTTGGTTGTTCTGTTCTTAAACTCACCTGCTCATTCTGGGTATATGCACATTAAATCCTGTTTTCTTGCAAAAATCGGGACTAATAATAATATACTAGAGGATCTAATGAGAATAAGAAAGTACCGTATTTTCCGGACTATAAGGCGCACTTAAAGCCTTGGATTTCCTTGGAAATCCAATGTGCGCCTTATAGTCCGGTGCGCCCTAAATGAGGGCAGCGGACCATACTTACATAGGTCCCCGCTACCGGAGACAGAGATCTCCAGCGGGAACTGCAACCACGCGGCATGAACAACTTCTGCCGCGTGGTCTGCAGTTCCCGCTGGAGATCTGCTGTCTCCGGTAGGGGGACCTATGTAAGTATGCTATTCTCCACCTCCCCCTCACCTTCCCCGCTCACCTTCCCCGCGTTCCGCGTCTCTTCTCGGCGTCGGACTGTTGCGCCTTATATTCCGGTGCGCCTAATGGCCCGGAAAATACGGTAAATCCTGTTCAAATTACAGATTTTTAATTCTACAATATAAAGGGATGTTCACATTCGATCTGATGACTGCAGGTGCCCAGGACTTGCATCTGCAAACAAGCCCACCAGACTTGACAGTGGGTTTGAGGTGTTTCTTTGTTGCCAAATGTTCAACACTACCAGAGAGAGTTGTCTACTTATTGCTTATTCATAGTGTGAAACAACTGATAAGCGATGACAGAAGAGTCTCCCCCACCTATTACCTATAAATAACGTATTTTATTTATTGGTTATAAATAGAATTTGCTTCATAAAGACTCCTTTATGGAAATGTGCACATGTTTAATAAATAATGTTCTCCTGCTTTCTTCCTTTTTCTTATAGAAAGCTTAGGGTAATTGTGCAATGGGCATAAGAGCAGGGACATAGGACTGGTTGTCTGAACAATTAGTAAACCTATAAAAAATACAACACATGCAATCCAAGCGTATCAAACTTGCTTTGTTTAAAACAAATTTACAAAATCCACTTGTTTTTTATTCAACACATCTATGGATATAAGAGCTACTCATAATAGAAGTAATTTAAAATGGAGAATGCTGAGCTATATCTTGTGAGTCAAAGTTGAGTAAAGCTTTAATAATGATTTTAATGTAAAGAAACAATGGCATATAAACCTGGATGTTAATATATATAGTCGGGTGCTGGACCGGCACCATTGCAACTCAAATTAATAGCAGGGTATATCCGAAGATGCTTTTATTATGAACACAGCTACGTGTTTCGGCTCCGTACCGGAGCCTTTGTCAGGCTTAACATAAAATTACATATCCAAACAATGCAGTAATATATACACATATTGACAACCGGAAGTACGTTAGGTGATAACGTGGATTACCGGAGATACACCCCAGACAGCCAATGATTACTTTCCGGAAGGCTACAACCATCAAGAACCTGGTAGCCCCCAGTCGCTTGAGATCCAACGAAACTACGAGTATGAGACATAAAGATACAATCAGGGTTAAAAAATGTGGACACAGACTATGTTTATGCTGTGACAGCATCAACAACAGGGCTAATATGTTTAAATCAAAAAACACGGGAGAAACCTTTAAAATAAAGAGCAGTCTGTCCTGCTCTTCTGATTTTGTAATATATCTGATAGACTGCTCCTGCGGCCAACAATACGTTGGTCACACAGTGCAGTCACTCAAAATGAGGCTCAGTGGTCATCGGCATAAAACAAAAATTGGATTTCTCAAACAAAGCCTTTCTAAACACCTCTCCCTCAAACACGAGGGCAACTTCAATTGCATCTGTGTTACACCAATTGAACGAATATCAGAAAATATACCTGATCGTGTAAAAATGTTGAACCGCAGAGAATCGTATTTGACATATAAATTAAACACATTGTGCCCCAATGGTCTCAACAAAGTCTTAGAATCCATTTAGAGTTCCATCCCCAAATCATACAACCCATACACACCGTTCATTTCCATGGACCTGCAGCCCCCTGTACAATCAAACTCACGTCATCTTTCCGAGCTACGATCTCATTCTTCCAGTTAGCGTTGACATTCTTTCCTTTTTGACCCCTCTCGCAATCCGTAGTCCACCCGTTGTGATATCGTCATTCACAGGATTCCGGTCCAATCTAAGGGTACATCTATCTATATTTACCATTACCCCCGCTCGTATGCTATAATACATTTGTTTACATTTACACACATTTCTCCAAGCCAAGTTTTTATGGATTTTATGTAAACATTTAGCGACACGGATGTCGCCCTTTATATAATTCTCGAATGTTGTGTTTTATTTACTAAGTTTGCATTGATTGATGCTTTTTATGCATTATGTTTTAAATCCTTTTCATGTCCCCCTACATTTTCTCCCATATTTTAATGTTTTTCATTCACGAACGGAACCGTTCAACCTTTGACCTCCGGTAATGCACGTCATCACCTTACGTACTTCCGGTTGTCAATATGTGTATATATTACTGCATTGTTTGGATATGTAATTTTATGTTAAGCCTGACAAAGGCTCCGGTACAGAGCCGAAACGCGTAGTTGTGTTCATAATAAAAGCATCTTCGGATATATCCTGCTATTTATTTGAGTTGCAACAGAGCCGGTCCACCACCCGACTCAGGTCTTTGTGTATGCTTCTCTCACGACACCGGAATCCTGGTCCTCTTCGAAGGTCCTCAATCGCATTTCCCGACACTTTCCGTTTGCACCCCGTATCGCGCTGGGATATTGTGTCCACATGATCAGATTGGCACTCGACTCAGGCTCCACACGCGACAAAACGATGGGGCGAACAACCCGGACGGATATGCGGACATAAGGCCGCAAGATTTCCACATTTAGAAGTGTTAACGATCGCGAACTGCCCTTCCAAGCACCGGAGAGAAGCGGTGACCCATCGGCAACCTTGTGGCACTGAGAAGGCGACGCTGTAGAATCGGGGCGCACATGTTCCAGAATGCGCCGGACTTCTTCCTTCGTTGCCTTCCGAATTGTGGATCTCACTGGCACCAGGTCACGTAAGATTGCCCAGAGTGTTCACACTCTGCTGGCGCAAGGCACTTTTTTGCTGATCCTGCTTTGAGTTGTAGGGCATCACTTGAGGGGACGAATGTTAGCGTAACCATTTTGTTTCACAGTTCTTCACCATGTGATTTGGTGCAAACAATGGCTTCCACATTTCTAAAGTTTCTAGACTTCGATGCAGAATTTCTTACAGTGGCAGTGAAAACAGGGGTTGTTCATTGACCTCAGTGTTGTCTACCCACTTCTCTTTGAGCTTTAAGCTTCTTTATCCAACTATATCTCCTTTATTCTATATCTTTGTCTACACCCACAAGTCACTCCTACATGACCATTGGAAGCCTTCCTTGGAATTTACTTGCTCAGGAACGTGGCTCAGCAGATCTGGAATAAAGAATACCAGATAAGACTTCCCAACACAGAACATACTACTACGTCCCCTTCGGCCCTGGCTCCAGAATGGAGGCTGCACCAGAACTGCGGTGGTCAGCTGTTTCGGGGTCCAAATTGCTTCAGAACCCCTTACATGCTTTGGTCATTGCTTCCGCCATGTTAAGGGGCTTCTGAGTGATTTGGACCCCCTCCCGACTCGCCCAGTGGTCACTTCCGTCTGCTCAGATGTCATCTGCGATGGAGATACCAGCATTAATTGGGGGTATGACTGGTGGGGGTTTCAAGTACGATTCGGTACCCAGACCAAACAGATTTTAAAAATTTGTCCCTCAGCACTAGTATGTGGATCTACACACAAAGATTTCAATCTATGAGGAACAGGATAAACCAAAAATGTACTTATGGACGAGGAACCCCAGACAGTCATAGGATTCTATGGGAGTAGTATTTGTATTGTAATGTAGACTTTTACTTTTTTTTGTAGCTCCTGCATTGATTTTTGTTCAAAAAACTGGAATGAACCCGGCCAGCTCAGGTACTTCACAGATTAATAAACCAATAACACTCTGAAATACCTGTCTAATTGGTATCCTCACAGCAGTTTTTCTTACTAAATTGTGTTCACAGTCCAGCAAACCATACAATAGTATCTAATTCAATTAATTGCAATGCATTTTTATGATTCCTGCTACTGTCTATTGATTTTTAGGTCATTTCTCATCTTTTAACTAATGTTATTCTCTTGTAGAAATATTCAAACATTTATCAAATCAAGTGAAATCTTTACAGTTTCTATGTTATGGTGTTTTGTAACTATTTGTTATATTGCCAGTTACCATAATACAGAATTTGTTTTTTTACCATATTCATTATTTGTCTATGCACTAGATGTATAGGGATTAATAAAAGTTATTTTTATTTTGCAATTTGTTGGGGTGGAAATAGACAACTATTTGTTTTTTTTTACAGCATCACTGTGGTAAAAAATACATACATATCATACATATATACATGCATATATTTAAACATACATATAAGATCAGTAAACCCAGTGGGTGCCTGAACTCCAAATCTGTTACAGAAACTCACAACATTTAATGGTAATGCACTCCGAGGTCCTCCAGTTATTGATATTCCTTTGGATATACTAATGCTTTAATAGAAGCCTTAATAAATATGAAATTTGTTAAGTTTTAGTTATGGTAAGATACTATAACGATGTTAGTAGTAGTATTCACATAGTGTGGTGGGGGGTTTAGGTAGCATAAGAAGTGCTGCAGACAGTTCCTCTTGTTCACAATTTCAGCAATGGCAGCAGAAAGTCACACTTAATATCAAGTTTACCAACACAAAATGTTCTAACACAAATTTTACCAAAACCCAGGGCAACTACGCATTTTGGCTTTGATATCCAGTATTTTCTATGTACAGGCGGTCCCCTACTTAGGACACCCGACTTACAGACAACCCATAGTTCAGACAGACACCTCTGCCCACTGTGACCTCGGTGAAGCTTCTGGATGCTTAAAATAGTCCCAGACTGCAATATCAGCTTAAATTGTCTGCAATGAAGCTTTATTTATAATTCTGGTCCAATTACAGCAAAAAATTGAACTCCATTGTCACTGGGGCAAAAAAAAATTGTCGGGAACTACATATATCAAATATACGTTTACTTACATACAATTCAACTTAAGAACACCATACAGTTCCCTATCTTGTATGTAACCCGGGGACTGCCTGTAGTTTTAAACTTGACAAAGGCTCTGGTTCATGCTGAATACATTAATCAATAAAGCATAATTTATTCTGTGAAATATGCTGCCCGATGGTGGACCGTTCTGTTGCTTTACACAAACCACACACATCTATATACACTCATACCTCATGCCACTATTATTAGGTACACATGCTAGTACCGGGTTGGACCCCCTTTTGCCTTCAGAACTGCCTCAATTCTTCGTGCATAGATTCAAGGTGCTGAAGCATCCTCAGAGATTTGGTCCATATGACATGATGCTCACACAGTTGCTGCAGATTTGTCGGCTGCACACCATGATGCGAATCTCCTTTCCACCACACTCCCAAATAGCTCTATTGGATTGGATCTGGTGACTGTGGAGGCCATTTGAATACAGTGAACTCATTGTCATGTTCAAGAAACCAGTCGGAGATGATTCCAGCTTTATGACATGGCGCATTCTCCTGCTGAAAGTAGCCATCACGTTGGGTACATAGGTCATAAGGGATGGACATGGGCAGCAACAATACTCAGCAGCTGTGGGCGTTGCAACGATGCTCAATTGGTACCGAGGGCCAAAGAGTGCCAAGAAATATTCCCCACACCATGACACCACCCACCACCAGCCTGAACCGTTGATACAAGGCAGGAGGGATCCATGCTTTCTGTTTGTTGACGCCAAATTCTGACCCTACCTACCAATCATCGCAGCAGAAATTGAGACTCATCAGACCAGCAACGTTTTTCCCAATCTTCTACTTCGCAATTTCGATGAGCTTGTGCAATTGTGCCCTCATTTTCCTGTTCTTAGCTGAAAGGAGTGGCACCCGTTGTGGTCTCTGCTGCTGTAGCCCATCTGCCTCCAAGTTCGACGTACTGTGCGTTCAAGATGCTCTTCTCCTACTTGTTTGTACGGGGTGCGATTTGAGTCACTGTTGCCTTTCTATCAGCTTGAACCAGTCTGCCCATTCTCCTCTGACATCTGGCATCAACAAGCATTTCCGCCCACAGAACTGCCGCTCACTGGATGTTTTTTTTCTTTTCCGGACCATTCTCTGTAAACCCAAGAGATGTTGTGCGTGAAAATCCCAGTATATCAGTTTCTGAAATACTAAGACCAGCACTTCTGGCACCAACAACCATGCCACGTTCAAAGGCACTCAATCGCCTTCTTTTCCCCATACTGATGCTCGGTTTGAACTGCAGGAGATTGTCTTGACCATGTCTACATGCCTAAATGCACTGAGTTGCCGCCATGTGTTGGCTGATTAGAAATTAAGTGTTAACGAGCAGTTGGACAGGTGACTCAATAAAGTAGCCGGTGAGTGTATATATATATAGCCATATGGCGTTGATCGTTGATTGGGTACAATTTAATTTAAATGGCTTTTGCAATAACCTATTTTGTCGCCCATTTTGGTTTTTGTCAAAAAATAAAAACTTAATGTGTTTTGTGTCTAACAGATGGATTAGACTTTTAGAAGGTTTTCTAATCTGTCTGCTTTCGCTTCATGGGCATTCCACATGGTTAGCAAGTGTATGACTTACATTGGTAAAATTTCCATTATAATTTACCATCAAATATCACCTCTTCCTTTCTTTTACTTTATTTCCTTTTTATTACCGGTTGTACCTTCATCATTTTTTGTAATAGAATGACAATAAAGGGATAACTGAAGTAATTAATTGTGAAATTGATTTATAATGTTGTTACCCAATCCCGGTTTAGATTGCTCAGGATAATGAACTCTGAACCAGTTAATAGAAGAGCAATGGCAATCAATCAGATCTTATGTTATCTAGTGCATTGTGTCATGTGATGAAATCCTGTATTCGGTCCATTTTGTTCTTTTAAAGCACATTTCATAAAACACCTGCGACCCACAGATCTTTTTTTAACTGCCTGGCATAATACACTGAGTAAAAGTTGTATTGCTGGGAATCATAGAAAGTAAAATAAATGTTATAGTAGAATTATTTTAAAATAACCTGTGTATCCTTTCACACATCCAAAAATGTTTTCAGAAACAAAGAAATATGGCATTTGTTCTGTGAGACAACCATGGTTGCATTATTTAGGGTTTGGGACACCATGTAGGACATTGTGATTAATATCACCATTTACACCAGCTCCATGCCAAGGGGTCATGAAGTGGCGTGAAAGGGGCACAGCAGAGCTGGCAATTGTTTCTTGTTCAGTTTGTTCCTGCCCTGTGCCTGTGCTCTACTTGCTGACTGCAGAATATTTCTTTGCCAGGTAGGACCTGGTATAAAATATATAAAGGTATATGAAGGTATAATAGAGTTAGAGGGTTCTTACTCCTGGTCGATTCTTTTTAAATGCGTATCGCCATTTAGGGCTGTAGAAAAGGTAGACATTGTTTCCTGGCTCGAATGCCAAAACAACGGTATTTCTGCTGCTCACAAGCTCCAAGGAACCAAATACCCGAAACGGGTTGGTTATTATAGTATGGGGTAATGGTGAAGGGAAAAAGGGGAGCTATAGTGGGGCGCTAATACCAAATTGTAAACATGCAAAAATTGATTTTGTAATTAGAGGAATCGTTTATTGCACGCTATTATGCACAGCACTGCCAATGATCTGTTATTTTATTGTCCATATTTGATATAGGGTTAGTTAAAACCAAAACGCATTATCCAGGACTTCCATTAATAAATTTTCCTCTATTTTTACTAATTAATTTTTGCATTTGTTTACGATTTGGTATTAGCGCCCCACTATAGCTCCCCTTTCTTCCCTTCACCTTGGGGATAGGGACCGATTTGGCAAAGCTCTGTGTAGTGCTGTGTAATCTGTGTGCGCATTTAAATAAAGGAATTATTATGTTCACGGAATTAAAGGGAACCTGTCAGATAAATTGACATAGTAAACCACTACCAGTATGTTGTCATGTAGCTGAACACTTTTAAATCATGTTTCTTTATGGCCAAGTGTAGCGGCGTCATCCAGAATTCAAATTTTAAGTGAGATGTACAGTAAATTGGTTGTATAAAGTCATGGTCATGTAAGTCGGCGGTCATGGAGGCAGAGACTTAAACACTGAATTCAAGCTCTCATTGCCTCAGAACGCCCACTTTAATTGATGGTCCTACTCCAAAGACATCACTATCCAGATTGTCAGAAGTCTGGTGCATATGCCAATCACAGGGGAGGAGGTGTTCAGGCGGGATTGACTTCATGATAACCTCTGCGCCTCTTTGACTTTATCCACTAGTTTACATTCACTTTGAAGTAGATTTTTTTGTGGATGAGGGAACCACTCTGGGCCAGAAAGAAACATAATTATAATAATTTATAATGATCTGGAAGTTGTAAAGCTTATAGACAACATACTGAAGTGGCTTATTAGGCCAATTTCTGATGCCTGTGATATGTTCTGGCAGTACACAGTTTAAGGGCTGTTATCTGTGCCCTTAAGTGTTCTTTCTGAAGCTGAGTTTTTAGGGAACTTAAAATACAGATCATATAGTAAAGTTGGACAATGTGTATGTAGCGGGAGATGAAGAATTTGTGATGGCAAATTAATGTCGGGGGTACTGAAAAGTCAATGTTGTCTAGGTAAGAAACTCGCTTTGATATGGCCAAAAAGTATTCATTTTTTATATTTGTTATATTATTAATTCTGTAAGAGAAGACACCCGTGAGTCACTTGATCTAGCTGTATTGGACACTAGTGTAGATATGTATACATGCAGTAGTTATATATGAAAATAAGATGGGTTTGTCACCAACAGGGCAACTTTTTCATTGGCACCCATAAGCCTGTGGCTATGTATCTTTTCTTACGGCTCTAAAAAAGTAGCCTTTATTACAGTAAATTAAAGGGCACATTTTAAACAATGGAATTATCTCAATGTTATCCATAATAAACCTCTTGTTACTCTGAAAATGCTCATTGGTTAGAACTTGGTGAGATTCAAATGTTATTTATGTTATACAATGCTGGCCCACATTTATTACAACCACTCGCACCAGTTTTTTGTCTGACTTTGCACATTCTTTTCAGTTCAAACTGCTTGCACATGTATTTATAAAGTGTCCGCACACATTTTTTCTGTCATGAAGGGGCGTCGGACCATGCAACACATTTTTTATGCAGTGTCTGACGAATTGTGTTGCACGCTCTATGTTAAAGGTGAACCAAAAAGTTGGTGCACTCTGTTGGAGCAGTACAGGTGCGCCAGATTCATGCAAAACATGCTCCAAATTCTGATCTGCAGCACTCCGCCGCACTTCACAGGCAAACTGCATGTAGTTTTCATAAATGTGGGCCACTGTTTGGAGTGCTGGTGGTTTGGTACCTCAACTGTTTATTAACACTTAAGGTCGCAAATCTTTTTTTATGTTTTTTTAATCCAAAACTAGGAGTTGATTCAAAAATGAGATGTACACTCTTCTTTTTGGAGCTTTACTACTGGCATGACACCTAAAAAGGTTTAAAAAAATCTGATTTATCAATATACAGTAAAATAGCATATGAATAAAACATTACCTTTAAAATATTCTAAATAAAACATCACTAAAAGAAAATTACATGTAATTATTTTAAACCACTCAACAATAGCTGTAAAGATAGCAATCTTCAGCAGAAGGAAATCATTGCCCGCAATCTGCCCTCTTGGCATGCGCCTTGAAATTCACATAGAGGCATGGAAATATGTACAGAACATCTGACTGTGTAAACAAACAACACTTTCAATTATATCTTCACATTTTACTTGTTCAATCCTTCCTGTAGGCATCAGTTATGAATGAATCATGAATGAGGTAATAAGATAACTGTTACTATGCCTTTCCTGTTTGTGTGTGATGATGTAAAAAATGCTACCCAAATGCACATATTTTCAAAGTACATCCAGAAGTCTAGAATAGCTCAATAAGATGAAAAGATGTGCCTGCCTGAGAGAAGGCTGTTCTTTTGGTGAATTTTCATTTTATATTTTCTTCTCTACTCACTATGGCCCCTTATTATAACATGTTGAAGCATTACATCAGCAACCCAGTTTAATGCTAATACCATACTCCTTTACTTATTATGTAATACAGTTTTTATCACAGTGGATTCAAGATCACAATGAATTCAAAATGTTACACAAAATTCAAAGTATGGTACGGGTAAAAGTTACTTAAAGGGTTTTTCCCATGAAAGAAAATTTAAATTTTTAATCCCCTAGTGATATTTACTATACAATTTTACTCAATTTTATTGCTGATTTAGCTCCTATCATTCCCCTAGTGCTGCTCAGGTGAAATCTTCTAGGGTGTGGGCGGGCTCTTTAAAGGAACCCTACCACCACAAATCTACCTATAAAGGTAGATCGGGTGGTAGGTGAATCAATGGGACGTGAGGATAGCCCTTTTAAGAGGCTAATCCTTGCGTCCCCGCACTTTTGGAACACTTTTATTACCCTAATATGTAAATTTTGTTATGCGGCTACTGGGCGTGGGTAGCCGCATCTAGGTTACCGAGGGGCGCGCACCCAAAGATGGTGAGTAGGAGGGGTAAAGTGCATACGCAGAACAGCAGGCCCGCGCCTGTGCAGCCCCGGCTTCAGAGCAGTGACCGCGCAGGCGCGGGCCTGCTGTTCTGCGCATGCGCAGACGGCAGGATCATCGGACAAGGGCGCGCAGCTGCGCGCCGAAGAGGGTGAGTAGGGAGGGGTAAAGTGCTACCGGGGCGTGGAGGCACCGCCTCATGTAACCTCAGATGCGGCTACTCCACGCCCCAGTAGCCGCATAACAAAATTTACATATTAGGGTAATAAAAGTTCCAAAAAAATGCGGGGACGCAGGATTATCCCTTAAAAGGGCTATCCTCACGTCCCATTGATTCACCTACCACCCGATCTACCTTTATAGGTAGATTTGTGGTGGTAGTGCCCTTTAAGCAGGCACTTCATGATCCATCTAGCTCTGTGTTCTGACAATGGGGTTAGGAATCAGGTACCGATTTTTTATACACTTCATTAAGCTTCGGAATATTGTACTAGTATCTAATAATTAGAAAAAGATAAAAGACAGAGATGATGACATCCATGAGATGCATATTACACATGACATTTCAGCACTACTATCACAAGCCATAAATACACAGCTCTGCCATTTACCTCCCTCACCTTTCCCTGGATGAAGATCTTTTCTTTCTGTAGATTGTAGCTTTACTCCCTACCACGATGTGTTGTTTGCTGGCAGGAAGTCAGTGTGTGTGAACTGGTCCTGGAATGCAAGGTGGGGAGGCATAGAGCAGAGAGAGCTCAGTGCAGCGTCTGACAGAAGAGGAGATGTCTACCGACCCTAAACCCAGAACTTATAGAACTATATCTGTGCATTGCTTAATTTTTGTTAATAACATTGCATTAGAGAATGTGTTATTTGTTATCCTGAGTACATTTAAGAACTTGTTTTTGTTATTTCCTATCATATTTATTTATTTCCACTTCAGCAGCCCCTGAAGTGCATATATTAAAATATGTACAGTTTACCTCAAAACAGGACTAACAATAATTTGAGGGTTTTCATTCATTTTTTTTCTTCTCCTTGGTTTGATTTATTTTGTTCAGAAATCAATTGCTCTTGTTATGTTGAAAACTTTACCTATTCTTTTATCACCACTAATCAGCTGTTTTTGCTTTCCGTCTCATTGTAGTGTGCTATATTTCACTCTCAGGCTTGTTTTGAGCTGTGTGCTAGGCATTGTTTCATTGACTAGCACACCTCCCTATATCTTTCTATGGGTTTTTTACCCAGGGTCTTGGATTCCACAGCCCCATACATGATCTGAACATAGTTGTAATTATAGAGAAGTTCCTTTTCCTGGCCGTATTTGCGCCAGGGCAGTCCTTTTCTATTGTCGTAAGCATGTGAGCATGACTAACACACCAATAACAAATGGGTTCAACCAGATTACGTTCTTGGGCATGAAGCCTTAGTTGGTGCTTCTTGTGTGGTGTAGCTTGTAGCTTGTAGCTCTCCTCACGCTGTGTACATGCTGGCAGGAAGTCAGTGAGCGTGAATCAGTGAGAACTACGTCCTGCAATGCAAGGGGAGGAGCTAAAGGGTTGGACTAAAACTACTGTGTACACCAGACTGGAAGAACAGGTTGGACTTATATTCGTGAAAATGCTGCATTTTTGTTAATAACAGTCATTAGAGAATGTGTTTATTTGTGTTATCCTGATTACATTTAAGAAACTTGTCTTCGTAGGAATACCCCTTTAAGGTTCAGAGGCTGTCCTCTTGCCATTGCTTTCAAATTTCTAATTCTGGGTTGAGTGTTAATATACTCATGAAGGATTAGAGTGACATATTATGCACTGTAGGAGTCTGTAAAGTTATTTTTTACTTTCTCTCTATATTCATAGAATGTAATATAAGCGTATATATAATGGTAGCTACAAACAATGTCCATGTATAATTGATTGGCAGGTGTGCTGAAATTTTTACATCTTTACATATTTATAATAGAAAACTCATATGGAATAGCTGCCACCGGCACAATGCATAAAAGATGTAAGAAGCATAACTACAACAAACTAAAATGTAAATAACATAAATCAGAATGACTAAAGAGATCTAGACCTCTGAATTCTAACAGGGGATGTTTAATAATCTCTGTTATAGAGCAATGTGCTGCGCTAAACTACAGTAAGTCAATAATCACTGCTGATTGACAGGAATTCATTCTGTGAAAATTCACAAAATACACAATACCGTGCAAGCGATTCCTCTAAAAGAATAGATACTGTGAAATTCTCTGTAACATGACAGCATCTATACAGCAAGAAAAAGCCATTCTAATATGACTATTATACTCATCCCAGCCTCCGGCAAACGACTATTAAGGTTTTGAAGTGTGCAATAAGATGTCTATCAAATATATATTTCTCAAGACTCCAACAAGTAACCAGCCTCTATAAGTCAAGCAATTATGAATGAATCATAATTTTCTAGCCTGTTGAAACCGAAGTATATATGTGAGAATTTTTTTTGTTACAGTGTAACTTCAGATTACACACTTTCTATTCCTATGCATTTTTTTTTCTGTTTACATTTATAAAGATTTTCTAAATTAGAGATCTCTGTTTGTTCTGATCAAAGTCTACTTGTATAAATTCACTGTCCAAATCTAGAAGGGTTTTGATGCAATTGGTCTATCCATGTTCAGTTTTTCAAGAGGGTCAGTATGGTAACATTCATACTGTGTGGAGGTGTCAGCTCAACCTTGATGATTAACCCCACCCCTCCAGCTGCACTGTATACATTGGGCCTCCAGATATATCCATCATCCGCAGACAATTCTAGCCAGAACTGTTGGTTTACAATATCACCACAACCTGAATGGGCTAATGCACAGGCGCTGGGTGCCTACTCGATCACTGGGCACTATCCCCCTTCATGCCTTCCGAACCCAGCTTGGAGATGGAGTAGAAAAAATTATCACAATTCCTGGCTGTGCACCAGGACTTTCAAATATAGAACTTGTTCATCAAATTTTAGAGCTTTGGGCTCATTTGCTTACTACTACTTATTATTTCCTTACTAATTGCTGTAAATAGTATATGATGGGGATTGCGATACCATGAAGGATTATAATTATAATCCAAATTATATGCTAACAGTACTGGTGCACTTGGACTAACTCTTCTATAGCAACCTCTTATCATAATGTGGTTTCCACTATTACACTCTTTTTTAAATTTCATTTATGGATTCTCGCGGGTATACTTTTGGTTGGTGCTCTTTTATTTCCTATTATCAGTTAATTCACCCAATTGATTCTATTTAACACATGAGAAATCTAGAATGTTAAGAACAAATGATTGTTTGGTTCTATATGGTCGATTTAGACCCATTCATAACAATATTCATAAGTTCATCTTTTAGTTTGCTGAAAGATAGACGGCCTAGTCTATTACTTTAACACCTATCTGTTAAATCCCAAAGTCAAATACCTCACTTACCATGTAGTTGTGGAAGAAAATAAACTCCATGAGGTAAAAGCAATTTTCAATTTTCTATCATAGGGGAAAAAAATTCCTTTTCTGCCCAAATATTATATGCGTCGAATAAAACCTCTATAAGTGACAATTTTCAGTATAAGCTTACTGAGTCTTGCTGCTTAAACAGAAGTGAACGCCATTCTATGTTGGCATAGAGATACCTTGTTTCTCTCTCGATGTGAGGATGGACCCTTGATTTAGTTGTCCAGATATAAATACAACATATACACAGTGTAGGGGAGCAGTTTGCTCTCTGTATTTCTCTGCACTGAGGGGATACTCTGATCCGCCAGGTAGTGAATGTGCCTTCTTTTTGATCTTTTCTCCTTAATATCAAGCACATCCACATAGTAACTGAGCATTTAAAGTACAGAGTGTAAAATAATGATGTTCGAAGACTGTGATTAGAGGTGTTCTTGCAATAATGAAAGATTTTCCAACAGCTCATGGTATGCAGTATATACGACAGCAGAAATAAAGATTATAGCAAAGATTTACTGTGCGACTTAAAGCACAAGGTTGAACACATTTCCTTGGGAAGAGAAGCACATCACTTCTTATATTCTCACTTTTATGGTACTCACTGTATAATCCCATTATAGACATTGCATTTTTTTTGGTTGTTAACCTCCTTGTTTTGTCTGTTCTTAAACTCACCTGCTCATTCTGGGTATATGCACATTAAATCCTGTTTTCTTGCAAAAATCGGGACAATAATAAATATACTCGAGGATCTATATAGAATAAGAAAGTACCGTATTTTCCGGACTATAAGGCGCACTTAAAAGCCTTGGATTTCCTTGAATCCAATTGCGCCTTATAGTCCGTGCGCCCTAAATGAGCAGCGGACCATACTTCATAGGTCCCCGCTACCGGAGACAGCAGATCTCCAGCGGGAACTGCAGACCACGCGGCATGAACAACTTCTGCCGCGTGGTCTGCAGTTCCCGCTGGAGATCTGCTGTCTCCGTAGCGGGGACCTATGTAAGTATGCTATTCTCCACCTCCCCTCCACCTTCCCGCTCACCTTCCCGCGTTCCGCGTCTCTTCTCGGCGTCGGACTGTTGCCCTTATATTCCGTGCGCCTAATGGCCCGGAAATCGGTAAATCCTGTTCAAATTACAGATTTTTAATTCTACAATATAAAGGGGATGTTCACATTCGATCTGATGACTGCCAGGTGCCCAGGACTTGCATCTGCTAAACAAGCCCACCAGACTTGACATGTGGTTTGAGGTGTTTTCTTGTTTGCCAAATGTTCAACACTACAGAGAGAGTTGTCTCCTTATTGCTTATTCATAGTGTGAAACAACTGATAAGCGATGACAGAAGAGTCTCCCCCACCTATTACCTATATAACGTATTTTATTATTGGTTATAAATAGAATTTGCTTCATAAAGACTCCTTTATGGAAATGTTGCACATGTTTAATAAATAATGTTCTCCTGCTTTCTTCCTTTTTCTTATAGAAGCTTAGGGTAATTGTGCAATGGGCATAGAGCAGGACATAGACTGGTTGTCTGAACAATTAGTAAACCTAATAAAATACAACACCATGCAATCCAAGCGTATCAAACTTGCTTTGTTTAAAACAAATTTAACAAATCCACTTGTTTTTATTCAACACATCTATGGATATAAGAGCTACTCATAATAGAAGTATTAAAATGGAGATGCTGAGCTATATCTGTGAGTCAAAGTTGAGTAAAGCTTTAATAATGATTTTAATGTAAAGAAACAATGGCATATAAACCTGGATGTTATATATATAGTCGGGTGCTGGACCAGCACCATTGCAACTCAAATGAATAGCAGGGTATATCCGAAGATGCTTTTATTATGAACACAGCTACGTGTTTCGGCTCCGTACCGGAGCCTTTGTCAGGCTTAACATAAAATTACATATCCAAACAATGCAGTAATATATACACATATTGACAACCGGAAGTACGTTAGGTGATAACGTGGATTACCGGAGATACACCCCAGACAGCCAATGATTACTTTCCGGAAGGCTACAACCATCAAGAACCTGGTAGCCCCCAGTCGCTTGAGATCCAACGAAACTACGAGTATGAACATAAAGATACAATCGGGTTAAAAATGTGGACACAGACTATGCTTATGCTGTGACAGCATCAACAACGGGCTAATGTTTAAATCAAAAAACACGGGAAAACTTTAAAATAAAGAGCAGTCTGTCCTGCTCTTCTGATTTTGTAATATATCTGATAGACTGCCCTGCGGCCAACAATACGTTGGTCACACAGTGCAGTCACTCAAAATGAGGCTCATTGGTCATCGGCATAAACCAATTGGATTTCTCAAACAAAGCCTCTCTAACACCCTCTCCCTCAAACACGAGGGCAACTTCAATTGCATCCGTGTTACAACCAATTGAACGAATATCAGAAAATATACCTGATTCGGGTAAAATGTTGAACCGTAGAGAATCGTATTGGATATCTAAATTAAACACATTGGGGCAGATTTATCAAGCTGTCTGAAAGTCAGAATATTTGTAGTTGCCCATGGCAACCAATCACAGCTCAGCTTTTCATTTTCCCAGTGCTCATGAATATTTCAAAGGGGAGCTTTGATTGGTTGGCCATGGGCAACTAGAAATATTCTGAATTCAACAGCTTGATAAATCTGCCCCATTGTGCCCCAATGGTCTCAACGAAGTCTTAGAATCCATCTAGAGTTCCATCCCCAAATCATACAACCCATACACTTTCATTTCCATGGACCCCCTGCCCCCTGTTCAATCAAACTCCATCATCTTTCCGAGCTACGATCTCATTCTCCAGTTGACGTTGACATTCTTTCTTTTGACCCTCTCGCAATCCGTAGTCCACCCTTCGTGATATCGTCATCCACAGGATTCCGGTCCGATCTAAGGGTACATCTATTTATATTTACCATTTCCCCCGCTCGTATGCTATAATACATTTGTTTACATTTACACACATTTCCCAAGCTAAGTTTTTATGAATTTTATGTAACATTTGTGACAGGATGTTGCCCTTTATATAACTCTTGAATATTGGTTTTATTATACTAAGTTTTCATTGATGAGCTTTTTATGCATTATGTTTTAAATCCTTTTCATGTCCCCCTACATTTTCTCCCATATTTTAAAGTTTTTCATTCACAAACCGACAACGCCGTCAACCTTTGACCTCCGGTAATCCACGTCATCACCTTATGTACTTCCGGTTGTCAATATGTGTATATATTACTGCATTGTTTGGATATGTAATTTTATGTTAAGCCTGACGAAGGCTCCGGTACAGAGCCGAAACGCGTAGTTGTTTCATAATAAAGCATCTTCGGATATATCCTGCTATTTATTTGAGTTGCAACAGAGCCGGTCCACCACCCGACTCAGGTCTTTGTGTATGCTTCTCTCACGACACCGGAATCCTGGTCTTTGGATGCACGTGATTATCTCCGACTGGCTGCCTCACTCATAATCATCAGATAAGCGTATACATCTTCTATCCCAGATGAGAGTCTTGCAACTACCACCTGACTCCACGATCTATATATATTTTCTCTAGCAATATTATACGAGGTGTGCGCTTTTTTTACTCTTTTTTGCTGTCCTACTGTCCTGGAGGGTCTCGAGCTGACACTCTGCCCCTCATCCCAGGTTCTCCTGCATATATATATGCATTATATATGTATTCTAAAATTGCATTTTTTTTCTTCTGCAGAAGAAGGTAAAAATGCCTGCTCTTTTTGAATAAACTAGAGAATCTAAAGACTGTTTAGAGCTAGTTTAAAAACGCCATTCATTCATATATGTTGTGAGTGGAGGGGAGACTTTTGTGTGGCGCATTTGTTCTTTTTTTTAAAAGATCAATAAAGAATTGCCATTATTTGTCAAAATATTAAATTGCAGAAGCCAACTTTGAAGCTGATGACCAAAGGAAAATGACAAATTGACATTTGCTTTCTAGTAATCTAAGCTGTTCACGTACTGCCAGAGTAAGTATTATATTTATCAGAAAGAATAAAATATGTGTGATCCACCTTAAAAGTTGTCTCTTGGTACCATGATTTTAGGATGGGTGATATACTATGTTTCATGAATAGGCCATGCTGGGTCATCTGGATATTGCTGATAAAAGAGGTTCATATTTCTCAAAAGCTATTAGACTATACATTATGGGAAGGATTTTATTTCTGTAGAAGTATTCAGTGATTACCATCTATCAATAATGCATCCTCTTGTCTTGATCAATTAATAATATCATATTATGAGGTGAAATATGAATTCATAAATATTTTTAGATATGATTCCCAGGGATGGGTAGAAAGCATAAAGTAAACATTGACGTTATAGGCAGAAGAAATAGTGAGTCAAAAGCCATTGGATTGGTGTGAAGTAGCAGGAGGAGAGTAAAAACGGCAACTAGAGCTCTGGTGGAATATTTTACCTGATAACCAGTAGTAATGGACAGTGGGGCACATTTACAAAGAGTGGTGCAAGCTGCACTAAATGTGATTTGTGTGATGTGTATAGTGCAGAGTGCGCCAGATTCATGAAGAACGTGCGCCAGAAATCATGAACCTTGTGCTCCCTGCACTGGCCCCACACAGTTCACTAACTATTTTTGTGGTACACCTCTAACATAGGGTTTGTGGCAGACTTCTGTCTGACTTTGCATTATAAATATGGTGCACGGTCTGACTTGGCTCCAAAACGCCCCCTAATTTGTGTTGCATGATGACTAGTGCAGCTGCGTCAGAAAATGGTTGCATGCCACATAAAAGTGTCTAAGATACTTCTTACATACCCGTGCAAGCAGTTTGCACTAAAATGAATTTGCTAATTTTGACAGTAAACTGGGGCATAGCCCTTAATAAATGTCCCCCGTATGTATAAAACTGTTATGACTGTGTTATAAGACATACAAAAGTAGACTATGTTGTAAGACATGTTATAAGGTCAATGATCCTATGACCTCTTTTCAGCTTCAATCATGTGTAAATTGTGTGTATTTTGTGAGGGAAACCATGAAACAATGGGAGCTTTTCATGGAAACTCTATGAGAGGAATAGAAGGGGTTATATACCAAATCCCTAGGACAATTGGAGCCAAATTGATTCACACTGAAACAATTGGACATTTTCCTGGTTCTTACCTTGCACTATTTTATTATCTAAAACCTCTGATTATTATATTTTCTTTAAGTTCAATGAAAAATGTGTTGCTAACACATCAGTTTTTTGAGCTGATCACATCACCTACTTTCATTTACCTGAATGGTGCTATTACCGGTTGTTACACCTCGCCCTTGCAGTATACTAACTGTACTCTAGTAGCGATGAGCAAGTCTGGGTGAGGCGAAGAAGCCTTGATAAAAGCTACCTGAAACCGAACCAACAATGTACAGTGATGCCTGTGTTTTGATGTTGGACTACAGTTCTCTTTCAGGGCTTCTCAATTTACAGTAGGATGTTCTCAATGAGCATTGCAGACTCTAAATTCCAAAATGCAACATTTATTGCCCTTGTAACCCTTTTCCTAGGCTACATACTTCTGTTCATTTATTGCACTCAAATAAAAATCTTCACTAATGTGGAGCAGATTTAAAGGATTTATTGGTGTTCAAATTTGATGTTTCTAACATTAATGGTTGTATCAGATACTTTTATACTTCATGAATGTTTTGCCATTGGCCGACAACCACAACCAATAGTCCATAGACCTCGGATAGAGCCTTAAGTAATAACAGAGATAAGGGACCTCTATTTCAGAGAGGGCTTTGATGCACAAATTATGTTTCAGCAATTTTCTGATATGTTCCTTTATTTATCTTAAAGTAAAGCTGTCATCTAAAAATATGTTACATACATGTCTACCATTCTTAATAGAGTCCTGGTTTTATCTGTCGATTCATGCATTTTCTATGGGAGCAGTAAATATTTATTTAATTTCTCTGGTAGGTAATTTTGGAACTCATAAAAAGCATGTTTTAAGGCTGCACCAACACAAGTTGTTAAAATAAAGCTTGAGAATGACTACCATGTGCATCAGTCTTCTGCAGACCGGGGACAATTCTCGAAAATTACTCTTTCAGAGATATCTGTGTTTATCAAGGCTCTCATCTCCACAGCTGGAATGCAGAAATAAAGAAAGGGGGAGAAATAATGTTAAAAACAGTCATCACTGCAGTCATGCAGGCAAAAAAATATGGCAAAAAGGGTCTAAGAAATTGCTGCTGCTCCGGAATAAGTGTGCTGGCTTATGTGAGGGGTTTAATCATATTGAACACTCAGATGCTATCAGAAGCATTGTATATCTCTGTGAAAGGACTGTTTCTTTCAAGCACAAATGTCATGTCGTCTTGTACGATCATTATTCGCGGAGCAGCTATTCCAGAGTACATTCAATCCTCTCCATAAAATGCTTTTATTTGTCTTTCTAAGTTTCAGCCAGGTAGTCCGACCAGCAGTTTCCTACAAAAGCAACAATACTAAAAGCAAATGCAAGGTTTGACTGCCACGTCACTTCTTCTCATTCTGTGGAGGGCCAAGCTGCCAAATGTTTTCCTTCAATCCTTTTAATTGAAGTATTGGATATACAGTGTATACACAGTTCAGATTACAATGTGTGTAATAGAATATTTAAAAACATATTTATCAGAGAGAAAACACATGTGACTGGTCAACTCACCTGTAATTCAGTTTGCACCACTTTTTTTGTCCTTCCGAATCTGTGCAAGGAGAAAAAAAAAAAAGGAGTAGAGGGAATGGGCACAGGAAAAAAAATGCATGGTTTCCAAAAGGGAAGAATCCTCCGGCACTCCAAAAAACGCTGAAAATACATGCTCCTTTATTAAACCTTAAAAATAAAAACAATACATACCCACTGCAGTGTAGATCATGGGCAGACCTACGCATTTCGAGTCTTCACTTGCGGCTCTTATTGCGTAGGTCCACCCATGATCTACACTGCAGTGGATATGTATCTGTTTTAATTTGATGGAATAACGGAACTTGTATTTTTATAGTTTTTGGAGCGTTGGAGGATTCTTACCTTTCGTTTTGTAATAAAATGTTTGAGTGTATAGAATTCATTTATCAAAACTAAAAAAAAATGGTCCATGCAATTCACTGGAGAAAAACTGTTAGAAACATTATTTTTCTATTAAAGGAATGGTTTCATTTTAATAATCTCTGTCCATATTCATGGGTATCATGGAGGAATGCTTATTAGCTATTACTGAAAAAGCATATTAGGGTTTGATACTTGCTGCATTTAAGTCTAGATCTAAGGGTTAATATTTTAGCATTGTATTACTTCTCAAGAATACAGTGACATATCTTTTTATCTAAACTATGGGTTATAGAGATTACATTGGGAAACTTAGGGCTAAATCTCTGTAATGTCCCACATGTTATTTGTGGCTCTTGTCCACAGAACCTCTTTCTTGAATGGTCTAAAATATAATGAGTCCACTGCACCACCATGCATAGGTAACATAAAAACTAGTGTGCAGATAAATAGAAATACTGGCAGAATAACTTAGTTGTTTTCTACAAACAGTTATTTTTAAAGTATGAAAATTGTTTTGCTATATCCACAAAATTAATAATCTAGAAACGTTAATATGATGAAAACATTATTACAATTAGTGTTAAATTTAGACATAAAATGTAATATTTCATTTTTAATGTAATTTTTATTTTATGTCAGATGAAACTTTAATAATTATCGTCTGATTGACTATGTTTTAGCATTGTCCTTTTGTTACCAGCTCTATGTGAATAAGACAGTGTAACATTTTAAACACTATACACTATATTCATGTCAATAAAAATGACAAGAACAGAATGACAAAAACCCAATTTTACCAGTAAACATGATAAACAGCTTTCTTAAAGCTGATGTGGACACTGGAACACTAGTGCATAAATCATAAAAAAGAGCTGCAGTCAATAAGATTCACAGAACAGACAGCTATTTATTTTCCAAATGGAAACTGGTACAAAACTGATGTCTTTAGTATTCAATATATTATAATAAGATCTAGGGTTTCCTTTAGAAAGTTTTAGTTGCCTTAGCTCTACTGTAAAAGGAGATTTTCAGTTCAACAGGAGGGAGCAGGATGGAAAAATGTAGCTTGTTATGTCTTTCCATCCTGCTTTTTCCCCAGTATACATCGCACATGCCCCCATCTGCCACTATAAGTCTATGGGTACTCTGATTGTATTCAACTGGAGCTTTCTTGGCATATACACTCAGCATATGAAAAAAATGAGATGTAAACCTGACCTAAATCTGTCTTATTGAACACTTACCCACTTTTGGTTAATATGCCCTATTTGCATGACTTTACACTCATACACAGCTGTTCGCTTTCTTCTCAAGTACTTTGTATTATGTTTCTGGTAGTTCTGATTAGTAGCGATGCTTCTTGTAAGTCATGCTTGGTGTCGAGAGCTGCCTTACAAGGTAGCTAAAAGAGGCATGGTTTTCCTTATCCCATCCTGAAAAACTTTGCATATTTTCCCAGAATCCCTTTAGTGGAGCATCCATGGCTATAAGACTCCACAAACTTACATGGTGACCTTTATTGGCAGTCTCCATAAGGAGAACTCTTATTCCAGACCCTAGTCACAAGCCTCTCACTCAGCCAAACTCACTCCCTACAAGGGACTGAGGAGATCCAATCAGGTTGAAACAGGGCTGTCTTATTAGTTGGGAGTCTGTTCCTTCTGGAATAGATAAACTGGTTTGGTTTTTGATTTCAAAGGCGCTGCCTTACAAGGTGGTTTTTCCTTGAAAACTTTGTATATTTTCCTAGTATCAATGTAACCATTTTACTATCCATGTTGCTATACGTGATACATACCAGATGTATGCTTTTCATAGTCTATAGAGTCTAAATAACAAAGATAGTATCCATCTTCAAGATTTATATTTTATCATTTTCATATTTTATTAATGTTATTTTATTATTATTTTTTAGTTTATGTAATGCCGGTAAAAGTAGACACAAAAACACTGCAGTATTTGCCTACAACTTTTTCTGTATATAGAATTGATATGTAGGAGTATTAACACTCTAGATAATCCAGATGATTCTAATGTATAAATGTTAGCTCTTGACTCAGAGACAACTGGAAACTAATTCTATAAAGCAATGAAATAATACATGACTAAATTAATGTGGATCAATGTATTGAGCTTATCTGCAGTGGTTGCAAAAATGTCTTCAGCAGGGCTTAAAATGTTGTACCCTTCCTGGAATACTTGCCTATCATATTAATTGTGACTATATGATATATAAATAAATGATTTCTTCCAGAACTGACATAATATTTACAAAAATGTTTAATTTTACAAGAATAAACTATTTATCCAGATAATAGACACAGTTGGCAGCTACAGTACTCACCATGTTCATATTTGTATCCTACAGCAAATGAAGGCTCTGGGGAAACCAGTCAAAAGGAGACATCAACTTGTGACATCTGTCAGTTTGGCGCAGAGTGTGATGAAGATGCGGAGGATGTCTGGTAATGTTTAGTGCAATTACCCTCTCATTTCCTTTTCCTATTTATACATCTTATCATAAGTAAATGCCATTATTTCTTATTAGATTTTTACAGAAAATTAGATAATATTTTTTAATTTGTGAAGTTTACAAGAAAATATCAAAGGACCATATGGCTGATTTATAGAGAAATGTTGAAAGGAAATCTATATATTTCATTTAATTTCTTCAGATACTGGCCTTGTTTCAGAGAAGAATGAGCTTAAAAGTATGTAAATTAGTTGCTGTGCTTATTCCTTCCGACTCTTTCCCATCCCCTGCCAGATAGTTGGCAATTCCCACATATGCACGATTTGGTCCCTCATTGCGCAGCCAGCTGCTTCTCAGTGCGATCCTCAGTGCGCATGCATGGGAATTGACGAGAATTGTCTCTTTCCGACAGGGGAAGGGGAATAAGTGCCGAGCAGAGGTGTACATAATTATCACCAGGCAGGGCCAGAAGGTGCAACTGTGATGTATGTGACTGTGACTGAAGTAAAGCCAGTATCTAGTAAATGAAGAACAGATCCTTTTTTTGTGTGCGCACTCCTGCATGTGATTGTGATTAGGTTAAACGCACTCCACATTTTCTTTAAAAGGGGTGTTCCAGGAATAAGCATAATTCATATACAAATGGGTCCTTAAAATATAAGCTAATATGTAATTGATTATTAAAAATTTAGCTCCCTTAGCAGAAAAGTGCTGTTGACATACACTTCAATTAAGGTTTAAAATGCGACTGGCCCTTTAATCAGTCCTCCACGTAGAGCAGACACAGGACAGAAGGCCGCTAGTCACATGTCCACATCACATGTCCTGTACCTGCTTGGGCAGGTCATGTGATCATCACTCAGTTTGGTTATAGTCAGTTGGTTGCAGTGCATCCTGTATGGCCGGTGTTGTGGTGAGACATCATCTCAGTGAGACCTTACTGAGACCTAAAGGATCATGGGTAGTTTCCAGTGGCGGCAAATTTAATTGGAAAACTACACCACATAGGAGGTGGTGTATGTGGGTCCATTGCTACTACCTCAATTTTGAAGTTTTTGGTATCTAATAATTTCCTGGGCAAAAACATTGCAAAAAGGCAGAATTTGAGCAGATGTTAAACATACGAGCGACTGGTGCAGTCTACTCGCATAGAGCACACACAGCTGATCAGTGGCATCAGAAAGTAACACTGCACATACACCGGACTATAAATCAGACTGTTGGAAACCTGCCAGTCTAACACAAAGACAACTGCTCAAAATTCTGCCTAATGATAAATCTCTCCCCATGTTTCCATTGGTTTCATTGTTACCAATCATCTTACAGGAGCAATCATGATTATTTTAATAATTATTTGGAAACTGATAGAAACAGGTGAACATTTATGTCATTGAACATCAATTTTGCTCTGGCATATAAAAAATTTGAGAATAGCATTTAGATGATAAAATGTCGGAATATAAAACAATAATAACAAAAATGAATAACAATTATCCATTTCTTTCTGTTTTAGCAAATAATGGTAACGTTTTAGCTTCCTGACGAAGTCAACTATTATCAAGGAGCAGAAGCATAGCTTACTTCATGATACATATTTTTTGTATTTTGTTTTTCTTAGAAACCATCTTTTCATACCATATTTTTTCCAAATTAAAACGAAAATAATATGAGTTTAAGCAGTTTTAGCACATCATTTATAACAGCACAAATAATATTCTGGTGGCTTTTATAGAACAGTCGGAAGCTAAATGGCAGCAGCTGTTGTTTCAGAATTACTTTGCATGAATTTCACATACACTTGTTTGAATATTTACATATAACCGGGCAAAGCATATACTCCATCAACTTGATCCTCAGTTTACAGTCACCAGATACAAAAGTACTGTACAATATATTGAAATTTGTAGAACATTTGAGAACATTTCTACAGATAACCTACAATTATCAATCTCTTGTCCAGTTTCTTCTATTGACTAGTATCTTTTCCTCAGTGGGGGACTAATGTTTTAGAGGTTTGTCTGTGTGGGCAAAAAAGGTTTGCTCACATATAGCTGACTTGGTCCAAATGTTTTCCTGAATTTATTTTTATCTGCATATTTTTATTATATTATTGTATAAGGGGTTCTTATGATCTATTAAAATGCTGTAAAATTAAATAAAAATACAGAAAACGTATTTGAATAGTAAAAGTGTTCATCAGAATATGAATAAGTACGGAATAAGTTTTATCCAGTATACATTTTTTGGAAAATATCCATAAGATTCAATAGAGGGTTATTCCATTTGCAGATCTGACATAACTAAAGTCCAAAATTGGTAAATCTCTTACTTTTTGAATGAACAGTGTATAGTTAGGCTATATTCACACGAACGTATGGGGGGACGTATATACGTCCCCCATAATCTTCAATTGCCTAGCGGGGCACCGTACCATTCCATAGACTGTAAAAAATAGGACATGTCCTATCTTTCGACGGAATACAACAATGTGCGCTGTGTATTGTGTATGGAGAGGGTCGAGGTTGAGCGGCACTCATCCACCGATCCTCTCCCTGGTGCCGATGTATGGCGGGCATACATCGGTTGATTGTAGCCTTAGTGTAGGTGCACTATGCCATTGATGTTGTGCACTTAAGTGGTCATGTTAAAGTCTGCTACATCTGTATTTTGCATGACCTAGCATGCTAGTATATTAAAGCAAAACCATAATTTGAGATAATTTGTAATGTTGTGTGTAGGAGGATGTGGTGAACAATTTTTCCATCTACTTCATTAACAAATTATGTTCAATGTAAAAAAAAATCTAAATCCTCTCTCTCATAGAGGTGCGTATTCCAGCCTATAAAGTGTTTGCCTATGGCGGTTGCATAAGCTCATCTATAATCTCCTTATCTGTGTTTAAACAGCTCTGGCGGTGAGGATTAACCCCTTAACTTTTAGCTTGATGTTTGAATATAGTGTTTATAGCATACTATAGCCAGGGAGAGAGCAGGGTGATTAAAGGGTCAGTAGCATTTTAATTCTTCATTACAGTGCATGTCCACAGCATTTTTCTGCTAAGAGGAGCAACATTTTAAATGAGAACTAATTACATATTAGCTTATATTTTAAGGACCCATTTGTATATGAATTATGCTGATTCCTGGAATACCCATTTTAAGTGTAAATTTCAACTTTTTCATTCAGACTACCTTAATTACCGTATATACTCGAGTATAAGCAGACCCGAGTATAAGCCGAGACCCCTAATTTTACCACCAAAAACTGGGAAAACCTATTGACTCGAGTATAAGCCGAGGGTGTAGTACACAGCCAGCCCCAAGTGGTATACAGCCTGCCCCCCTAATGTATACAGCCAGCCTGCCCCCTCATATATACAGCCTGCCAGCCTGCCCCCTCATGTATACAGCCTGCCAGCCTGCCCCCTCATGTATACAGCCTGCCAGCCTGCCCCCTCATGTATACAGCCTGCCCCCTCATGTATACAGCCTGCCCCCTCATGTATACAGCCTGCCCCCTCATGTATACAGCCTGCCCCCTCATGTATACAGCCTGCCCCTCACGTATACAGCCAGCCTGCCCCAATGTATGTTGAGCACATTTAAAAAAATAAACTTAATTCTCACCTTCCGGCGATACTCACCCCCGATCCTCTGCGGTGGCTCTCGATCCCCGGCAGAGTCTTCTGTCTTCTCTCCCCGGTGGCGCTCACTATGACGCGGCGGTGACGTCACACCGCTGCATCATAGTAAGCGCCGGCGGGGAGATCGCATGGACGCGACTCCGCCGGCAAAAGAAGAAAGAAGGCATCCGCAGCCGGGGATCGAGAGCCACCAACGAGGATCGGAAGCCGGCGCCGTGGATCGGGGGTGAGTATCGCCGGAAGGGGAGAACTAAGTTTATTTATTTAATGTGCTGAACCTTGGGAGCCGCCGCCGGGTATCGGGAGCCGCCGCCAGTGGATCCGGGCACCGGAGGGTGAGTATTAAAATTTATTTTTTTTAATTGATAGCACATTTTTTGTGCTGAAAAACTCGGCTTATACACAAGTATATACGGTACTAACCGATCCAGCCTACATGATCAACAAAAACCTAACATTCGGAGCTAATGATTTTCAAATAGTGAAGGGACACCAAGAGGCATTGTTTACTGCTAAAGAAAGCATGTCTGTGCTTATTTGACTTCATAACACTCAGTATAAGTCCTATAATTGTTTTATGTTTGGCAGCAAAGTGCTATATAATGGAGGCCATATCATACTAATGCAACTATTAATGCAACAATTTATACGATTTTACATTACAAAAGAATATGTGGAGATGAATTTCATTAGACAATTCTATAGGGTTTACCTCTTTGTGGTGAATTTTATATTCCAGAGGAGGACAAGTGATGCATTATGTCATGGATCTTTTATAACCCTGTTAGTGTAAAATGTGTGAAGGTTTAGATTTGATTTATGTAAAGTGTCCTCCTACTCTCTTATCAGAGTATACATTTTGTCCTGTCTATACACATGATTTACTTGTTCCATTGATATCTTGCAACTTCCTGACTTAACTTTATTGGTTAAGCCTTTACACTCATTACAATAGGAAAAAACAATCTAGCAATTTCTTACCTCGAGTACTATTACAGGAACTAGTAGATAATTTTTGAATGAATGATGTGCCATCTTAGGTAAACCTAGAAGGACCAGGTAGTACATACACACGTCTTCCTTTTTGTTTGTACAAACTTTATATTAGATTTATGAGTTTTATATGAACTTTGGACACCTATTACCCAAGCATCTTTGTTGCTTGTGCCTTGCACATACCTAGGTGACTATTACATCTGTATTTTATTTTATTATGCTGAAGTAATATTGAATTTTCTGGAATTAAACAATTGTATTGGACATTAATTTGTATTTAGGATAAAGCTACTCGTGCTAACACATTTTATAAAAACTGGTTCTTCATCTGAGATATCCAGGCCTGTGTTGGAGCACAGTTTTGCTCTTTTTCCAGACATTTTGGTGCTTGTTAGTTTAATTGACTATCTGGGTTTTTTTAATATACTGCAAATTAATGTGCAAAAGCTCACCTAGTCTTGGCTGGACTAGTCGCATCTACCACACCAGGCAAACATGTTAGAATAACAAGGAGTATCTAGGTTTAATTTAACACTAGGAAAAACACTTTAGACTATGAAACAGGTAAAAAAAAAAAAGAATTGCAGGAAAACTAGGAACAGAAAAGATGAATACACTCCCATGTATCTACTGTACTTTATCTTTGGCTTTTTTTTCTTAATATGTAAATCGATTAATAGATTGATAGCATTTCTTTTTAAATACATTATTGTAAAGAGATGAGAAAGTCATCCAAGATTCACTTCAAGAGAACCTGTCACCAATGACCCCACCCACAAGCCACACACAGTACCATTTAGATGTCTTTATACTTGTTCCATTGATGCCTCTAAACATGGGATTAGTGCCACTATTCTTAAAAAAATAAAAAATTATTGAAGTCCTCTGTTCCAGTCATGGGGGCAGGGAGCTCCAGAATAGAAACAAGGCTGACACTGTCAACTGAGCCCCCCTCATGAAAGGTTGAGATAAAGACCTCTGTTTGATACTGAAGAGAATTCCTGGGGGAGGGGTGAGAAAAAGGTTGGGAGTGAGACAGCAGCTGTGTGTGGCTTGGCTCTGCTACAACATTAACCACTCCCTCAGGAAGGTGAGGGTTAAGCAAGACACTAGCTGTGTGAAGAAAAATCAACCTTCCTAATGCTCACCTACCTGAGAAATTCTCTTCAGGGAGTCACATGTCTCAGCGGTGGCAGCATCAGTGAGGAGGTGGGTTAGCTTGACTATATTCTGGAGCTCACTGCCTCTGTGACATCAATAAAAGTATTTTTATGGATGGTTGCTGTAATCACATGGATAGGGGCATCAGTTAAAATGTATAAAGACATATATAAGGTACTATGTGTGTGGTGTGTAGGGGGAATGGTTGCTGAATACATTTGGCCACACTGATGTTGCTTCAGTTGACCTGGAAATTGGTATATCAACCCCCAACCCCGATTCTCTAAAACAAAGCTATGTCTTGAATTGCTTCTTTCTTGGTTCATTACTTATATACAAAAATATGAAGCTTAGGACTGCAGTAGCTGGTCATAATTTTACAAGATTAATTGGAAGGAAAGCAAAAAAGATTTGCCTGAGAAATGGGAGATTCATGTCCTATCTACAAATCAATGTATGGATTTGCTAACCTCTGGTACATATCATAAAAACTTAAAAGTATACTTGGTAAATACTTGGTAAACACTGTATGGACAGCTCAGCTATGTGATAACAGTCATCATTCAAGCCAATGACGAAAAACAACTCTTAGAGGAAAATAGTAGATTGTGGCTGCAATCTGTGATTGTGGATGTGTTGCCTTGACAACCCGCTTTAGAAAAGGTCAGAAAGTATAAAATTTGATTACTTGTTATAATGGTGATACAATTCTGCATGCCTAGATCTTTTTTAGCCAAAAGGTCTGTGGTCACATGTTGCTCTCTTGATTGAATTTTGTGCTTTAGTGGAGCCGTGATATAAATCTTACGTTGCAAAAAAATGAATGAATTTTAGCCCCAGCTTTGGTTGAGTTCAGTATAACTGCTAGTTTAGCAATGCTTTATGCATCGTAAAATACAAGCTTCTGGTACATATTGACAGACTGCGCAGATTATAGTTTATAGAATAGAATAGGCTCTGACAGTTGTTATTCTCCATCTGATAGGTATTAGCTGTGAACAATGTTCTTTTGTAACGGCAGTAATTTGTTGTGCTGAATCTGGTAACTAGAATACACTTTTTCTCCTCATTCTAGACAATTTCAGTAAAACATTAATTGATCAACAAAATAGTTAACCAATTAAACTCCACAGGGTATGCTCTAACATTAGCATATATGACATCTCTGTATAACCTCTAAATTGTACGCTATATATAGAGGTCAAATAGCATCTGTAGATTTGTACGTTTGTAAACCTCAGATTTCCGAACATATATAGATTTTTCTTTTGTTGTTAACATTCCAAGTGAATAGAAACAATTATGGCATATTGCATCGGATGCCATACTACAGAGATATTGCTTTAAACATTAATGAATTCTATTCCATTCTTGGATTTCATGCTTGCTTATATTTCAATGAGTTTCTTTATCTAGTGACATTTTTACAATGCTTGTGAGTAGAACTGACTGCGAAATATAACTGGATAGCCAATATAGCAGAATATTTTCAAGGATTGTTCAGATTGGACTTCTAAGACCTACATGAAATGTCCATTTGTGATGGATTGAGGGAATATACAGGGCTGGAAGGGGTACTGGGTCCAGAAGGAAATAAAAGTTGTCAATAAACTTCACATAGATGTTGGCTACCTTTCATTTTAGACTTACCCTCAGCTTATACTTGGGTTGGTTTATATTTAAAAAATATTATGTAAAGTTGTTCCAGGTTAATTTACATAAAAAGACAAGGGGACATTGTCTGCGCCTGGAATAAACAAGGTTTAATCACCAGAGGCCAAAAGGCTTCTTTACTATAAGTACTATTAATCTTTGGAATAGCCTTAGGTGCTGATCATAGTAGGGACAGCAGAGAGCTTCAAAAAGGGATTGTTTACCTTCTTACAGCCCCTCCTTCCCTTGCCTTGTTTGGTTGAACGTGATGGCCATATGTCTTTTATCAACCATACTGGCTATATAACAATGTAATTCACTTGCATGCTTGGTTTGGTGTATTGTGAATGGGGAGAAGAGAATAGGCTAACCCCAAACATATGGCAGATATGTTTTTTCCGCTGAGTATATAAAAATCACGTTTGTTGAAATACAGCTTCCTGATCGCTCTCTGGCATCTCATTTCTGACAACTTCCATGGAGGATACGTTAGGAGGCATATGTGCATCTTAGATTATTGATCCCAACTTAATTGTCAAGTTTGGTCGACAATTATCTCATGGCATTGTTATATATGTTTATCAGTAGTGATGAGCGAGTATACTCGTCCGAGCTTGATGCTCGGTCGAGTATTAGCATACTCGGACCGGCTCGTTGCTCGGACGAGTATTTGCCCTGCTCGATAACGAGCATTTAATTTAAAAAAAAAAAGTAAAGAACAGTAAAAAAATACAATTAACAATTTAATTTATCATTTAATTGAGAACACAGTGAAAGAACACTGTGCAGAATAGATTGCAGATGTTCGCGAACATCTGCGATCTGCTCCGGAGACACGCGTGCAGAACGGTGTTCTCCGCAATAGTATTCGAAGAACAATATGTGTAGAGAACAACTTGCAGATGTTGTCAAACATCTGCAAGTTGTTCTTCACACATATTGTTCTTCAAATACTATTGCGGAGAACACCGTTCTGCACGGGTGTTCCGGAGCAGATCGGAGACACGCTTGCACGGTGCAATAGTATTTGAAGAACAATATGTGTGAAGAACAACTTGCAGATGTTTGACAACATCTGCAAGTTGTTCTCTACACATATTGTTCTTCAAATACTATTGCGAGAACATCGTTCTGCACGCGTGTCTCGGAACAGATCGCAGATGTTTGCGGAACATCTGCAATCTGTTCTGCAGTGTTCTTTCACTCTGTCTTTTAGTGAAAACATCTGCACTGAACAGTGCTCGTTCAGTTTTTAATTTTACTAAAAAATGTCGGGTCTCCCATTGATTTCAATGGGGCTCGTTACTCGAAACGAGCACTCGAGCATCATTTTAATGCTCGCTCATCTCTATTTATCAGTCATTTTTTTTCTTCGGTTCTCTTTTTCTCCTGTTTTGCACACTTGAAATATAATATAACATTTTGGCAGTAGAAAAGAATATTAGGGTTAAAATAAAAGACAAAACGAAGTTTTGTAGCATCTTAAAGACTTCTGTTCTCAGCAACAATAGCTTCAGTCGTTACTTGATTACCATTGATTGACACTTTAATATTTCTAGCTTTCTTTTTTCACTGTGAAAGTAATTTGTGAAAATTATAGAAATTCAATTGTAGAACTCATTTTCCTGAGGCTTTTTTGACATCTTCTGGGCTTCAGTCCATACAATATGAATATGACTTCAGATGTACTGGACTTTGTCCTTGAACAATCAACTCTGATGGAGGATAGTGGAAAGAGTGAATTTTGTCTCTGTTAATATGATACAAAAAATGTAAAACTGAAGGCAAGGTTGTAGATTAAGCACAACCATGACCAGTGATTAAAGCGGATTTTAGTTAATAACAGTCCTAGAAAACGTGCACAATCATCCGTTAATTAAGTAGACTGCAGAACTCTGATAAAAAGCATGTTAATAAATTCACCATTTCCCATGATTTTGTTGTCCCTTTATATTTTATAGTCTATGAGTCTTATGGTCAAATAAATCCTTATTTTTTTTTTTAGTTGTTCAGCTTTACTAACTCACTGATTGACGTAAATCAGTTATTTCTTAATAATCCTAATTTATCTTCTGTATATTATGTAATCCTTTAACACCTGCAGACATGTACTGAGGCCCTTAAAAGCTTGATGCAAGGAATTTTCTCAAATCAACATAAATAGGGCAATGTTGGGAAATAGCACAAATAACAAGGGCTGTAGCCAATCACAGTCGTCAGTGGGTTTTCATCTTAATTGGAGTGGGAACAAGCATGAACATTGTGTTAGATAAGCATTTTGGACATTATAGAGCCACTAATACAAAGCATTTTTAAAGTAACTACAAGACCCTATAGGGTCACCAATATCATACTCATCCTATTAGAAGTCGTCAGGACATGGGACATGGACTGCAACAAAACAAAAGTGTGCCAAGAAGTGATATGAACAAAGCATGCAAAACTCCATTATGTTCATGTAGGGGTTAAATGAAACGTGCACTGGTTTTCTTTAAAAGTTGTTTTTAAGACATACAACAGCTACTAGGAAATGTAATATAAAATCTCTGGGGGGGGATTTATCACTTCTTCTACGCAAGTTTTGTGGCTTAAAAGCAGGGGAATAATTGCAAATTTGCGCTATTTCCACTGCTTCTAAGCCAGAAAACTCACGTAGAAGCAGTGAGAAATCCCCCCATACATTACATAAACGTATGTTGTATGCCTAAGCCTCTTGATGTATCGGCGCAAAGAGGGGGGCCGTGGCTGCTATCATACGCCAGCGCGGGTGGCTGGCATATGATAAATATCCACAACTAAGCTACAAGACAATGACATAAGAGTCTCTAGTTTGAGATATCGATGCCTCACAGGTCCTCAACTGGCAGCTTCATGAAATAGTACCCGCCAAACCTTAGTTTCAACCTCTACACTGAAGAGGATGCTGGCCTTCAGGGCAGAGTAGCAAAGAATCAGACTGGCTAACAAAGGAAAACAAATGTTGTTGCAAAAGAAAACTACAGAATTCTACAGAAGAAGATTGGAAAAAGGTTGTTATGGAAAGTCAAATCTAAGCTTGAGGTGTTTAGATCACACAGAATATTTGTGAGATGCAGAAAAACTGAAAAGATGCTGGAAGAGTGCCTGATGCCATCTATCAAGCATGGTGGAGGTCATGTGATGGTCTGGGATTGCTTTGGTGCTGGTAAAGCGAGTCAAGGGGATATTGAATACAGACACACAAGGTTTTACACTCATACACACATAGATATACACTTTTAAGCACATACATACATGTAAAACTCATACAAACACACTTATGTACTCGTATATATATTTATACACTTATACATACCGCATATACAAATAATATACACACTCATACAGTATATAAACATTGAATACGCATAAAGTATAACCAGTTTATGCAAACTATATACTTTATACAAACATTATGGACACACACAACATATATACACGTACATAGAGTATATACTACCATAAACACAATACAGTATATACACACATATAAACACTATACATACCATGCACCCTCATACAGCATACAGTATTTTGGACTATAAGGCGCACTGGAGTATAAGGCGCACATCAATAAATGCCTGCTAAAATGTCTAGGTTCATATATAAGGCGCACTGGACTATAAGGCGCACCTGATTATAAGGATGAGACCAGCAGGTGGCAGACCTGTGCACAGTTCAAGGCAGCTGTTGTCTGTAAGTAAGGTTCATATTTAAGGCGCACTGGACTATAAGGCGCACCTTGATTTCTGAGAGAATCAAAGGATTTTTTGGCGCCTTATAGTCCGAATAATACGGTACTTACATACATAGGTATAAATCGGTTACACATACATATAACTTTTACACATATATAACATATACATACATTTATACACCTCTACACACCACATGTACAGTATATACTCATTGTCAGGCACAGTCTTCATATTCTGGGGGGTTTTCAGAGGCCACAGATCTGATTTCATGTGCCTGTAAAAGCACAGTGAGGATAGGACCTTGATTTATAAGGTCTTATGAAGTATGAAGAGAAAGAGGTAGTGGAATAAAAAAAATGAGTGGATATATGTGCATTATTTTTAATACACCGGGTCTTCTGGACATTTAATGAAATACAGGCGGTCCCCTACTTAAGGACACCCGACTTACAGAAACCCATAGTTACAGACAGACCCCTCTGCCCACTGTGACCTCTGGTGAAGCTCTCTGGATGCTTTAAATAGTCCCAGACTCCAATAATCAGCTTAAAATTGTCTGCAATGAAGCTTATTGATAATTCTGGTCCTATTACAGCAAAAAAATTTGAAACTCCCATTGTCACTGGGCAAAAAAAAATTGTCGGGAACTACAATGATAAAATATACAGTTTCGACTTACATACAAATTCAACTTAAGAACAAACTACAGTCCCTATCTTGTATGTAACACCGGGGACGCCTGTACATGAATTTAAAGGATCATCAGTTTGTTAACAACATAGAAAAATTTCCAGAGTGAGAGGGGTTTATAGCCTGAGCTCAAGGTGCTGGGATGAGACCAGCAGCTGATGTTAAAGTAATTGTAAAGATTTATTCCTAATTAACCGTCTATGGCAATGCTTTGTGCATGATTTTGGCTTACAAAACAGTGTAACAAATTAAAAACCAAGCAGCGGCTCATTAAAGAAAATAGTAAAGTCTGCAAGTCACTGAATTAAAGATGTTAATTAAGGTTTTTTTTTTACTTTACTCCAGTCAGTCTGTTGTTTTGATATGGAAAATACACATTGTAGTTCCTCACATAATTGATACCAGCCAAAATTACAGGCTACTATGGCAACCCATTTAATTTACATATAATAAAACACCATGTAAGTCATAATGTATGCCTGGCACTAAAAACATTCATTATCAGAAATCTCAGGTATATTTTCATCATGTCCTAGTACAGAGTATATGGAGGTATATTTCATCTGTACTGACAGCTAAAATGTAAAAATAATATAATATCCAGCAAGCCCACAGAAATGACCTCATCAATGGCTGTCGGCACAAATATCTATGTTGTTTTAATATAAAAATGTTAGAAATTTCCTCTGCCCCTATACACAAAAACTATTATCATCACCCCTGGAGAAGTTAAGGGCCAGGGTGTCTTTTTTCATCTAGATTCTTGAGGTTAGATGCTGACCAATGGGTTTATCTGATTGCCAAACTGGAGATGGGAAAGAATTTTCACTATAGACAATTTGGCATCAACCTTATAATTTTCAGCTTAGAAAATTCCGGAATTCTGCACTTTAGCTCTATTTTTGTAGCTTTTCTATTTTTAGTGGAAGAAAAGACTAGTAGAAATTTATACAAGGCAATAATCTTTTGCAATTTTTTTAAAATTCAAAATGGCCTTTATAGTACAGAAGCCCAAACCAACGGTTGGTTGGTTTAACAAACGTATACTGTTCGTTTATGGAGCTGTTCGGTGTGGTTTGAGAGCTTAATCTCTGTTGAGCAGCCAATCACTCAGCTTTCAAAACCCATAGCAACCACATCCATAACCGGTTTGACCATGTTTAAGTGTTTAGGAGGTAATAAGTAAAGAAAAGAGATTTAAACATTTCTCATTTGCCTTTTGCAGGCAGATAGGAGAGAAAGCTTTGAGGGATAGGTAGAAATAAATGCCCTCCAGGAAGTGTGATAGTGAGATAAGCTTACTGACATAAGCTAGTGTTTGGAGTAGGATGATACCCATGTTTTATGATACCAAGTTGCAGACCATTTTTTTGGCTGTATTGTTTTTGTTGTGAGGAAGCTAAAAGGATGTTGATTGATTAGGCAAAGTTATTAGAAAGGCTGACAGAACTATGGGGGCTATGTAGATAATTCTTAGTAGTTGTAGAGAGGAGAATTTAAAAAAAAATTTAAATTTAGAGAATTTTAGTAAGTGTATATTGGGCAACCATGTTCAGATCTTCAGCAACACAATTCATTTAGTAACAGATTTGTCCAAGTGTAAGCGCATAGGGAACATTAATGTAGGTTATTCCAACTGCAATAACCCTGTATAATACAAGGACTGGCTACATTGCGTTCGCAACAATGAAATATGTTCGGGGGAAAAGGAGAATGTTAGTAGTGGGTGGAGATTTTAACTTATTTATTTTGTATAAATTGTGCATATTGTGTCTCATTTATGTAAAATTTGTGAGAAATATCAGCATTCCTGCTGCGCAGCAGTATATATCTTACATTGCAGTGTCCATAATCACTGCACTTGTTTTTTCAGCAGTGCTACATTTGCTATATCTGTACAATCCTAATTTCATCCAAATTCACTGTATCCGTTTTTTTTTCTCAAAATCGCAGATCTACTGTTAGTTTCACTGTTATATCCAGATTTCTTTGTTCTTCCATTCCCTTCAAGTAAACAGCACAATTAGTTATTCCTAATGAATTCTAATGCTTGTGATGTTTGTTACGTTCTGTATGCAAATATTGCTGTAGTTACATTTCTAGTTAGTTCCTTATCCCCAGTGCACCAGGGCATATGGTGCTATGGATGAAAAAATTAGCAACAAAGCAGTTGTCCTGATATAATCAAAACTTCTTTCTAGTCATAGTTGTGATTACACGTTGTTCACAGTTAATTTAATGCATTTCTGTGAAAACCACATGGTATGTAATCTAATTAAACAAATGTGTGATTCAAATGCGATTAAAGTTATTAATGCGTACGGAACTGTGAAAATATGAGTTTGCTTTAGTGGGATTATAATTAAGGCTTAGTTTTTCAAGGCTTATTAGTTTCATTTATCAGAGTGTAAGATATTTTGGCTAGTTATGCCTTAAGTTAAAAATTTCTTAAGTGCACTGTAAATGCGTTTTTATAGTTAGATTTTCCTTTTAAAAGTTCTGTTTTAAAAATAAATATGATGCAGTTATTAGTTGCAATTTTCAATAAAAGAAGGAACGTTTTTTTGTCAGATACTATTGCAGGGTCCAAACCAGTCCTTTTTGAATTCTCCTATAATAAGACATTTTCTTAAAACATTTTTTTACACATGTGAAACACATTATTCAGTCCTATGATCCAGATGATTTCCTTTTAAGAGACAAATAAGACTTGCAATCAGATCCACAATATCTTTATTAGTAGCAGGTTAGAGACATTTTTAAAACACTGACAAATATGTTTACATCAAAAACACTCCAGCAGGTAAAT